>CM048754.1:110187860-110597860 GCA_026315105.1 Locusta migratoria | reverse complement strand
GTTCGTGAAGAAAAAATGACGTATTCTACATAAATTGATGCTAGCATGGCTTTCCCCTTAAAGTATAGCACTTAAAAATTATTCGCAGTTGAGTTTCTTGACACTTTGCATTTCATCAAACGTATATTTCACGTATTATTGTTGGCAGTACGTATCTAGTTGACTTACGACGCGCCGATTTGTGACGATGTAGTTCCTCTTTCCACCAGCTTCTTTGCCACAGTGGCTGGCGTGTACTCGAACAATCGGAACCAGTTGCTTTGTTGATGTGAGAATAAAGAGTTGCATTGCTTTTGTGATAGATATTTCTGATTCATAAAGAACGTTATCTGTCAAAGTTTGGTATCATAATACCCACAACCTCAAAAAAGCGGTAATAGTGTGAGATGCCAATCCTATGCAAACATCACAAAAATACCTATGCATATGTTTGCACTCAAAAACATGAATAAATTCTCTAATATTGTCGAGTGAAACATCGAAAAATACAAAAAGAACTGAACTTTAGGAGTTTTAGTACGTAAATAATTAATTAAATTAAAGATCCACCTCTGGGCGGCTAAATTGGGGCATTCCAGTAAGATGTGGGCAACTGTTAAATGTCCACCACAGCGACACAGGAGGGATTCTCGCAACGGAGAAGGTGTGTCGGCCAGGTATGGCCAATACTGAGCCGGCAAAGGACAACCGACACCCTAGGAGAAGTCCTCAGTGAGGAGTTCCATGTTGTGGTAGAGAGCTCGACAACACGGAGCTCGTTTGGTTCAGTCGCGTTTGCCCATTCAAAAATCCGTAGGCATAGGATCTTGCGGTTCAATTCCCGTCGGAGGTCCCCTGCCTGGAGATCAATCTGCACGGGGCGTGAAGTGGTAGCCTGCTCGGCCAACTGATCGACGTATTCATTGCCCGATATATACCAATGTGCAAGCAAAAGCAGTGGAATGGCCTGATTTGCCAAGGATGAAGACTGCATCCTGAATTGACCATACTAAAAGATGTTTAGGAAAACACTGGTCTAGGGCTGGCAAACCACTCAGGCAGTCGCTACAGATAACAAACAGCCCCCTGGGGCAAGCTCGGAGACGTGTGAGAGCTCGTAAAATAGCGACCAGCTCCGCGGTGAAGACACTACTTCTACAAGGCAAGGATCGCTATTCAATACGGTCACCGTGGAGAAAGGCATAACCATTACCAGAGAACTATGTGTAAAGACCTTCTGCGCTGTGGAATGATTCGAGCAGTGCTGACCGAGCGAGGTGGCGTAGTGGTAAGGAAAGGTATGAGAAGAGCAGTGGAAAGTAGACGTTAAGGGAAGGGATTCAAGGAACGAGAAGATAACGGACGCTGACTGCAATTAGGAGACCGGACTCTGTCCATCTTTGTGGGGATGGTAGTGCAGCATTCGGAAATATAAGCCTGCGATTTGGATGGTGGGGTGAAGCATGAATTTGGGCAACATACGAGGCAAACAGGTGTTGCCGGCGAAACCGCTGGGCCTAGAGAGCTAGGCCACTCCACCACGGTCCTCAGTTTGACAAGTGATTACTGACAGCCTCTTGTCAAGGTTGGCAGCTATGCGAGAGGAAGACCAAGACCCAGAATTAGGTGGCAAGATAACATCTGGAAGGACAAACATCAGTCCTGGATGGGCAAGCAGAGCATGCGACAGAAACAAATGGAACGGGCTCCGGGAGGAGGTGTACGGTCGAGAAGGCTTTTGCCACATGTGAAGTGTAACATTTATTAAATGTGAATGTAAGATAAAAGTACAGGAGCTCTTTATAAGTGGAAATATAAAAAGTTGTGCATTGTCACTTTCCGATTGTTAAACAATTTCTTTGTGTAATTTTAATTGCAGGGTCAATATTAAAGCCTGTAAACTTTGATTTGTTAACTTTTTAAATGTATCATCCTTGTTCATTGACGGCCTTTGTGTCAAAAAAATTGCCCCCATACATGAAACACGAATGAAATAGTATATGAAACACTGCATCAGTCTTCGTTAAACATTCAGCAAAGAGGAACAGTGGCACTGGCATTTAAGAGACCAGTATTATTCTATAGTCGGGCCGAAATACGATGATCCCTGGCTTCACGTACTGGGCTGGGAGACTGCCCCAGCCGCAGAAACTGAATGCAACCATGTTGCCAAGTAGTTAGTTGGCTGCCGGACGGTGTAGTTAACAGTCGCTGTTGTCTGACAGTACTGGTAAAAGTTCAGACCGCAGCCGAAGGCATGCTTGCGCAGAGCAAAGCTCGCGTATGAGTTACTCGGATGGTCTGCTGCCGCAGCCGGTGCTCAAAGCCAATTGGCGCAAGCACCAGGGATCATCTTATTTTGGCTCAACTGTAATGGCTGCTGATTACATAAATATAATAAACACTCTCAAGGAAACCATGACAGTGTTTATTAATAATATGTGGAGCATGGTGTGTGTGTGTGTGTGTGTGTGTGTGTGTGTGTGTGTGTGTGGTATTTTTTTACACATGAAAAGCCTTTGCTTTTCTTTCACCTGAACATGTTCAGTTGCTCCCCTTCATGAGGCAATATTTCTTTTATGGCTACTGAATCCATATAAAGTTTACAATGTCTGTCATTGCTTTAGTTTCTACATCTACATCGATACTCTGCAAATCACATTTAAGTGCCTGGCAGAGGGTTCATTAACCACCTTCATAACTTTTCTCTACCGTTCCATTCTCTAATAGCGCGTGGGAAGAAAGAACACCTAAATCGTTCCGTTTTCGATCTGATTTCTCTTATTTTATTGGGATGGTCATGTCTCCCTAAGTAGGTGGGTGCTAGCAAAATATTTTCACATTCAGAACTAAAAGTCGTTGATTGAAACTTCACAAACAGATCACGCCGCAATGAATAACGTCTTTCTTTTAATGATTTCCACCCCAATTCGTGCAACATTTCCGTGACGCTTTCCCCCCCGTAACGTGATAAAACAAAACGAGCTGCCCTTCTCTGAACCTTCTCAATATCTTCCGTCAGTCCCACCTGGTGAGGGTCCCACAAGGGGCAACAGTACTCCAAGAGAGGACGCACAAGTGTGATGTAGGCAGTCTCTTTGGTGGAGCTGGTGCATCGTCTAAGCGTTCTGCCAATGAAACGTAACCTTTGGTTCGCCTTCTCCACAATATTTTCTATGTGTTCTCTCCAGTCAAAGTTGTTCGTAATTGTAACTCCTAGGTATTTGGTAGAATTTACAACCTTAAGGTTTGACTGATTTATCGCGTAATTAAAGTTCAGCGGATTTCTTTTAGTGGTCATGTGTATTACTTCACACTTTTCTTTATTTAGTGTCAATTGCCAATTTTCGCACCAAGTAGAAATTTTGTCTAAATCGCTTTGCAGTTGCTTTTGATCCTCTGTTGACTTCACTAACCGATAAACGACAGCATCATCCGCGAACAGTCTAAGGGAGCTATTCAGATTATCTCCTAAATCGTTTATAAACACGAGGAAGAGTAGGGGACCAATAACGCTTCCCTGTGGAACGCCAGATATCACTTCTGTTTTACTCGATGACTTTCCGTCAATTACAACGAACTGTGTCCTTTCTGATAGGAAATCGTGAATCCAATCGCACAATTGGGGAGATATTCCATAAGCACGCAATTTCATTAGAAGCCGCTTGTGGGGTACAGTATCAAAAGCCTTCCGGAAATCCAGAAATATGGAATCGATTTGAGATCCCTTGTCGATGGCACTTAACACTTCATGTGAATAAAGGGCAAGCTGTGTTTCGCAAGAGCGATACTTTCTGAATCCGTGCTGACTATTGGTTAATAGGTTGTTCTCTTCGAGGTAGTACATAATATTCGAACAAAGTATATGTTCCAAAATCCTACTGCAAATCGACGTCAATGAGATAGGCCTGTAATTTTGGGGATCACTCCTATTGCCTTTCTTGAATATTGGAGTAATTTGGGCAACTTTCCAGTCTTTGGGTACGGATCTTTCGCTGAGTGATCGGTTGTAAATTATAGCTAAGTACGGAGCTATTTCATCAGCATACTCTGAGAGGAATCTAGTTGGTATACAATCTGGCCCGGAAGATTTATTTTTGTTTAGTGACTTAAGTTGTTTTACTACTCCAGGAACATCTACTTCTAAGTTTCGCATGCTGGCAGCTGTTCTTGGATTGAATACTGGAGTGTTCACTTCGTCTTCTTTGGTGAAAGAATTTCGGAAAGCTGTGTTTAGTAATTCTGCCTTAGCAGTACTGTCGTCGGTAGTATTACCATTGCTATCGCGTAGTGAAGGTATTGTTTGTGTTTTGCCGCTAGTGTACTTCACATATGACCAGAATTTCTTTGGATTTTCTGCAAGATTACGAGACAGGATTTCGTTGTGGAAACAACTATAAGATTCTCGCATTGAAGTCCGCGCTAGGTTGCGAGTTTCAGTTTATGAAATTATTTAAGAGTATTCAATTTCCTCTGGGTTAAGTAATAAAGTAATTTTCTACCTGTAATTCTCAAAAACTATGTCATTCATGTATTATACTAAAAATATTGTATGTTTCTACATTTTTTTAAAATTTCAAATAATTTCAGTAGGCCTACAGCAATTTGCAGTTCAGTGTTATTTGAAATGAAAGTTTTACACATAGGCAGAAGCATAGGTGAAGGCAGGATATGATTTTGGGAGGGGTTTTCAATGAATGGCTACTGTAATAACGTGTACTGTTATTAGGACAGCAAATGGCACTAATACTGTACATACTATATTATTTTTCATTGCAAATTACTGAAGTAATCCTGGTATACAAACAAAATTAGAAAACTTCTTAAGGAACTAGGCAAATCATAACATGAAGATCGGTAAATGTGGATCAGAACACGGATGGCAATCAGGCAGTGCCTGCAGCTTGCAATAACGTCTGAAGTATTCTCTGAGAAACATTCACTTACAAAATTTTTTGCAGTACATGAATGCTGTCAATGGTAAAAGAATAGGAGTACAGATACTCTGACTAGACGGAAATTTTTATTTATTTATATAGGTACATAAAGAAATGTTGATGATTGACATTGTATTACTAAATGTGGTCAGAATTAAACTTTTCACTCTGCAGCGGAGTGTGCGCTGATATGACACTTCCTGGCAGATTAAAATTGTGTACCAGAACCAGGACTCAAACCTGGGACCTTTGACTTTTGTGGGCAAGTGCTCTACTGACTAATCTGCCAGGAAGTTTCACTAATTGTGGTGTTCAAAACCACCTCAAATCTCTAAAGCACAATGAAGCTGCAGGACCTGACAGTTCCTACACAAAACCTCCACCGGATTTAGTCCCCCCCCTCCCCCTCTCTTTATCATAATTTACCCTGCATACTTGAAGCAAGGAACTCTTTGTAGTGATTGAAAAACAAGCAAGTCATACTCATCTATAAGGAGCAGATATAATACAAGAAGACATCTGGTAAAGTGCTCATTATTTCAGTAGTAATCAGCAGAACTATATGTGGTGTCGCACAAGTACAAAGTGCGCGCCACCTACTTTCGCCGCGCGCCGCCATGCACACACGGCGCGGCGTTCTCACGACAGCCACGAGCGCCCTCTGCTGCAACCCCGCTCGTGGCCACCACGGAAAGACATCGGTCACTTGGGACTGAGATAGCAACCAGTGAGGACCTTCGTAATCAGATATGCACCAGTGAAGACTTTGCTATTGTACAGGCACTAGGCAGGCCTCTAACAACTATGTATCAACATTCTGCAGTACTATGTAAAAGTTAAGTATTGTTACATTCTGTGCAATATATATCTCTTTCTAATTTACTCTAGTGTTTATAGTTTCTGGCTGCTCCCCTCCGTACCTGCACCAGCGTGCTATCTTCGTTACCGTGTCGGTCTCGTTCCACTCGGCCACCGACACCTACGACGAGGCTGGGACACAAAAGCGGCGACGAAGTTGGGACACAAAACTATAAATATGTTTAATCCACTGCAGTCAAGATGGTAAATTTCTGCATGCACAATTGTTTGCAGCCAGCAACAGGACCGTGATTTTTACCCAGGTGTGCATGTCTTTATCCAGAACATACCGATGGCCACGAATGTCTTTCATCAGGCCTCTAAACATTAGGGGAATCCCATGGGGAGAAATCTGAACTGTATGGAGCATGTGTAATGGGTCCCCAGCATTGGGAAAATGTTGGTTGGCTTTATATTGATACAGAGAGTGCTAGTTTTTGTTAGCTTTGTCAACATTTCGGGGGGGGGGGGGGGGTTGAACCCTAGAAACCACTCCCCTGGCTACATCCATGGCCAGAAGTATGATAACTAACAATACTAATGATTATTCTTCCAGTGACTGTGTCAGTATAGCCAGGTTAGATCTGAGCATTAGGATTTAGCAGCTATACACAGATATTAGTTTCATCAAAGGGAAATTTGTTTACAAAAATGATGATTGTGTTCATATTAACAGTGATCCTGCTTGAAGTCTTAAGAAAGCGGAAAATTTTGATAACTACAGTTTTTATTAACTTGTCGAGACTGCATGTAAATATACACAGACTCCAAAATTGTGCCTTGTGGAAACGAGCAGAATACGGTGTCAGTACACGGCCTTATTAGCTGTGATTCCCTTCTGTGGGCTGATTACTCAATTCTGCTGTAATGTGTCAATACTACAGAAGATAACTATCAGAATTGTTAAAAAGGCTGTGTACTAATCTAGATTTGCTGATGGCTGTTTTCAATTTGTGTGCCTTCAGATGGTTACAGGTTTATCTGCAAACCACTGTGAAACGTGTGGCACAGGGTATTTTGCATGGCAATTTCCAATCACATAGTGAACAATGCTTGCTGTAAGGCACAGACGCAACTGAAGCCCCCTCAGGGGCTCAGCATCAATTTGCTGAGTACGGGCTTGGCAAACCCGGGGTCCAGAGCTGTGGACTGTTGCGCCAACAGTCTGCCACGCCGTAAGCTCTGTGCGTGCTTCAACAACCATCATTTGTCGCGACAGAGAAATGTTGTGTGTTTCATAGCCTGGGGATCTTGGCTTAATCACCTGAGTCGTGAGGATGGTTCAAACCTCTATAAAAAAAACCTCTCAATCTCAAGGTGTGCTACATGCTGAGGAGATGCATGGCTGTTGAGGTTGAACAGTCACTAGCAAGCAATCTCTGAGGAACCTGCTGCACGTCAGTTGTATAAGGCTTACCCAGGGAAGCAGAGCTCTGCCTGGATGGACGTATAGTTCTCTAGCTGCTCGTGGGACCATGATGGAACGAGCCAGTAATATCGTTGCCGGATGCAAAACTGGCGTCTCTAAGAGAGGCAGGGCTGACTTTAATGCAGCACAATATGACACCCAATCGTTCCCATCCCTATCTACCCCATGGGAGGAAAGACAGCCGTACTCCCCTAAATTTCATGTCTGTGCTATGAGTGATGGGGAAACATTTACTAGTACCAAGCCACTTTTCATCGTGGAGACCTTACAAGATAAGTATGGCAAAGTGTTAGGAATGTCAAAGATGAAAAGTGGTTCAGTCCTCATTGAAACAGCATCCCCTTCACAGTCATGGACAATACTGGCCTGTGATAAGCTGGGTGATGTTTCTGTGACCATCACCCCTCACAAAAGTCTCATTATGGTTCAGGAGATCTCCTGCTGCAGTCTGACGACGAATTACACGCCAACCTTGAGCGGCGGGGTGTCCACTTCATCAGGTGCATCTATAGGGGGCCTGAAGACAACAAGGTAGCCTTCGGTGCCTTCATCTTGGCCTTTGAAGACGATTCTTTGCCCGAAAAGATCAAGGTTATGATATACTGGTGCAACGTAAACCCTCATATTCCTCCTCCAATGCGGTCGGGCACTGATGACCTCGATGTTGAGCGCCCTACACCACCAGTCATCATTATCGTCTGATGTGGTGCTTTAAGTGCTGGAAATTCGGGCACTTGTCCTCCAGGTGCAATTCCAGCCTCACATGTAGAGAATGTGGATGTCCGTCCCATTCGGACACCCCTTGTGCTCCCCCTCCTATTTCTTTGAACTGTGGACAGCACCACCCCCTTGCTCATCAAACTACACAATGTTCCATATAGAATGAAAAATTATGGAGTACAAGGCCATGGACAAACTGTCATATAATGAGGCAAAAAAGAAATGTGAGTGACTGCACCCTGTGGCATTCAAGACATTGTTCACTACTGTCACATCGTCACCCCTTCCTTCAGTGTCGGCAGCCCCCACAGCTGTGACAACTTCAGTGGGCCCTTAGGGCCATACAACTACTTCAGTCCCCTCGACGGGTGGGGGCTCCCCATCATGTGCTCCCTTCCGTACACCTCCTGGGGGAGCACATCGCGCCAAACGGATGGGGATGACAGTCTCCGTCACCCAGCTGGAGAAACAATGCTTTCCTCCAGCTCCTCTCACTCGGAAGGGGTCCCTCAGGACACTCTCTTCCGAGGCCTCGGAACACCAAGGAGGATCCCAACCAACGACTGACTGATTCGAGCACCCCTAGTCAAAGGGCTCCGCAATCTACGTCGGGCCCTGACACCGTGTCTGAGAAGCCCTCCTGGCCCTTAAAACCAAAAGGGCAGCGAGAGGACAAGAAGCAGAAACAGAAGAAAGAGTAATCTCTGTGGCCCTAAAGCCTCACCATCCCACATCTTCTGCTTCTGAAGACGAGGTGGAGATCCTCGCATCCCACGAGGATCTCGCCCTCACCGACTCCGCAGAACCAATGTTCCTGGATTCTATAGGTACGCAATCGGCAGCAGCAGGTGGTGAACCTGTGGAATAATCTTCTTTCTTCCCTCACGGTTATCCATTCAGCAAGAACCACATTCTTCGGTGGAATTGCATTGGTTTCTTCCCCCCAATTTAACAGAGTTATGACAGCTTCTTAGCGCTTCACGTGCAAGAAATTTGGATTCCCCCGATGCTATTCTCTGCCTTACAAGGCTATTGGGCTTATTACAGGAACCGCTTGAATTATGACAGGGTTTCAGGTGGAATCTGTATTTTTGTCCTCATGTCTGTCTACAGCGAACCTGTTCCCTTCCAAATGCCTTTAGAAGCTGTGGCAGTCAGGGTGAAGACTTCAATCGATGGTGTAGTACTCCAATGTGTCTTGGTGGCACTGATTCTCAGCTTACCTCACCTTTCTTACTTTTGGGTAATATCAACACTCACAACCCCTTGTGGGCGGGGGGGGGGGGTGTGGTACTAAGATTACTTGCCGTGGCAGAGACGTCGAGACTTTATTATCTCAGATTGACCTCTGCATTTTAAATACCGGTGTGTTGTCACACTTGTTGACCACTTCCCAATATTCAGCCTCAGTCCCCTGGACGTTTGCCCAGATGGGCCCTTAATAAGGCCAGTTGGGACGTGTTTACTACTGCTGTGATGATTGGCCCTCCACTATAGCTGTGGTGACTGATAGTCTCACCGCAACCATTATTTCTGCAGCTAAACTTGATTTCCCTAGCTCTTCTGGATCCCTTTAGCAGAGGACAGTGCCCTGGTGGTCACCAGAGATCGGTGAGTCAATCAGGGATCGCAGGCAAGCACTCCAGTGCCATAAGAGACACCTATCCTTGGAGACCCTAATTGCGTTTAAACGGCTTTGTGCTCGAGCCCGTCTTTTAATTAGATGTCATAAGCAGGATTGTTGTGAATGGTACGTGTCCACTATTGGAACATGCACCTCTCCATCCCAGGTCTGGGAGAAAATCAGACTCCTCTATACATACCAGAGTGCTTCAGGTGTGCCAGGGATTTCTAGAAATGGAGAAGTTTGTACGGACCCAGATGCAATTGCTGAACATCTCGCTGAGCACTACACTCAAGAGTTCTGCATCTATGTGTTATCCGCCATCTTTCTGTGTCCTTCTCGACCCACTGTATGGAATCATACAATGCTCCATTCAGTGACTGGGAATTCCTCAGTACCCTTGCACACAGCCCTGACACTACCCCTGAGCCAGATCGTATTCACAACCAGGTGCTAAAACACCTGTCGGTGCAGTCTACATGAGACACCTTATCCACGTTCAATCACATCTGAAACGATGGTGTCTTCCTGTCACAGTGGCGAGAAAGTACCATTGTACCAGTGCTTAACCCAGGAAAAAACCCATGCGATTTGGATAGTTACCGACCCATCAGCCTCGCCAACATTCTTTGCAAACTGCTAGAACGTATGGTGAGTTGGCAGCTGTGCTGGGTACTTGAGTCTAAAGGCCTACTGGGTCTTTGCCAGGGTGTTTTCAATCAAGGCCGCTCCACAACAGATAACTTCGTTTACTTGGAGTCCTGTATCCATACAGCCATTGCCCGACGTCAACATCTCGTTGCGGTGTTTTTTGATTTGCGAAAGGCCTACGATACAACATGGAGACATCACATCCTCCTGGCACTACATGAATGGGGTCTCGAGGCCAGCTCCCGACTTTTATCCAACATTTTTTAGCTGTCCATACCTTTCGTGTTCAACTTGGTGCCTCCCGTAGCACCTCTCATTTGTAGGAAAATGGGGTACCTCAGGGCTCTGTTTTGAGTGTCCCCTTACTTTTAGGGGCCATTAACGGCTTAGTGACAGCAGTTGGGTTGTCAGTATCTCCTTCCTTCTATGCTGACGACTTTTGAATCTCTTTTAGCTCCTCCATCACCCAAGTTGCTCAATTTAGATTACAGGGAACCATTTGAAAGGCGCAGTCCTGGGCTCTTGTCCATGGCTTCCAGTTTTCTCCTGCAAAGATAAGCGTTATGGACTTCTGTCAGCGTCGAATGGTTCATCCACAGCCCGAACATTATCTCAACAACCACCTATTAGAGATTGTTGATACTCACAGGTTTTTAGGGCTCGTCTTTGACTCTTGGCTGACGTGGCTCCCCCACATTCGTCAGTTGAAACAAAAGTGCTAGCGCCATTTGAATGTTCTCTGCTACCTGGGCCACACAACCTGGGGTTCTGATCGCTCCACACTGTTGCGGATATACCAAGCTATGGTGCAGCCCTGTCTCAATTTTGGGTGCCTTGCCTATGGTTCAGCATCCCCCTTGGCATTGCTCTTGCTAGACCCCATTCACCACTGTGGGGTTCGCATTGCAACGGGTGCCTGCCGCACCAGCCCCGTGAACAGTTTACTTGTGGAGGCCGGGGTTCCGCCCTTGTGGATCCATTGCGAACAACTGCTCATGGCCTGTGCAGCCCATGTCCATAGCTCGCCAGGCCACCCGAACCAACATTTGTTTTTCTCTGACATGGTCGTCCGTCCTCAACAACGGTGACCCTGTTCAGGTCACACAATTGCCTTTCGTATCCAGTCCCTTATGTTGGAACTAGAGTCTTCCCCTCTCCCATCTCTATATCAGGCCTGTGCATGTACACATCCATAGTGCATGCAGAGGCTACGTTGTCACCTGGACTTGGCCCAAAGACTCAGTTCCTCCGGAGGCACTTCTCCTCCAGTTCTTTGCTGTTGTTGCTGAGTACACTGGATATGACATAGTCTATACGGACGGTTTGTTGTTTGATGGTCGTCTTGGCTTTGCTGTGTCCATGGCGACCACACTGAGCAGCAATCTCTGCTAAATAGTTTCAGTGTTTATACTGCAGAGCTGGTGGCCATTCTCCGTGCTCTTGAGCATATACGTTCCTGCTCAGGTGAGTTTTTTCTTTTTTGCAGTGACTCCCTGAGCAGTCTTCGTGCACTGGATCAATGTTACCCACATTACTCTTTGGCTATCCACAAGACTCTTTTTGCCCTCGATTGGTCTGGTCGAGATGTGGTCTTTCTTTGGTCTCCTGGTCACGTCGGCCAACCGGGCAACAAACGTGCTGATAGGCTTGCCAAACAGGCTGTCGATGCATCTGTTTTAGAGATTGGCCTCCCGGCTTCTGATCTCCAGTCTGTATTGTGACATAGAGTCAATGAGCAATGGCCCACTGAGTGGCATAGCCTGACCACGTCCATCAAACTCAGGGAAGACTATGGATGTGTGGGATTCCTCCATGCGGGCCTCTCGCCGGGACTCTGTAGTCCTCTGCCGGCTCCACATTGTCCACAGCCAGCTCCTCTGTGGTGAGCCCCTCCCCCCCTCCCCCCAAATTGTCGCTGTGGTTCCTACTTGACGGTGGCCCTCATTTTGCTGGACTGCCTTATTTAGCCCCCTGCAGTGGTGTTTTAATTTTCCTGTGGTTACTTTTTTAGGTAACGATGCCATAATGGCTGACACAGTTGTAGATTTTATTTGTGACATTGGTTTTTACCATTCTATATGAAACTTTGCTTCAGCCCATTATGTATGTTCATCTTGTCTTATGTTCTCCACTTGGAGGTTTCCTTCTGTTGCTCCAAGATTGACACACCCTATTTTTAATTTCATTGCTGGTCAACCACAAACTGTGGCTCTGACATTCCATTCCTCTTAATTGTTCGGTGTTTTGCCCTGTGATGGAATGGGGGAGTGATGACCTCCGTAGTTTTGTCCACCTAAAACATAAAACCAACAACAATAACAGCAAGTCAAGCTGAGCGCTTACGTCGGGCGTCGTCTGCAAGAGTGCGCTGCAGGGAAACTATGGCAAATGCCAACACTCGCCATGCATAACCGATTGACATAAATGGTGCCGCGTTGTGCTCTCGCGCTCAGTATGTTGTTTACCAGGTACGAGCTTACCTCGCAGGTGTCCGCACAGTAAGTGCATGCCCTGTGCTATGTCATAGTTGTTATATATCTGGTATATGTCAGTGACTATAACATTTGGCGACAAGTGTGATATTGTTTTCCCCAGTGATTGTTCATCTTCACACAATGGCTGCTGGTACTTCTGATGAGATGAGATTCCACAATGCCTCATTGAACAACAAGAGGTATTTGCCATGGTAATCCATGCTCAAAACCAGGTATTGCAATCTCTTGCTTTGGCCTTGTCTAGTGGGTCGCACCCTCTGTCCACCCTGCTGGTTGTTTCGTAACCCGCGCCCCCTCTGCCTTATCTGCCACCCTTTCTAGTTTATGATGAGTCTGTAGAAGAGTGGGACGCCTATGAGAAATGGTTGCTCTGATGATACCTTGAGTCGCACGTTATTCCTGCCGTGGCTGTCACCTTTGTATGTATCAGCTTCTTTGCCAACTCATGCCTTTTCAGGATCCTTCACCGCTGTCTTTTGATCAAATGTGCAACCATTTTGAACAATATTATCGCAAACGAACTCGTATGATAGCTGCCCGTGTTTAGTTTCATCGCTGCAGAAAGCAGTCAAGCAATCTACATCTACATACATACTCCGCAATTCACCGTAAGGTGCGTGGCGGAGGGTACACTGTACCACTACTAGACATTTCCTTTCCTATTCAACTCCCAAATTGAACGAGGAAAAAAAGAATGCCTATATGCCTCCATACGAGCCCTAATTTCTCTTATCTTGTCTTTGTGATCTTTACGCGAAATGTAAGTAGACGGCAGCAAGATCGTACTACACTCAGCTTCAAATTCCGGCCCTCTAAATTTACTTAACAGAAATTCACGAAAAGAACGTCGTCTTTCTTCCAGCGATCCCCAATTGAGTTGCCGCAGCATTTCCGTGACACTCGCGCATTGGTCGAACCTACCAGTAACAAATCTAGCTGCTCGCCTCTGAACCGCCTCTATGTCTTCCTTCAAACCGATCTGTTGCGGGTCCCAAATACTTGAGCAATACTCAAGACGTGGTCGTACAAGCGTTTTATACGCGGTCTCCTTTACAGGTGAAGTACATCTTCCCAAAATTCTACCAATAAACCGAAGTTGGCTGTCTGCCTTACTCACAACTGTCCTTACATGCTCGTTCCATTTCATATCGCTCTGCAATGTTACGCCTAGATATTTGAACGACGCGACCGCATCAAGAAACTCACTACTGATGCTGTATTCGAACATTATAGGATTGTTTTATCTACTCATGCGCATCACCTTACATTTTTCTACATTGAGAGCTAGCTGCCATTCTTCGCACCAACTAGAAATTTTGTCTAAGTCAACCTGTATGCTATTACAGTCAGTTACAGACGACACCCTCCCATACACCACAGCATCATCAGCAAACAACCGCAAATTACAACTTACTCTGTCCATCAGATCATTTATATAGATAGAAAATAATAGCGGTCCTATCACACTCCCCTGGGGCACGCCTGACGATACACTCGTCTCTGATGAACACTCGCCGTCGAGAATAACGTACTGCGTTCTATTACTTAGGAAGTCTTCCAGCCAGCCTAGGACATGGGCCGCGGAACTTCATCAGTGTTACTGATGTGCATACAGAACTGTATGCCGATCAAATGGTCCATGATGCTATTATTCATCTCATCCCCAATCGCGAGGTTCACAAAAATCCTTCTCTTTCCGAGATCCTTATCATTGCTCAGGGTTTCGAGGTCTCATGGGCAGCGGGCAACCAAATTGAGGCTTGGTGCGAGGTGGCAGAAATTTAACACACTTCCTCTTCCCTGTTACAAACCAGGTCCCAAAGGGATGATGTAGTCGTGGCAGTCTATGCACAGCCGAGTCGCCAGGGCGATTGGGCCGTTTCACAGCAACGGAAACTCGGACCAGGCGGCATGCAGTAAAGTATCCGGTCAATGCTTCCTTCATGTCCCTCCTGTTTTGTTGATCATGGCAGACCTGATTGCCCCAAGTGGTGGGCCGCTTGTCATCTTTGACATAAGAAAGGTTACATTGCTTCTGTTTGTACCTCCAAAAACCAAGATTCCGATGCCGACATGGAAGTCAATTCTGTCTCAGTGATTTCTGTTGCACCCAATAAGCTCTTTATTGACATCACGGTTTCCCCCAATTCTTTGCATATGCAAGTGGATACAGGCACGGCCATCACTTTATTAAACTCAAAGACACATTTGGATCTGGATTCTCCCTCTCTCTTTCCAGTGTTCCAGTATCAAGGAAATTGGTCAGTTACAATGAACAAAATATTCTGATTCTGGGACAGTTCTTGGACCCTATTACATACAAATCTGTCACTCATAGGTTCACAATGTCCACACGGAAAACTTGTTTGGTCTTGATGCTTTTTGGGTTTTTGGTTTCACTATTTCTGCCGCAGTGAACTTTGTTCTGACCGAGTGCCTTACCCGCAACTAGATTCCTGTATTGTTTTCAGTGGTGTTCGGCTGTGCCAATAATTTCCTAGCCCACATCACCATGAAGCCCTCTGCTAGGCACCGTTTTTTCTGTGCTTGGCTGGTTCTGATCGCACTCCATGACCAAGTCAAAGGGGAGTTGGAGTGCTTGGAAGAAGCTGGCTTGGTAAAACGAATTCTGTCAAGTGAATGGTCAACTCCTACAATCATTGTGAAAAAAAAAAAAAAAATGTTGGGGCAGTTGCACCTTTGTGGTGATTTAAAACATACTGGGAATGCTCAATCTATCATCTACACTTATTCATTACCACGTCCCAGCGAGCTTCTTGCAAAATTGGTGGGTGGTCAGTACTTCTCTCTGATGCATAATTTCAAGTCCCTCTCGATGCTGACTCTCACCGTTTCTTTGTCCTTAACACACCCTTTGGAGTGTACCAATATTTGAGGTTACCGTTCGGGTTGGCCAGCGCTCCGGCGATATTTCAGCGCTTCCTCAAACAACTCACACTGTCAGTGTCTGGGTGTGTCAACTATCGCAATGGTATAGTAGTGTCCGGCACCCTCAGCTGATGAACATTTATGCAACTTATGTGCGCTCTTCACAGTACTGCAGGCAGCAGGGTTGTTATTGCAATCTGGAAAAATGCCATTGTTTTCAGCCTTCTATCATTTTTATTGGGTTTGAGGTTTTTAGTGTGAGCAGCAAGCTTCTCTGTCAAAATGTGTACCCTATGCTGATTCTCTCTTGTCCAGTGTCAGTGAAGGACCTTCAAGTGTTTTAAGGAAAAGTCGCTTATTATCATGAATTCTTGCTGGGGGCTTCATCTATTGAAAAACCCCTGCATAACTTGCTATGCAAAGGAACTTCTTTCCATTGATCATTGGCTTGTGAAAAAGCATTTTGCACATTAAAGGAATTGCTACAATCAGCACCCTGCCTCGTAACCTATCAACCTGGCCCCGCCTTCATCTTAGTGACAAACACCTCCCAACACGAGATCAGGGCAGTGCTCGCTCATAAATATCCAGACAGATCTGAGCACCTAATTGCTTTCGCCTCAAAGATGCTCACTCTAGCCCAAACCAGATATTTCCAAACTGAGAAGGCGGCTCTTGATATTGTCTATGCTCTGAAAAAGTTTCATGTTTTTCTGTATGGCATCAAATTTCACCTTGTAACTTATCACAAAGCACTGGTTTCCCTCTTTCATCCTTTGGCATCGCTACCCGACAAAGCCTGCCACCATCTTTAGTGTTGAGCACTGTTCTTATCTCTCTATAACTATGCGATACACTACCTCCCAACATCCAAACATGCAAATGCGGATGTGCTCTCCCACCTTCTGGCTAATCGAGACCCAGAGTTTGATCAGGAAGAGTTGCTGTGTTTTCATGTTTACATTGTCGCTCAACAAACAGTGGACAGTTTTCCAATCATGGGTGCCAAGCTGGCTAAGGCTAGTGCCGCAGACCCTCCTCCGGAAGATGATCCATTTTGTACAACACGGCTGGTCTGAGACCCTACCGACACGGGCATCTGACCCCCCCCCCCCTCTGGAACTACTATGCATTTTGACACCGGTTTTCTGCTGTGAATAGCATGCTTCTCCTCGATACCGAGGAGTCCTTTCCTCGGGTCGTCATCCCATCGGCTCTCCGCACAGAGGTCCTGAAGCTGCTCCACGCCGATCATTGGGGGGTATCTCGTACTAAGGCTTTGGCCTGCCATCGTGTGTTTTGGCTGGGTCTGGCCAGTCACGTATCTCATATGGTTACCTCTTGCTCACTCTGTGCAAAACATCAAGCTTCTCCGTGAGTGACGTTTGCAAAATGTTTCAAAATGTTTGTATAGTTTATGGGACTTAACTACGGAGTTATCAGTCCCTAAACTTACAAACTACTTATGAACTACTTACGAACTAGGACGGCACAAATATCCATGCCCGAGGGGGGATTCGAACCCCCGACCGTAGTGGCCGTGCAGACCGTGACTGGAGCGCCTCAGTCTCCTCGGCCACCGCGGCCGGCCCAGTGACGTTTGCCCCACGGCCTCAACTGTCACAGGCCTGGGATCGCCTGCACATTGATTTTGCCAGCCCCTTACTTAACGCCTATTGGTTACTAGTTATCGATGCTTTATTTATAGTTGGGCCAAAACATGATGATCCCTGGTTCCGCCTACTGTGCTAGGAGACTGCCCCAGCAGCGGAAACAGAATAAAACTGTTTTTGTGTGTAGTTACATTTGCTGCCGGACAGTATACCTAATGGACGCTGTTGTCTGACAGAAATAGCAAAAGTGTGCAGCACTGGTGGACGCAAGCCTGCGCAAAGCAATGTTCACGTTTGAATTACTCCAATGGTCTGCCACTGCAGCTAGTGCTCAAAGCCGATTGACGCAAGGACCAGGGATCATTGTATTAAGGCTCAACTATAGGTTCTCGTACGTTGTCCGTTGCCTATCAACCTAGGCCAAGGCCACTGTTGCAGCTCTGTCACACTTTTTCTCGATTGACGGCCTCCTCACCACAATGGTGTCAGACAATGGCCCTCAGTTCGTATCACATGAGTTTGCCTCCTCCTGCAGTGCCCTCACTCTCCCTTTCCATCCATAGTCAAATGGGGAGGCCGAAAGATATGTTCACACCTTCGAGACACAGTTGAAAAAGTATGTGGCTCAGTACCCTTCAGATGCTGCTTTCGACCAATTTCTCTTGTCCTATCAGTTCACGCCATTCGATGACAAGAGTCCTGCGGATCTCCTCCATGGCCGGCAGCCCCGGACTCTGCTCCATCTCGTACATCCGAGCCAGAGACATTTGCCCGTGACTCCGTACCCTCGTTTCCGACCAGGACTGGCTCCTCGGCACGAGGGTTAGCTGTCAACCAAAATGGATTTCTGCCATCGTCATCAGATGCCTCGACTGCCATCTCTGCAACATACGCACAGAAGTCGACATCTGTGCACGTCACCACGACCAGCTGCACCTGTGTGTGGAAGAGCAGGAAACCCTCATCACCAGGCAGACACTCCTGCACCAGTCTGCTCCACTAGCCAGCCCACACATTGCAGAGGGGTTCCTGCCACTATCTGCAAGTTGTCCACCTCAGCCAGGGGCCGAACCGGGTTCCTCCTGTGGGGGACCTATACTGTCGCAGGTACAGTCACCGCCCACACTGGATCCGTCTCCTCCTGCCACATCACTACCTTCGGGGCCCCTGTCACCAGGTCCTGGACCCGAGATGGAGATGGAGTCCGAGCCACAATCACCGGTCCTGCCAAATGCGTTGTCCGGGAAAGGATGATGCCCCCAATACTTCAGGCCCTACGGAATGGTGTGAGCCCGCCACCTCAGTCAGAGTCCGGCAGACAACAATGCCGTGGACATCTCTAGCATCCGATCTTCATCAAGGGGAAAGGAATGCTGTAAGACGCAGATGCAAGTGAAGCCGAGCGATTAAGTCGGGTGTCGGCTGCGAGAGTGCTCTGTGGGAAATTGTGGCAAATGCCAGCACTTGCCACGTGCGAGTGATTGACACAAAACAGTGCCATGTGTGCGCTTGCAGTGCAGTGTGTTGTTTACTAAGTACGAACTTACCTTGCGGGTGATCAAACAGCCAGTGCACACCCTGCACTACATTGTGTATGTGTTAGAGAATAAAACATATCCTACACTAGCTGTTCTCTTCTGGTGGTCCTTGAGGAAACGTCAAACAGTGCACGGTACATCGAACCATCGTTCAACCCATCTTGCCACTGTTAATGCACCAACAAGGCAATATGCTTTTCCAACAGGACAATGCACATTCACACGTATCTTTTACAACCCTACGTGCTCTTGTAGGTGTACGTCAACTACTCTGCCCTTCATTATTTGGGACCGGATGAACTGTCACGTTGCGCAGTCTGCACGAGCGGCACAAAATCTGGCCTGACTGAGGCACCAAGTGGAAACTGCATGGCAGACATTCTGCAAGACTACATTCGCATGGCAGAATTACAGTTGTATTACTGCAAAGAAGGACATACGCGGTACTAGCATTGATATCGCTCACGCTCTGTTGTCTGTAATCATGTGTGTATAGCTCTGTGTGATCGTGTGTTGTATGCATCCTCAAGAATGTGTCAATAAAATTTCCCTCTACTGGGCTGATGAACTAACGGTGTTCTTTTTCCATTTTTCAGGAGTGTATATTCTTCCCATTAAAAGTTACACATTTATAGATACTTACTGGATTTTATTTTTATCCCCCCCCCCCCAAATGGGTACTACTTTCCAGATGACCCTCATACAAATCTGAGTGGAAAGCAAAGTGACAAATGTGCAAAGTTCAATAATCACCACCACACAGTTGACTTGTAATGACCAAGCCAGCTGCTACAACCTCCAACACCAGATTACACAGCTCCAATGAAGCTTCCTGCAAACCATGAAGTAATACTGGAAAGGAAATTCAGAGGGGAAAAAAATAAGTGATGGTGGAAATGGTCAAATGAGTCTCCAAATTATTTCTCTTATTTTATTTATTTATATAAACATCCACTCCATCAAATTACTGATATAGGATATTGCTTGTTTTGTACATAAGCATACAGTTTAAAACTACATGGCACATTGCAATTAAAGTGATAAGAGTACCATACATAATTCAAACATATAAAAAAACATTATATGTAGTGTATTTAAATAATAGTATTATCTAATAAATAACAGCTAACAATAGCAATCATAGTTACATAAAAGAAACTGGCTTAGATACCCACTGACACTGTTATAACATATATCAGCCACTTTGAATTTTTGTTATTCTTATTTTATATTATTTTCAAACTAGGTTTTGGCTTAAGCCATCATCAGGAAACAACTGACTAGCGTTGAAAAGAAACGCTAGTTCTTTGATTTTCAAACATTTTACTCAAATATGTACATAAACACAAGGTCTTACAATATGGCATCCATTGAGAAGTTTTTACTTTGTTCTCACATTACAGATAGTGTTCAATAAACATGCTTCTAGCCATTTATTAACATTTTTTTAGGAAATCCAAAATTATCCACATTACTTATTCTAGCTAAAATATGTGACATTATTTTACAATCAATGGTACATATTTTTGTGCAATCATGACCTGTGTTTGAATTATCGAAATGAACACCTGTTACATTTCTTGTGCACCAAACATTATGGTTGACATATTGTGTTGCATTTGAATATGGTCTACTTAATTACAGTACATTATACTTTCACAATTTTTATATTGTTTTTACAATAGGTTTTTGAGAGGGGAACAGGGTTGGTAAAGTAATGTTGTATATTGGTGTTGCAGTATTTTAATTGTCTATGGTATACAATATAAATGAAAGTGTGATGGTTAATATGTTCTGTGGTAAGCGCCTGGCTGATTTGTGTTATGTGAAGTAGGAATATTGTCAGCTGTAGTTCCAGTACTTCTAACAGGTTTAATTTTTTTACATTTGTTGGCTACATATAGAACTTGTGTGTGAATTTGATCTATGTCCTTCCTCCAGTATGTGTGTTACAAATGTTGAGTCTGACTTCTGTGATCTCCAGCTACGCTCATGTTCAGTCAATCCAGTTTCTGTACGGCCCGTTTATCGAATGTATACTTTGTTGGAAAATTTGCAAGCAATTTTAGAAACCCCACTGTTCGCTAATAAATCTCTTTTATCTTTGTTGTTTGCTCTTGTGCTTCTTACATAGAATGAAGTTTTGTAATCACGAGATTTGAGTGTTTTAGCTAGTTTGTTGGAAATCTTTCCTAAATATGGGATTGTACACCAGATGGTTTTTGTTATGGCTGTTTCTACAGAGGGGGCATAAAGGAGGGGTAGGTTTAGATTAGATTAGATTAATACTTGTTCCTTAGATCATGTATACGACATTTCGTAATGATGTGGAATGTGTCACTTTAGTAAATTTTGTCTATACTTGACAATCTATATTTTAAGAATTTTTTAAAAAATTTTTTAAAGTTTTATCTAAAAATTCATCTACATTGTAAAAGGAGTTGCCATTCAGAAATTCCTTTAATTTCTTTTTAAAAACTAGTTGGCTATCTGTCAGACTTTTGATGCTACTTGGTAAGTGACCAAAGACTTTTGTGGCAGCATAATTCACCCCTTTTTGAGCCAAAGTTAGATTTAACCTTGAATAGTGAATATCATCCTTTCTCCTAGTGTTGTAGCTATGCACACTGCTATTACTTTTGAATTGGGTCGGATTGTTAATAACAAATTTCATGAGTGAATATATATATTGTGAAGCTACAGTGAGTATCCCTAGATCCCTAAATAAATGTCTGCAGGATGCTCTTGGGTGGGCTCCAGCAATTATTCTGATTACACGCTTTTGTGAAATGAATACTTTTTTACTCAATGTTGAATTGCCCCAGAATATGATCCCATATGAAAGCAGTGAATGAAAATAGGTGTAGTAAGCTAATTTACTGAGATTTATATCACCAAATTTTGCAATGACTGTGATAGCATAAGTAGTTGAACTCAGACGTTTCAGGAGATCTTCAATATGTTTCTTCCAATTCAGTCCCTCGTCAATGCAAACACCTAAAAATTTTGAATATTCTACCTTAACTACAGATTTATGTTAAAAGTCAAAATTTATTAATGGTGTCATGCCATTTACTGTATGAAACTGTATATACTGGGTTTTATCAAAGTTTAATGAGAGTCCATTTGTAGAGAACCACTTAATGACTTTCTGGAAGATATCATTTACAATTTCATCAGTTAATTCCTGTTTGTCAGGTGTGATAGTTATACTTGTATCATCAGCAAAAAGTACTAGCTTAGCATCTTTGTGTATGTAGAATGGCAAGTCATTAATATATATTAAGAAAAGCAAAGGACCCAAGACCGAACCTTGTGGGACCCCATTTTTGATAACTCTCCAGTTAGAAGAATTAATTGTCTCATCTACATCATGTGAACTGCTTATTTCAACTTTCTGCACTCTTCCAGTTAAGTATGATTTAAACCATTTGTGCACTGTCCCACTCATACCACAATACTTAAGCTTATCCAGAAGAATCCCATGATTTACACAATCAAAAGCCTTTGAAAGATCACAAAAAATCCCTACTGGTGATGTCCGGTTATTCAAAGCATTTAATATTTCATCAGTGAAGGTATATATAGCATTTTCAGTTGAAAAGCTTTTTTGAAAACCAAACTGACATTTTGTTAGAACTTTATTTACACTAATATGTGAAGCAACTCGAGAATACATAACTTTTTCAAAAATCTTTGATAAAGCTGTCAGAAGTGAGATGGGCCGGTAGTTGTTGACTTCGTATGTATCCCCTTTTTTATGCAAAGGTTTAACAATAGCATATTTCAGTCTATCTGGGAAAATACCCTGCTTTAATGAGCTATTACAAATATGACTGAGAATCCTACTTATCTCCTGGGAACAAGTTTTTCTTATTTGTTTCTTGTGTTGTATGTTGTCTATTAGTTTAGGGTTATAGCCATTGTTAGGTGCAATGTATTAATGGTGTCTCTAAGTCTGGAAATTCAGTTTTAACATTGGTGTGGATGGAAGGCAATGTACCATGGAATAGAAGGCAGCATGCTTGTGTGTTATGGGATGGTATTACTGTGTCTGTCGTAGTGTTTCCTGTAAATTTTGAAACTATGTGTATTTTGAGGTCTAAGTAGTTAATGGATTTTCACCAAGTTCCATAATGAACTGTATTCTTTTTTGTGTGTGGGTTCAGACATTCTAGGAATATGTTTAGCTGTCTGTTGTCAGTCCATATACACAGTACATTTCTACATATCTGGAATTGTTCTACCAAGAAGTGATTGAAGAGTCCATACAAATGTTTGAATTTTTCTGTTTATTTGATTGTCTTGATGTGGTAAGGAAGTTTATTGTACAATTTTTTGCCCATTCATTGTGGCCCATTTTATCAGACTAATATGTATACATGATTGGTTTGTACATACTAATTGGTATTGTGCTACTGAATTTTTTAAAGTAAGTAACCTTCTCAAGAATTTACAATCTTGGCAATGGAGTATTTTCAACACTTTAAAATGAAGTTTGCACGAGTTTCTGGGTGCTGCATATTCTATTGACCAATCCTCTTTTGAGCTACAATACAGTGTTTGTTTATTGGGATGTTTTCCCCAAAAATATCTCATATTGAAATAGATATTCAGCTTGAGCATAAAACACATCTAAAAATGTTTCTTTTGTTCTATACCTAGCAATACCGGAGGTATTTTTATCCATCCTCTTGACCAACAGACATTACCATAGTGGAGGGCTTATGTGCCTCTATGATACAGATAGCCGTACAATAGCTGCAACCGCAGCAGAGGAGTATCTGTGGAGAGGCCATACAAATGTTTAGTTCCTGAAGATTGGCAGCAGCCTTTTCAGTAGTTGCAGGGGCAAGAATCTGGATGATTGACTGAGCTGGTCTTGTAACATAAAATATCGTTCATGCGAAACACAACTAGCTCTATATTCACACGAAGTGATGGGTGCTATCGACAAAGGTTCACAAATCGATTCCGTATTTCTTGATTTCCAGAAAGCTTTTGACACCGTACCTCACAAACGGCTTTTAATCAAATTGCGTGGTTATGGTATATCGCCCCAAATTTGCAATTGGATAGGGGATTTCTTGTCAGAGAGGACACAGTTCGTAGTAATCGATGGTAAGGCATCGACTAAAACAGAGGTGATATCGGGCGTTCCACAAGGTAGTGTTATTGGTCCTCTGCTATTCCTTATTTACATAAACGATTTAGGGGAAAATCTAAGTAGCTCTCTTAGGTTGTTTGCAGATGACGCCGTCATTTACCGTCTAGTAAAATCATCTGAAGATCAAAACCAACTGCAGAACGATCTGAATAAGATATCAGTATGGTGTAAAAATTGGCAATTGACTCTAAATAATGAGAAGTGTGAAGTCGTCCACATGAGTACGAAAAGAAATCCGTTAAACTTTGTTTACAACATAAATCAATCAAATGTGAACGCCGTAAACTCCACAAAATACCTAGGAATCACTATTACTTCAGACTTAAACTGGAAAGAACACGTAGATAATATCGTGGGAAAGGCGAACCAGAGACTGCGTTTTATTGGCAGAATCCTTAAAAGATGCAACAGAACTACTAAAGAAACTGCATACACTGCGCTTGTCCGTCCATTTTTGGAGTATTGCAGCCCAGTGTGGGATCCTTATCAGGTGGGTTTGACGGAGGACATCGAAAGAGTCCAAAGAAGGGCAGCTCGTTTCGTATTGTCACGATACAGGGGAGACAGCGTTACGGAAATGATACAGGATCTGGGATGGGAATCATTACAACAACGGCGCTTATCGCTGAGGCGTGGGTTACTTGCGAAACTCCAATCGCCAACATTCTCCTCCGAATGCGAAAATATATTGTTGACTCCCACTTACATAGGTAGAAATGATCATCAGAATAAAATAAGAGAAATCAGAGCTCGAACAGAGAGATTCAGGTGTTCTTTCTTCCCGCGCGCTATTCGAGAATGGAATGGGAGATAAATAGTATAATTGTGGTTCGATGAACCCTCTGCCAGGCACTTAAATGTGATTTGCAGAGTATCCCATGTAGATGTAGATGTAGATGTAACATCAGCTAACATGACTTTGCCAGGCAGTTACTGTAAAAGGCTGTAAGCAGTCATTTATTTTCCCCAGGACATGCAGCTCTACTGTATGAATATATGATGGCATCTTCTTGGGTAAAATATTGTGCAGATGACATAGTCCTCCAGTTTCATCTCCAGGCAAGGACTACTCAGGAGGATGTGGTCATCAAGAAAAACAAAACAGGCATTCTATGGATAGTTTGTGGAACGTTCTAGGGCATCCCTAAATTGGGTAGGTAAGTTATAATGCAATAAAAAATCTAAAATATTACAACCACGAAGTAGTCCCTTTTATAGTGTACAGATAATGGTGAGTACATCTTTTTATCCTCATCAGTTTACACTGGGGAAAGTAGTTCAGGTGTAACGGGATTTGGAGTTTCAAAATGTGATTTAACTGTAAGAAAACAAGGAGAGGAAAAAAATTAGCACTGGTGTGTTTTACAGTCCACTTAAGGTTTTCCTGTAGTTTAATGATTTTTCGCAAACATTTCAGGGCACAAATAATTAAAAAAAATATGGATTTACGATTAAGATTCTACTGTTGTGATAATATCTATACAGTCAACATGTAATATTCTCTTTGACTTTATTTCAGCAAACAGACAAAATGATTCGATATCTGAGTTTAACTTTGGCATTTTTTTACTTTTACCTCTTTAAACTGTTATTTTAATCTCTCTCCCATATTTTCATTATCTTTTTTCCTTGGTAGTTTGTTCTCTTTTTCATGTTTATTTTCTTTGCCTGTACAGGTTTACATAAAATCAAGTGACATGTCAAACCGAGATTATTTTTACAAGTATCTCTGAAAGGGTGCGAGTTACAGAAATAACATAACAGAGCAAAGTTATAGAAAATTTTCTCCTCTACAAATTTGTTTATTCAATTTTCATGTCAGATGAACAGTTACCCCATTATTTCCATTTAAATTTCGAGTTGTCAAAAGGCGATCCCAAAGGCCCACTTTTAGTGTTACTACCACAACCTACAGTGGGAGAATATAAATGGCATGGTATTTCAGTATTCAGAGTGTGTGAATTGAAAATTAAAACAGCTACAGAATGAGAAGAATCAAATGAAAATTCTATGAGAGTTGTATTATTATAGGAAATTTAAATTAATTGAAGAAGAGATGAATGATGTGACTAAAACTTTAATTAATAGGCAGTTAAGAAATGCCAATAAGCAGTCCATAGCAGTGCAATGGTCTACTCAAGATAAGGTACTTGCTTTATTTATTCATAATTGTAGTCTCCAACAGGATAGACATTTGGCTACATATTTCTCCCTTCCACCTGTCAGGCTTTTCAAGTCAACACTTTCCAAAATACCATTTTACACACAACATCCAGCTTTGTTAAACTTCTTAGCTATGGAAATAAGTAATATGCATTAAAAGTATAGTGTTGTACATTTTGGTGGAATGTCTCTGGACAAAGGTGTGGCGCCAGTAAACTGACACCAGTATCAACAGAGCATCATGTTTGTGAACTCTATACTTAACTGTGCAATGTTTGATGTATCTTTGCCAAATCAGCCATGCCGTTCAGTTCTGTTTTATGCAGCAAAGTGAAAAGATCTAATAGATGCAGTTCTAAAGTATAAGTATTATTTCTGGAGAATATCACCCAGAAGAGTTCCATGTTCATGACCATAAGTTTAATTGAACCACACTGAGTCGTAATCAGTGTTATCGCGCCACCTGCATCACGTATTACCTCTGTTTACATCGGATAACGGTGCACATTTTGAGACAATGGAGACACCACTTCGCAGTCCCAACGGACAAAGGATCGTCTATCATCCAGCGACCAGCATGCCTATCCCATCTGATATCAAACTTTTCTAGACAGCACAACAAGCTACACAATAGATAATGAAAAGATGGTGCCGATCTGACCTGTAAGTGGGGGGGGGGGGGGGGGGGGGATGATGAAAATGAAGTAAAAAGTGGCAATAACAGTAAGATGTGCCGCAAGAAAGTAAGAAAAGGTATTCAGTGCAACTATTGTAAATGGTGGTTTCACGAAAATTGCTGTAAAATTAACATAAAACTGATAACTGTGGATTACTCATGGTCGTGTGATGCTTGTGTGGCAGAAATATGTGAAAAAAAGTATACACACATTATTAAAGACAAGGAAGCTATAATTCAAGTGCTGCAAGGTGACATTAACCCATTGCAAAATAAATGTGCTATGCTTTAAAAAAAAAAAAAAAAATGCCGGAAAACAGCTGCAATGACTGTTTCAAGGTAGGCCTAAATGAAAACGAGTGTTACAAAACTAGTGAAAAGTGGTGCTCCAAATAGGAAGACATTGTGACGAATTTTGAAGAAATGATAACTACAAGTGAACAACCCTCAGTTTGCGTATTATGTTCGCGAGATTCGCAAGTAGTCAGTTATCCAGGTGACCATCAAAGCAACTCCAAAAGTGTGAACAGAGATCGCGATTCCAGTGCCTCAAACATGAAAACAAATAAAGAACCGCTAGCATCAAACATCACCAGCAGCCTAAAAGGTAACGTGCAACTCTCTCTTCCATCAGAGAAAAACACTAACCGCTCGAGAACCAGGGAATCGACACCTACAAACTCAAAATCATAAATCGAAAACTCTTGAAACAAAGTTTAAGCAAATACGAACATTCCTGCAAAACAAAATGTGTGTGACAAAAAGCTTAACGCGATCGTCTTTGGAAACAGTCAAGCTCGAAATGTTTCAAAATTTCTTAATGAAGACACAGAATTTGAATGTTTAGGTTGTGTTTACCCCAACGCCAATGCAAGTCACGACCTGAAACACACAAATCAAATCTCTAACCAAACAGGAGCTCCTGATATTATGGTCATTGCAACAGGAACAAACGATGTTGCCTGCAACAACAGTAAAGATCTTATAACTACTTTAAGAAGCAAACTGCCCAGCATTACATAAAAAAGTCTTCTTAGTTGACGTGCCTTTTAGACATGATCTCCCAAACTAGTCAATTGTGAATAAAGAAGTAAAAAGTACACATTCACATATACATAAACTTTGTTCTAAATTCTCAAATGTCAAACTGATAAAAGCCAGCAAATTTCATAGAGATCAGTACACACAAAATGAGTTTCACCTAAATAACGTGGGCAGAAATAAAATGCAAATTTCATAATAGAAACCATGAAGAAAGATAACTCACAAAGGAGACCCACAATACGTCTTGGTTATAGTGAACTGAACATCACTACTAATCCAATACACTACTAATCCAATACAGGGTAGTCACACAAATCCTGTTCGTGCCTCAAGTTGACCCAGAAAAATACCACAGAGAAGTGAAGATTTTTTTATGAAATGTTACAAGGAACCTCAGTCGCAAACTAACCTAGAACCCAACCTTGCACAGACTGTCCAATGCTCCTCCTTGCTCCAACACACACTAAATCTTCCTCCTTTTAATAAAAGCTCTATTCTATTTGTACACTTAAATATCTGGCCCCTAAAATATAATGCTGATGAACTTGGCATCCTTTTGAAAAATAATAGAAGAATGATACTGTGTCTAAATGAACATTGGCTAAAAGATGAAGACATAAAATTGTATGTTCCACCAGGTTTTCATATATTACAAGTTACTGTAGACCAAATGGTTATAGAGGTTCCTCTCTATATATAAGCAATGATTTAGACCTAAGTTGTATTGATATGGACATTAATGACTTATGTATTAAAAGTGTTTTTGAAACAGTTGTTATGCTTCTACCCACAGTGAGGCTTGTAGTTGCTTCTGTATATCATACCACCGGCAGTGATATAGAGAAATTTACTGAATGTTCAGAAAAGCTTATTGTCCAGATACAGAAATATTCCAAATATAACATATTAATTTTTGGTGACTTTAACTTTGATATTAGAAAAAATACAACTAAAAATTAATAACTTAGCAAACATGTTAAGGTCATATAATCTTTTCTTTACAAATGAAAGTCCTACAAGGCTTCAATCCTGCCTTGATAACCTCATTACAAATATACATAAAAATGAATCTGAGCTAGGATTATTTAATGTTGATCACCTATCAGACCATAAAGGTACATGGGTAAAATTAATTACTGAGAAATTAAATGTAGACAAAGAACAAATTCCATACCAGTATGTTAGGTTATTAAATGATAAGCATATTAACACCTAAAGGAAGGAACTAAAACTAGTAGACTGGAATACTGTCCTATTCTCTTCCAAAATTGTTGATGATGACTTCAGGAGCTTCATGAATATTATCTCAAAAAAATTGATATTTGTTGCCCCAAGATCAGAAAACAAAATACAGTCAGAAGACCCAGATACCCAACACAAAATAAATGGTTTACCCCCGAGTTAATGAAACTAAGACTTTCAGTACTTGACTGCTATGAAAAAGTAAAAAGCGGCATTGCAGACAAAGCCACTTACAACCTTAAAAAACATTATAGATTACAAATAAAAATAGCCAAATGCAGAGAAAATGACTATTACATTGAAAATTCAATTAATAGATGTAAGGCAGCTTGGAAAATTATAAAAGCAGAGTTGGGTATAGACATAAATCGTACAGAAACCACTAATGCTGTCAATCTCACACCAGATGAATTTAATCAATTTTTTGTCAAGGCAGGAAACCCCGCTATAATCCCAGCTTCTGATGAACTTATTTCCACCTCTACGTTCACTCCTAATCTAGAGCCCATTTCTGGAACTCAATTTCTTCAAAACTATGCCAGCACTGTGCCAACTTTCAAGTGGACACAAATACGAGTATATGATGTGATTAAATCAATAACAAAACTAGGAAGTACAAAATCTGAGGACATCTATGGCCTATCTAATTTTGTGATTTAAAAAATATTAGATCTTGTATGAAACCCTCTTTGCATACTAATAAACTGGATGTATGCTAGTGGTCACTTTCCAGAGTGTCTACAAAGAACAGTTGTCCCTATTCATAAAAAGGGTAATAAATTATGCACTAATAATTATCGTCCGATTTCGCTGATAGTTACTGTCTCCAAAATAATAGAATACTGCATACAACAGGATATCTGCAGACATTTATCTGAAAGTAATATACTGAATCAATCGCAATGATACAATTTTTATTTCGGGGGATATAAATACTGATGTGATTATAGAAAATTCTAAAACTAGACTCTTGTTGGATACTCTGGAGTGATTCAATTTCTACTGCCATAATAGTCAACCTACCAGATTCAATGCTTCCCTGGATAATGTGATTTCAGATATAAGTAATAAGTGTTTAGATTTAAATGTTGTCATACCTATGCTGTCTGATTATCATGGTATATTTGTGAAACTACATCAGCTTTGAAAAGAGCAACAGAAACCATTGTACCTAGATCACTAAAACAGTTAAAGTTTCAAATGTATCAGACCTTGTTAGTATTCTCAAGAAAGCAAATGCCTCCAGGACTGTATTTACTCCTATGGAGCAAAAGATTTGTTAGGAGTTGTACCAACTAGAACAACTCCAAGCTCTATAGATCATGTTATCACCAACTGCGAATATATTATTACAGCTCATGTAGTAAATGGTCACATCTCAGACCATCCAGGCCAACTAGAAGTTCTAAAGGGAGATCCAAACACCATGTAAGTTAGCAGATAGGGCTTGTGATCCTACTATTACCATAGTTTTGTAACTTTTGTGAATGTCCGTAATTGAAAAAGGGGCTAATTAAAGGACATCAGGCTAAAGTAGTTTTCAAATCAATTGCGTGTTTTCAAATATGTGAATGAAAAAAAAAAAGGGACTATTTTCAAATTTCGTACGGTACTTAGATCAAGGAAGGGCACATCCAGGGTTTTGACTTTACGCATAAAATAGTTCCTACCTACTTAACATCATTTTTTTATATTAAAATAGTAGAAAATAAGTCTAATATCAATTAAAATTAGCTTAAGAAAACTGTATCAAATTAGTCTAAGTAAATTATAAAGTATGAGTTATTTTGCTGTTATGTAAAAGTGCTGTATGCAAACCAGTGGGAAAGGCCGGCGGAAGGATAGGAGGGAAGGGAACGGTAAGGAAGAGAGGACGCAGGAAGACGGGGAGATGGAACGGCCTTGTGAGGTGCGTTAGAGACTATAGAAAAGAACTTTGTGTAATTATTGTGTAGACACTTAAGAAAGTATTAAACATAATTGAAACCAAAAGTCCAAGTGTTATTTATTATTGTGGTAGTAAGCCTGTTGATTACAGTGTTCCCGGTTACCGTGTGTTTCCGGAAAAGTGAGACAGAGAACGAGAAGATAATCGAGGTAAGAACCTGCTTAGTTACAACCAAACCAAAGAAATTCTATGAATACAAAAAAATTCTCTCTGTTAGCAACGTTACCAAACTAAGAGAGAGTTTGAGCTATGAATCTTGGAATTCTGTATTAGATGCCCAAAGTGTAAATAATAAATGGAATGTACTATCTTTCCTTCTAAACAAGACCATTCCTATCAGGAAGATTAATATAAACAAGAACAATAATTCACCTTCCAGACCGGTAGAATTAGATAATTTTACCAGAGAACTTAAAGAAAAAATGCAGGATAAGTATTATGTACAAAGAGCTACACTTAGTAAAGATGGCGCCGGGTGAAACCTTGTCCTGTAATGATGTCTCGGTTTTCTTAAAATGTGATAGCGATGTATGTAAAATCTGCAAAAAAAAAGGTAAAAAGAGGTATCCTATGCATCGAGTGCAGATCGTGGTATCACGATAAATGTGTGAAAGTGAATCTAAAATACATAAAAGACGAACATGACTGGACATGCCGTCAGTGTGTTGCAAGTGCCGCGAAAAACGAAGTAATGGATACATTAAAATCAAAAGAAAAAATAATAAATATGCTTACAGGTGATTTAGAGACTATCAATTCGAAATATCGAGAACTGGAAATTAAATACGAAGAAACACAGCGAGATCATCATCTAGGACAAAACAGTGTCGTTAACGTTTGAAAAAACAGACAATAAGTGCAGTTCCAGCGATACCACTGTCAAATAAATTCTCGGCATTAGGCGAAAATTGTGTTAAGACACTGAACAATGACAAACACAATTCAATGGACATTAGTGAATGAAATAAGAGATAACACCACCAAACGAAAAAATAATAGCAACATCCAGATATTTAAAAACAATACCGTCATTACCAGTCCTCAAGATATTAGTAACAGTTTCAATGATTACTTCATAGATGTTACAACAAACCAGATTTTATTGTAAAAAAATGTGCAGACTTTCTCTCTGAACCACCGACCTATTTAATTAATTTGTCGTTCTCAACTTTAGTTTTCCAAAATGCTTCAAAATTGCTAATGTGAAACCACTTCACAAAAAAAGGATGTCAGGAGGAGGTGTCCAACTATAGACCAGTATCCCAATTATTGGCATTCTCAAAAATACTAGAAAAACTCTTTTATAAAAGACTGTCCAATTTCTTAAGTAAATAGAATATACTGACAGAATCCCAACATAGTTTTAGAAAAAAATCACTCAACTGAAATGGAGGTTTTTTCTTTTCTCTACTAAATCCCCATTCCAAAGAAAGCAGGTGCAGACAGGTGTGAAAACTACAGAACCATCGGTTTAATAAGTCATGGTTGTAAAATATTAACACAAATTATATACAGAAGGATGGAAAAACTGGTAGAAGCCGACCTCAGGGAAGATCAGTTTGGGTTCAGGAGAAATGTAGGAACTCGGGAGGCAATACTCACTTTACAGCTTGTCCTAGAAGATAGATTAAGAAAAGGCAAACCTACATTTCTAGCTTTTGTAGATTTGGAGAAGGCTTTTGACAATGTTGATTGGAATAAACTCTTTCAAGTTCTGAAGCAACAGGAGTAAAATATAGGGAGCGTAAGGTTATTTACAACTTGTACAAAAACCACACAGCGGTTGTCAGAGTTGAAGGGCATGAAAGGGATGCAGTGGTTGGAAAGGGAGTAAGACAGGCTTGTAGTCTTTCTCCATTGTTATTCAATTTGTACATTGAGCAAGCTATAAAGGAAAGCAAAGGAGAAATTTGGAGAAGGAATTAAAGTTCAGGGTGAAGAATTAAAAACATTGCGTTTTGCCGACGACATAGTATTTCTGTCGGATACAGCAAAGGACCTGAAAGAGCAATTGAACGGAATGGACAGTGTGCTGAAAGGTGCATATAAGATGAACATTAACAAGAGCAAAACTAGGGTAATGGAGTGCAGTGTAAGAAAATCAGGTGATGCTGAAGGAATTAGATTGGGAAACGAAGCAATAAAGGAGGTAGATGAGTTTTGTTACTTAGGCAGTAAAATAACAAATGATGGTCACAGTACAGAGGATATAAAATGCAGAATGGCAATGGGTAGAAAAGCGTTTTTGAAAAAGAGAAATTTGTTAACATCGAATATTGATTTAAGCCTAAGGAAGTCCTTTCTGAAGGCATTTGTATGGGAGTGAGACATGGACGATAAACAGTGCGGACAGGAAGAGGATTGAGGCTTTTGAAATATGGTGCTACAGAAGAATGCTGAAGATTAGGTGGGTGGATCGCGTAACTAATGAAGAGGTACTGAACAGAATTGGGGAGAAAAGAAATTTCTGGCATACCTTGACTAAAAGAAGGGATAGATTGGTAGGACACATTCTTAGACATCAAGGAATTGTGAATTTAGCGTTGGAGGGAAGTGTGTGGGGTAAAAATCGCAGAGGAAGACCAAGAGATGGATACAGTAAGCAGATTCAGACAGATGTAGGTTGTCGTTCTTATGTGGAGATGAAGAGGCTTGCTCAGGATAGGGTATTGTGGAGAGCTGCATCAAACCAGTCTCCGGACTGAAGACCACAACAACAACACTAAACGCTACAGGCTCCAGATAGGCGGGAACATACCACAAGCATATTCCTAGACCTGTCAAAGCATTTGATACCATTAATCATAATAAATTACTTAGTAAGATACAGAATTGGGGTATCACAGGAGCAGCACATAACTGGATTAAATCAAACCCTCATGACAGAAAGCAGTTCATAGAGATCACATATGAATCAAATGGCACAGTTAGTACCTATCATAAAACATGGAGTTCTGCAAGGCTCAATATTGGGTCCAATTCTCTTTTTATTGTATGTGAATGATCTTTACGTAAACAATACAAATGGGAAACTTTACCAATTTGCAGATGACACTAGCATCTTAATAACCGGAAAGTACAAAAGAAATCTTTGAAAGTAACATAGCAGCCGTTACTAAAGATATTAGAGATTATTTTGATGAAAATGGCCTGATAATAAATGTGGAAAAACCATTGCAATGGATATATTTACATCACAGAATAGATCACGAGCTAACCCAAATATTGATATAAATGAAAAAACAATTAAAAACACCGAGTGTACAAAATTTCTAGGAATTTGGATCCAGCAAAATATAAAATGGGATTCGCATGTAGATTATATTAATCGAAAGTTAAGAAAAACATGTTATATCAGGTGGACATTAATGAATAGCATATCATATAATAACCTAAAGTCCATATATTTTGCCTATGCCCAGTCACAAATGAAATACGGTACAGTATCTTGAGGAAAGAGTGGAGCAAGTATGAAAACATTTAGAATACAGAAAAAGATTATTAGAATAATGGAAGGAGTGGACCAAAGAACATCATGCAAGCCACTGTTAAAATAAAAAGAAAAAATACTCCCACTTCCATGTATGTAATGGAAAACCTAATTATTATAAAAGAAAAATTAAATAGTAAAAGTCCATGCATCACCCATAATGAAACAGTACACTGTCACAACACAAGAGGAAAAAAAAAGTTCATGTTAAACAGACAAACACTGCACTATTTCAAAAAGGAGTACTACACCCTGGGATTAGACTATGTAATGCTTTATCCAAAGCCATAGAATCAAAAACGGACACAACCAAATTCAAGACAGCAGTCAAGGATTACTTGGTGACGCACTGCTTCTATTCAGTAGATGAATATTTAGAGATTAAAAAACATAGCATCAGCTAGAAATGTAGGTCTACGATAAAGTGTGTAGAAAAAATGTAAATTTACTATTAGTTATTACGATGTATTTATTTATATAAAAATGTAACCATAAAAGTGGCAAATATCCATTTTATTCAATATGTAGAGTAACAAAAATTCTAGCAGCGAAAAACATTATGTTGTAAATCGTACCAAGTAAAATGTTAATCTACTTTTAATATTCAACACAAGAAAAGAAATATGTTAGGCCAGAAATGGTCCAATATTTATTGTACCCTGTACAGTTCTAGATTCACAGGACCAATAAATTAAAAAAAAAAAAAAAAAAATTAAAAAAAATAAAAAATAAAAAAAATAACTGACTGCTGTAATACAGATAAAGCACATTGTGGCTATCAAGCTGATAACAAACCTGACTCTAATAAATCCCTGAAGTGGTTGTTAATTGCAGCTCATCAGAGAATGCAAAAACAAAAAATCTTCAGGATGGGATGAATTTTCCCCTTATTTACTGAATGAACTAAAACTGGCAAACAGCGTACTAAGGGATGCGCTTTGTTCATTAGGGGATCAAAAAGTAATCGTCGTTGGCATACCACAGAGGCACGACGTTATTCAATCGTCCTGTGTGAACAAAGAGATCGAACAAGCAAACAGGACATTCAGAAAGATCTGCAAGACGAATTCAAAAGGTGAAATTTTCTTATTTAAATTAGCATTAATTTTGCTAAGTCACAAGTACTGTGATTTTGTATTACAAATTGACAAATTTTTATTTGTATTGTGTTTTATACCCATTTGTGTTTAATTCACTTTTATGAAACCTACAACTGTTGTCCCAGGATTATTGACATATTAATTTACATGTTTTTCTTAATGACTTTACACTGTATTTTAATGGTTTGTATTTTTTTACCTCTGTATCACTTTCATTAACCCTGTAAACATTTTTGTAAACACTGTAATTTACTTTTAACCTCATCTTATTATAAGTATATTGTCTTGTTGATTGTGGTTGGTCATGATTAACAAATAATACAAATCATATGTTGCCTCAGGTCTATGCCATATTGACATGATTCTTTAGGATCTTGGTTTTTTATCTACATGGTACCTGTCATATAAAATTTCTATATGTTACTTTTACTACACAAGATAGAACCCCCCCCCCCCCCCCTGAATAACATCCCAGAATGGCAGTACTAATATCGATAACATAGGTTTCATCGTCTCTGACTCATGCAATTAGCACAAGGCACTCCCTCCATTTTTATTCATAGACTGTTCTCACCTTTTATGTCATGTTTGACTGATAGATTTTATCTAAGATGACCACAGTAATTTTTTACACTTTTAGTTATACTGACTCCTGTTTATCTCAGTTGGATGTATTTTATTTGATGCATTTTACCATTCTGTTTTAACACCTTGTAAGTATTTTAACTATATGTTAAATTGACATGATTCTCTATTTTGAGTCTCTTTATATGTAATTTTGCTGATTATGTCCTCTCTGTGTTTGTGTACATCAATTACGTTTATTTTGTATTTTTTGTATAGTTTATCCATGAAGATGGTCAACGACCAAAACTGGTAGATGTATAAGGTTTTTAATAAACAGCTGATGGTTTTTAAAAATAAAAATGCATTTTATGGAATTCAAATGTGTTCTTCCTCAATATTGATGCCTTGGAAAGAAAGCATTTCGCTACCCATGGGATGCATCTAAACAAATGGGGTAAATTGCTACTCTGCCAAAAAATCAAAGTGTTAGTGGAAAGTGTTTTCCTTAGACGTCTGAATTGTGTTCCAATCTCTCTGCCAATGCCAATGGATACCAGCAATGCATCTTTCCTACCACTTAACCCAGCTGCAGCAGTCATCCAACTAGAAGAAACATTGATTGCAGAAGAAAGTGTTGGGAGAGATATAGCTGTAGGCCTAATAACAAACACAACAGGTCAGACAGCACACACAGAAAATGAGAACCAAGAAACAGTAATGGTAGCAACACATTCAGCTACTGAAGTAAGAATATCATTAGAAGATGCAACTGCACAATCTTTAGTAACATGTGAACTACCTTCAATGGGAACCCAACCTTCAAGAAAAGACATAAACCTGATGAAGTGAAAAGACCTCCAAGTAGAAGCAGTGTCCAGTGTTGTGGGAAGGCGGAATGCAGTAGCTCCTCTCCACCTAAATGATTTTTTAGTGACAGCCAACAAGAGGAGGAAGTCTGCAAGGTAAATAGTGTTGAAAATATTACAGCTCCTCACAGGTTAGATCTTAAAATATGTTATCTTAACATGCAGGGAGTAAAGGATAAGGAACTCATTGTAAATAATTTTGGACTAGAAAATATGTTCGATATCTTTTGTCTGAGTGACGACAGTGTAGACATATATGACTTGTCTGCAATATACTGAAGAAAGTAATAGATTATATAATTTACCCCTTAACACACTGTATAAACGAGTGTATTTTGCAATATTTTCTAAGGAAGAATCCACAACCTGGTAATGGTTGGTTAACTATTGCTGTATTACGTTGTAATGGTGCTACTGTGAAAGCACTCGATGGACTCGAAAGTACTAACTCACGTGATGTAATAACTTACCGTACTTACAATGTATATCAGGATGTGAATAAGGATTGTGACAAATCTTATATGACATCAAACTTGCCTTTTTTTATAAGGACGAGGAATATTCGCCGAATTAATGAAATGGAATCTGTAGCTATTTGGTATAAAGGATTTGGATGCTGTTCTAGCATAAAAATCATTGGTGATGTAAGCAACTGAATAAATGTATGTGAATATTAATGTGTGTTAATTATTTGTGACCTCCCCTTCATCACACCACGCAGAGTGAACTGTAGCGTCAGTCGAGAATCGCTGTCCCGTACATCTGTGACCAGGAGCTCAAGGATGCAACAATTTGATTTTATTAACTACAATGTGTGTGGGGGTTTAAAAGGGGGGGTATATGTGTGAAGTATTGATGTAAGTAATGTAATCTGCATTACGCCTATTGCTTATGCAGCCACCCAAACATCTCAGAGTGATGCGGCCCTCCTGTTAACCCCAACAACTGTTCCCCCAGCACTGAGCAGTGCACCGCAAGAAGAACTTTCAGGGTTATCGACCAGCAAAGCCAAACGTGCCTCGAGGTCAAGTGGAACTTCACCAGCCAGCAATAAAATCAGCGGTCTCCACCGCTGCAAAAGAGTTAGCACCAAAACAGCAGCCACTGTTGCCGCCGCTACTGTTGCTGACGATTTGGTGACGAAACATCCAGCAGGTAAGTCAGCTGCAACGGCTGCAACCACTGCAGGTCACAGTAGAAGGTCACCCGTTCCCTGGTGGAACGACGAGTGTCGGTGCGCCATACGCGACCGGCGCCCAGCGCTGCGTAGTTTCGAGTGCTCTCCGGCGGCAGAGAATCTCGCAGCCTTTCGGCAAGCGAGGGCAAGAGCCCGACGAATATTGCAGGAGAGTAAAAAGTGTTCATGGTACGAGTTTCTGAAGTCCATTAATCATTCCACTTCTGCCACTGCAGGTGACAGTAGAAGGTTACCCGTTCCCTGGTGGAACGATGCATGTCGGTGCGCCACACGCGACCGGCACTCAGCGCTGCGTAGATTCAAGCGCTCTCCATCGGCAGAGAATCTTGCAGCCTTTCGGCAAGCGAAGGCAAGAGCCCGACGAATATTGCAGGAGAGTAAAAAGTGTTCATGGTACGAGTTTCTGAAGTCCATTAATCGTTCCACTTCTGCCACTGCAAGTCACAGTAGAATCTCACCCGTTCCCTGGTGGAACGATGAGTGTCGGCGCGCCATACGCGACCGGTGCTCAGCGCTGCGTAGATTCGAGCGCTCTCCATCGGCAGAGAATCTCGCAGCCTTTCGGCAAGCGAGGGCAAGAGCCCGACGAATATTGCAGGAGAGTAAAAAGCGTTCATGGTACGAGTTTCTGAAGTCCATTAATCGTTCCACTTCTGCCACTGCAAGTCACAGTAGAATCTCACCCGTTCCCTGGTGGAACGATGAGTGTCGGCGCGCCATACGCGACCGGTGCTCAGCGCTGCGTAGATTCAAGCGCTCTCCATCGGCAGAGAATCTCGCAGCCTTTCGGCAAGCGAGGGCAAGAGCCCGACGAATATTGCAGGAGAGTAAAAAGCGTTCATGGTACGAGTTTCTGAAGTGCATTAATCGTTCCACTTCTGCCACTGCAGTATGGGATTCCGTCAGGAAAATATCGGGGAAAAAGAGTTCGTGCCCGTTGGCTGCCATAAAGGACGATGGAATCCTTAAAGTTGAACCAGTGCAGATTGCTCAGACGACAGCAAAGCACTTTTATAAGATCACATCGTCCCCGAGTCCAGTTCCAGGTTTCCACGCCTACCGCGCGGTTCAGGAGAGGAGGCGCCTTGATTTCGCCTCTTCTAATGATGAGGCTTATAACGCTTTATTTTCTATGTGGGAGCTGGACACGGCATTAGCTTCTGCTCGCGATACGGCCCCGGGTGCCCGACACGATACACTATGGCATGCTACGGCATCTTAATTTAGAGTCTAAGACTGTTCTTCTTAATTTTTTTAATCAGTTATGGACAGAAGGGGTATATCCCATCCCCTGGAGGGAATCCATAATGATACCCATTCTTAAGCCGGGGAAGGACCGCACGCTTCCTGATAGCTATCGTAGTGTCGCTTTAGCCAGCTGTGTCGGTAAGACGCTGGAACGCAATATCAACTCGAGACTTCTTTAGACTCTCGAATCTCGGAACCTCCTTAGTCGCCTCCAGGTATCGGTCCACTCTTGATAACCTCACCTACCTGGAAGCGGGTAGACAGGAGGTGTTCCTTCGAAAGCAGCACCCAATATCAATCTATTTCGACCTTCACAAGGCATATGACACTACGTGGCGACACACTATCATAAGTCAGTTGCATGAATGGGGATTTCGGGGACGCCTTCCCACTTTTCTGCGTTCCTTCCTTGCTGACCGTTGCTTTAGATACAGAGTTAGGAATGCTTTTTCTGATAAATTTCCTCAGATTCACGGAATTCCGCAGGGGAGTGTTTTAAGTGTCACTTTGTTCGCAATTGCGATCAACGGTATAACGTCTGCTGTAAGGAATCCTGTGCAATGCTCTTTGTATGTGGATGACTTTGCTGTTTTTTGCTCTTCTTCTAGTCCCGCATGTGCCTCACACCAGTTACAGTTGACACTTAAAAGACTAGAAGACTGGTCTGCTCGAACAGGTTTTAACTTCTCCCCTGAGAAGACCGTATGCGTTGATTTTAAATGTGGTCATTCACTTTTTACCCCCCCGCAACTACTGTTGCGGGATATTGTTTTACATTTTCAGGAGACGGTGTGGTTCCTGGGTCTCTTATTTGATGACAAACTTACTTGGCTGCCCCACCTGAAGGAGCTCAAGATAAAAGCCCTGAAAGCACTGGACATCATGAAGTGCTTGAACGGAAAAAATTGGGGTGCAGACAGATGCTGCTTGCTGCAATTTTATAAGAGTTTCGTGCGCTCCCGTCTTGAATATGGTTGTGTGGTCTGTGGCTCGGCATCCCCAACGTCTCTGAAGATGTTGGATTCTGTGCACCATGAGGGTATCAGATTGGCTATGGGAGCCTATAGAACAAGCCCTATACCCAGCCTGTTTGCCGAGGCAGGAGAGCCACCATTATACGCCCGGCGGCATTTCCTTATTGCTAAACACGCCTTAAAGCTCTGGTCGTTTCCGTCGTCTCAGGCTTTTTCTGTGACTATTGACATCCCGGCCCCCTTGAAGAGACTCTACAAGGCACGACAACGAGGGTCAAAACCATTTAGCATCACAGTGCAGCAGCATTTACTAGATCTCGGTGTGCCTCCGATCAACATACAGCGTCAGGGTTGGTGCAAAGCGCCACCCTGGCTGTTAGTGAGGCCCAACCTCATTTTAGATTTGACTGAGTGCTACAAACTGTTCACTCCAGATTTGTTTTTAGGACAAGTTTCGTGCCATTTGAAATAGCCATCATTCATTTAATGTTATTTATACAGATGGGTCGAAACAGGGGGATACTGTTGGGTGCTCTGTAGTGTTCCCTACCAGAATCGTCAGATACCGTCTGCCTCGTCAGTTCACGGTATTTGACGCAGAACTTTACGCTGTTTAGAAAGCAGTGGAGCATATGAAACATCATACTGGGTCTACCTTTCTGCTTTGCTCCGATTCACTCTGTGCTCTGCAGACCATTCAGCATCTGTACCCAGCAGATAAGACCGTGAAGAATATCCAAGATATCCTTTTGCAGTTGCAACGGCAAGGAAAGGTGGTTTCCTTCTGCTGGGTACCTGGCCATGTGAGTATCCGTGGAAACGAGTTGGCCGATACCGCGGCCGAGGAGGCCTGTCGGCTTCCGAACGTAGCCGATTGTCCTCTCCCTCTCCGTGCCTCGCTGTCATTTCTTAGGAGCTCTGTCGTGCGCCTCTGGAACCACGAATGGTTCCCCGTCGTGGATAATAAGTTGCGGTCAATAAAAGACACAGTTCGGCCGTGGCGTACATCCGTACAGCCTGTCAGGTGTGCTGAAGTCTGCTTAACGAGACTTCGAATAGGACACTGCCCCGACGCATAGATTCCTTCTTTGTGGCGACGAGCCCCCTACTTGTGATGGTTGTGGTGTGCTGATAACAGTTCAACATATTTTAACAACTTGTGTTTCCAATGATGCCGCGAGGGAACAAGCCAGTTTGTCAGATGACCTTCGTTCCATTTTAGGTGATAGTGATATGACAGTGGCACGTGTTTTACGATTTTGCGTTTTGGCCGACCTCCTACCAAAGATCTTAGGTTGACGGTTCTAAAATACAGATAGGGAAAGATAGGACCGTTCGGTCCATCCCTCTATGTTTAGTCCGCCGTCTTTTTAGCCTTGTCCCCCATTTGTCTGTTTTGTCTAGTGTCTTACTAGTGCCACTGTACCTTTCTGTATTATGCATATGATGTAGGAGGAAGAGCGTACGTCCTTTCGTATTGTCTCTTCTCTTGCCTGTCTCCTGCACCATTTAGCGGTATTAGACTCATCTCTTTCTAGTATGGGCGCTGATGACCACGTTGTTGAGCACCCTAAAGCCCCAATAACAACAACAACAACTAAAAGATAAACTTCCATCAGACGATCCTAGTTATGTTAAGTTTTTGGGGGTTAACTTTGATGATAAATTCTCTTGGGGGGAACATGTAAAATATGTAAGTAGTAAACTGTCTAGAGTAATTTATTTGTTAAAACATCTTGTGGATTGTGAGCCTACAAAATATGTCAGAATATCTTATTTTTCATTTTTCCATATTATGCTATGGTATTATTTTATGGGGGTCCCCTAAGGTAAGTCCTTCCACTCCTGGGATTGGAATGACTCCTTTTCCACTTCCTTAAAACCCATATCCTTCCCTTTCTCCTCCCCTTTTTTCCTGAAGAAGCTTCCAGTGGTGGTGAAAGCTTGTAAGTGTGTCTTGAGTGTGATTTTTATTTTTATTTGTGTCTATCGACGAGCCGGTCCTTTTGGGTAAGTCATCTGTTTTCTATTTTTTATATTTGTCTATATTGTATTCATGTTAATTAACTGTGAACCATACTGTACTCTAAGTGTGACTTTGTCTATTACCTCAATGGCCTAATGACAATAAAATTATTATTATTAGTATTACAGTGCCAACACCATCTGGCATATCCTTCGACACATCTCATAAATAGTGTCTTAAAAGAAGGAGTGTTCCCTGATACACTAAAATTAGCTATTGTGAAACCTCTGTACAAAAAAGGTGATAACATCTAGTAGACAACTATAGACCATTTGCTCTAACTTATGTTTTCAGTAAGTTAATTAAAAAATTAGTACTTAAGTACATGTTAGATCATTATAGCAAAGAAAATATTTTGGGAGATTTTCAGCATAGCTTCAGGAGTGGTCGTAGCACAATGACAGCAGCAATACAATTTATGATGAAAGCTCTTGATAAAATTGATGAAGGCTATCAAGTAGAAGGAGGTTTTTTTTTTTGTCTCTCAAAGGAGTTTGACAGGGTTGACCATGATCTTCTCCTGTCAAAATTAGCCAGAGATGGCATCAATGGAAAACTCATGCACCTTGTTACTTCTTATTTAAAAAACCAAATCCAGTGTACTGCAATCACACATAATAATGGAGATAAAATAAAAACACACATGTCAAGGGCCAGAAACATTAAATTTGGGGTGCCACAGGGATCAATAATAGGTCCATTTCTTTTTTTTTTTCCTTTCTTTTTTGTTGTTATGTCAATGACTTCACAAGTGCATTCAATAATGAAAAATCCATAACTATGTATGCAGATGACACTTCAGGCCTTGTTTGGGGAACTGATGCAAATGATGTCGGCTTAGAAGTAAAAAAGTTTATTGATACTGCAAAAACAAAATTTGAAAATGACAATCTAAAAGTCAATCTGCAAAAAACAAATATAATTTCTTTTAATGTAAGTGATTTGGAAAGCTGTATTGCTTCTCATGGTAGTAATACAATAGGGAAAGTCTGTAGCGAGTGTAAATTCTTAGGCTTTAGCATTGAGAGTAAACTTTTATGGGTCCAACAAATTGATAATGTGTGTGCAAAAATAACATCCAATTTATATGTGTTGAGAAGAATAGCTCCATATGTAAACATTCAAATGATGAGAACTATGTATTTCGGCCTAATACACCCCCTTCTTTCATACAGGCTTCTATTATGGGGTTGTGCTGCCAAAACCCATGTAGATAGAGTTTTTAAACTTCAAAAGAGAGCACTGAGAGTAATGGGCAAAGTAGATTCCAGAATTTCTTGCAAGAGTTTGTTTTTAGATTTTAAAATTATGACTGTTTATTCTATGTATATGTATGAATCAATTATAAAAACTGTAGAAGATAAGGAATATACACTTCGCAGATACACTTGAGATAAGTAGTTAAAGCTTAGATGTAATATTTAATTTCTGTATTTTGGCATATTTAATGTAAAAGAATTTTGTTTAATTGTGAATTACAAAACTTTGTCATCAATATTATTATGCGGTTATGTAGAAAGAGGTTTGAGAGAAACCATGTTTTTTATATACTTCTAGCAGTCACAAACCTGTAAGCAGCTCTGTAGGCTTGCTGCTGTATTTTTTTAATTTTTGATTTTGCAATAATGTGATTGGTTTAAACTTCATTTAAATGGAAATAAAATTGTTTTCATATCAACTGACATGTTTATGATTTACAAAAAGATCCTGAAACATCAAATCTTTTAGTGAATGCCGAAAACAGCTCACAACGCAATGGACTACAGCCAGCATATAAGTTATTTTTATATCAACTTCACCTACAGTGGAGACTGTGAACTAATAAAACTTTCCGTGATTTAGGAAAATATTAGGACTCAGTTTGAGTCATTCCCGAAAGGGGTGACCGTCATTAGAAACTTACGAAAAAAAAAAAAAAAAAAATTATTACTGTCTGACAGTCATGGTCAAAACTGTGCATCTTTGTTAAATGACTTGGTAAAACCTAAGTATTGTGCAACATTGGTTATAAAACCAAATGCATGCCTCAGTAATGTAGCTGCAGTCACATCTGAACTTACTAGTGATTTCAAATGTGAAGATGTAGTTATTATCCTTGCAGGAATGAATGACATTCATAATAAAAACAACTTTATCCCTGTTTTAAAGGAGTCAATTGCAGCTCTGGATCATACAAAAACATTACTTTGTACCATTCCTTACTGTTATGATAAGCCAGAATTTAACACCACAGTGTATAGGTTCAATGAATATACTGGGTGATAAAAAAGTCAGTATAAATTTGAAAACTTAGCAAATCACAGAATAATGTAGATAGAGAGGTAAAAATTGACACACATGCTTGGAATGACATGGGGTTAAAGTTCAAAAGTCAGTGACTGCCCATGAAAATTGTATATAAAAGGAGGAGCTGTAATGAGAGAATCAGATGCACCAGCAGTCACAGCATGTTGATGCTACCTGAAAACGCACTTTTAGTATTATCAGAATGGGGAATGTGCTAGTTCAGCGTTACAATCCTATTGCCGTAGGAAGGGGATTTGAATGGGTAAAGGTCCTTTGACAAATGCAGTTGTGGCGAGAATGATTTCGAAGTTCGAAGCCACGGGTTGTTTAGACGATAGACCCCATAGTGACCAACCGAGCACAAGGCATAATACTGCTGAGACAGTTCAGGAAGAAATGGAGACTGTATCGGGTTTGTCTATCCACAGGAAAGTCAGTGCTTGTGCAGTCACTCATCACACTGGCATTCCATACACTACTGTTTGGTTGGCACCGAGGTGTACCCTCCGATGCTATCCTCACAACATCCATTGGCATCATGAACTGTTACCTGGCGATTTAGTGAAGCAGAGGGCATTTCAAAATATGGCGGAAGATGACAATTGGTTGAGTAACGTGTTGTGGACCGTTGAAGCTCATTTCATGCTCCAAGGGTCTGTCAACGCCCACAACTGCAGAATTTGGGCTACCTAAAATCCTAGAACTGTCATGGAAACTCCATTGCACAAAGGCTTTTGACACTGTACCCCACAAGCACAGTTCGTTGTAATTGATGGTAAGTCATCGAGTAAAACAGAAGTGATATCTGGCGTTCCACAGGGAAGCGTTATAGGTCCATTACTCTTCCTCGTGTTTATAAACGATTTAGGAGACAATCTGAATAGCTCCCTTAGACTGTTCACGGATGATGCTGTCGTTTATCGGGTAGTGAAGTCAATTGAGGATCAAAAGCAACTGCAAAACGATTTAGACAAAATTTCTGCATGGTGCGAAAATTGCCTCACCATAACTCCGGACATGCTTTACAGTGCTGTTCACAACATTATTTCTCGACTACAGATATTGTTGAGGAATGATGGCGAACATATTGAGCATTTCCTGTAAAGAACATCATCTTTGCTTTGTCTTAATTTGTTATGCTAATTACTGCTTTTCTGATCATATGAAGTGCCATCTGTCGGAAATTTTTTGAACGGTTTCATTCCAAGCATGTGTGTCAATTTTTACCTCTCTATCTACATTATTCCGAATTTATTAAGTTTTCAAATTTATACAGATTTTTGGATTACCCAGTATAATGAACATGTCAGGCAAATCTTGACAATGTGAAAGTTATGGGTGTAAATGTATTCTTGCAAAGAAGTGACTTTATTAATCATGGATTTCACCTGAATAAAACTGGGAAATACAATGTCTGCAGAAACATTGCAACATCAATAGCTAATCCATGGAAACAGTGTGAAATAATAAAGACACTTACATCCTGTGCTACAGAAGCTCCTACTTGCCAAACTACACTGGGAATCAATGTGAATGTGAAGATTATAGGCCTACCTGTGTCCCAGACAAACACCTTCAGAGCCAGTGCAAATAGTGCTACAGCAGCCACTAGGGTTGTCAGATATCCGGGCGCCGCCCGGAGTGCTCGGATTTGAAATGAATTCTCCAGGTCTACGGGCCAATGACTCTCATCTCCGGGCTTAAATGTAACCTTCATCTTAACTTTTTTTTTTCCCGACGCTTTTTCAGTACTATACTCATGTAGCGACAATCTACATCGAACTTAACATAACTTAAACTAAGGACGAACACAACGTCCATGCCCTAGGGGGGGGGGGATTCGAACCTCTGGCGGGAGCAGCCTCGCGCACCGTGGCAAGACGCCTAAGTGCGCTAGGTCATTCCCGACCTGCTCCTCTCTAGTAATTATGAATAACTTTATATAAAAGTCAATTTCTTATTGCAACAAAACGCCACTTTTCTGTTCTTCCTCTGAAAACTTTTCATTGTTGCGTCGGTAGTAATCGGCTAGCACATTATTAAGCAAACACTGTTGCGGCAACGTGTCAACTTGCGACGTCTATTATTTGCGTTCGTTCGTTCATTGTTTGTTATCAGTTTACCGGCAATTTTTGGAATACTCGGATCGAGTGAGAACAGACAAACTTACATTAACTCAGATTAGTGAGTAATAACAGTGAAATGAAGAGACGATATCTAAGTTTGTTCCGTGAAGAATGGTTGCAGAAAGAAAATTATAAAGAGTGGCTACAAAAAGTCGATACTGATGAGTGTATGTGTAAGTGCAGAATATGCACTATCTCATTTACATGCTGGGAGGGGGGAGATGATAATTTTTTTTTTTTTTTTTTTTTTTTTTTTTTTTTTTTAAGGATTCACATGTAATCCCGGTTGAGGGGGGGGGGGAGTTGGTCGCAGTTTGGGGGGGGGGGGGTGAGTCATTGGCCAAGGGGGAGCGGGACACGTCTGGTCTCCGGGCCTGCCTCGAGTTCAATCTGGCAACCCTAGCAGCCACTTCATACCAGGCTGTCTAGGGAAACAATGTGAATGTGAGGAATATATATGTGTCTCCACGTGGATGTCCTCCTGCTATAGCCGGCAGCAGTAATGCAGTTTCATCGCTGTCACCTTCCTCAGAAGTATCGACACCGCAGGAAGCAACTCCATCCGAAGGACCTCAACATTCTGAAGGCAATTGTGATGCGTAATGCTCGAAGGAAAAAGCTGTACCGTGAACCTCCTTGAGATCGAGAAGACTATCATAGAGATCTGGTGATTTTTTATGGCCAGCACCCACATAATCTCAGCAAATGACAGCGAGTAAAGAAAACTCCTACTGTGATATAGGTAATAATGTCACCAGTTCAGTTCCAACAGACAAGTGCAACCTGATATCAGTGGTCAAAGACGCCTAGAGCAGGCAGTCAAGGTAGCTCTAGCAATCTTATTATTTTACATCAGAATGCCATAAGTCTCAAAAGTAAATTAGATTTCTTATCTGTAAATGTAGGGGATATGGATATTGTTGATTGTCCTCATGTTTTATGTCTTACTGAACACCACATGTCAGTTGGAATTGATGGGCTGCAGTTCAATGGGTACGAACTGGCCACCCGTTTCTACAGAACAGTTAAAGAGAAGGGTGGTTCTGTAATTTATATTGACGGCAAACTTAGTTACAAACCTTTGGACTTAAGTAAATATTGTGTAGACCAGAATTTCCAAGTCTGTGGGTCTGAAATTACTGCTAAGAACATGTCAGTTACAGTGCATTCAATCTACAGAGCTCCAGTAGGGAAGTTTAGTATCTTTCTCAATAAGCTAGATTCACTTTTGGCCAAATTGTTCTAAAAAATCATAAATTTAATAGTTGCTAGAAGATTTAGAATTACTTGATGACTGTTTCGGACATATCATAAAATAAATAAAACATGCTTTACCTACTCTATGGTTGACAGGATCAAGTGATTCTAAATCTTCATTTTACGGTGCCAATAACTGTTACTGACCAAACAAGGGTACATACAAGGACCTGTCAATGATAGAGCAGGTATAGCATGTTATATTTATTTTATCATCTGTATGAAAGTGTAATCAAGTGATTCCGAAAATAGAATATTGAAACTTCATGTTAATATGTTAACTTTCACATCTTGTAAACATTGCACGCTTTCGTGTATAAAAACATTACCACATATTTAATATCAAGTGTCAAAAATTGTTGCTGCAGCGGTAAGGTTTGGTTACCATTGGCTGACCATGATACTCTTCCTTTGTTCTGTGATTCGCTAATGACATCATCAGTGGTCTGCGCAGAGAGTAACAAATGAACATTGTGTTGTGTAGCCTTCAATTCAGGCGATCGGAAGCAAATGTGCCGTATTTGGCAGATTTTGTATTTATACTTCAATATTACGAAAGTGGGCAGATTAAATGTAATGGCGCTTGAAACACATTTGCAAAACACGTATTTTAAGGTAAGGTATGTCATAATTAAGTATGGAAAAATTATACCTACATGAATAAAACTTTTACCATATAATCAAATGATACTGTTGCAAGATCTCATTACAAACTATACTGTAAATTTTAAAAAGGGTCATAAACAAATCCAAAAGCTTATATATTAAATCTGAAATTGGTAATTCCAATAACAAAATAAAAACTGTTTGGAAGGTAATAAAGGGAGAGTGTGGCAAGAACAATAAGTCTGTTAATACCATAGAAAGAAATCATAACGACAAGGTTATTCATAATCCTGTAACGTTATCTAATATATTTGTGGCGAGGGGCACTCCCAGCAGTAATGTGATCGAGTGTGATATCTTCACATTCTGTTCTTTGTAGCCGCTTCCCAGCATGGCTTTGTTTATACACCAGTCTTTGCTGTATATCCAAATTGTAAGTATTTGAGTATAAAAAAAAGTCATTAGTCTTTTAAAATAAAAAAATTGTAATTATTCTGTTGGTAGCTCTGAACCACCACAGTGGTGACCTTGATGACTAAAACGCGATATTCGGATGATACAAACTTTGAATGTTTAACTGTTACTTTCTATCATGTTCGCGAGTGTGCCAGTATGCGGCAGTTCAACCAGTACGGACAATCACATCCGTTACCTAGTACGGTATCGGTTTCACAAGTACATCCTGCAGCGACAAACAGTGGACACAGTAATTTTCAGAATTTTGCAATAATCAACCCTGCTTTACCGGCGTCCGTTAATTCAAGTCACATGGCCGCTGCCATATGGCCACAGCAACAGGTAACAAACAATTTTCCTCATGAACTAAGTGCAACCCCCGTGCAGGCCGCAGGATGAATGGTATACTGCCCACACGCCTGAGTAGTGGACTCACTGACCCACCTCAGTTAGGGCCAAGTTTGCCACAACGGCTGGTTATACCGTGTGTGTTCAGGAACATTTCAATGTAGCCTGCGCGCCGCCCGCGCCGCCTGGGCAGTGTATTATCGATATGTCGCATATTTCACATCCCCCACAACAATTTGTCAGTATTCAGCAAGCTCCTGCTCATCAGGCAAGTAGTCCAGTTTCAGGGTCCCTGGTGACTCTCGACGGTATGGACGCAGCGGTGCTCAAACTGTGATCAAACATTCAACCAATCTGTGCGCACAGACATTTTAGAGGCATGTGAAAATATGGGGGCTAAGAGCGGGGATTGTGGACTTATTTTCTACAAACATTAACAGACTATACATTGTAGGAATCCGGCCATAAATAATATAATATATATACTCATGTGTGGAAGACTGCATGTGCAAAAGGAGCGAGGGAGACCGCACGGAAACAGCTTTTGAGAGCAGAAGAAAAGTGCAAAACTAACCGACCACGTGGCGAAGATCTGCGAAAACATAAGTACTTTCATTCAGTGTTTGTTTGTGTGTGTGTGTGTGTGTGTGTGTGTGTGTGTGAAAAATCGTAGCAAGATGACGATTTTAGGCACCAAAAGTGATAAAGGCGCAGACCAACTTTGCAAAAATGTGGTACTGCCCGAGCAGATAAAGCAAAAGAACGAATCATTTAGTGAGGTTAATCAAAGTGTTAGCTCATCATAAAAGAGCGGAACACACATAGAAATGTTACTCCAGATGGTAAAGAAACCTGTTGACTTAAACAGTTGCCGCTAGTTACAAGATATGAATTTTGCAGTTGAAAAATGCTTCAAAGACATGAGCTTAGCATTTGCAGACATTTTTCAGCTTATGGATACTGTAAACTGGGGCAAATAGGGACACGCAGATGAATAGGGACATAAACTGGTAAAAAGAAGTTAAATGAAACCCCTGACTTGTGATTTCATCTAAAGTGTTGGGACCACTACAGTTAAGATGGCCACACTGTTACCTACAAGATGTTTTGGCGCCAAAATCGTGTTTTTATATTTACCATTTTGGCACACATGTTAGTTTGCAGGTAATCTAAATAGAATTTTTATACATCAAACTATTGTTTCGTTTCAGCTACAGACTTGATTGATGCGTTATTGCTTTTGAATTCCCAGATCAGTGTTTTTTGGTTAGTATTTGCACTTAATAAATGTTTAGTTATCTTCGTCCTGAAAGCAACAATTTAATCTTTTGGTTTTAGGCAGCACTAGTGAAGTTATATTGACGTGAATAGGGACACGGCAAAAAAGTGCATAAAGTAGTACTGGAAATATGTTTAGCTCGGAAATATACTGCCGCGAGACACCACGTAAACCGACTGCCGGCGTGGCGCAGGGGATGGCGTCACGTAAGGCGTAATCACACAAAGCTGGACACACTGCACCAGGGAGCGCCAAAGAGCACAAACTAGAGCAATCGGGGATCTGCGAGACCAAACCGGCAACAGGATTACAGCGAAATGTGACATACGAAGCCACGTAGAGCGACAGTTCACCAACTCTTCCAACAAGAAGACGTGGATGAAGAAGCAACAAGATCCATCCTGCAGGAAACGAGACGCATCCTGTCGAACACTGACAGAGAAGAACTAACAGAAAACGTCAGTGAGGACGAAGTGAGAGCTGTCCTCAAAGACAGAGCCAGAGGCAGAGTGCCAGGCAACGATGGGATTCCGACTGAATTCTACCTGCAATGTCGGGAAGCGGTCGGTGAAGAGATGACGCAAGTAATAAACGAAATCCTCAATGGTAGTGACATTCCTGAAGCCTTTCTCAAGGAAACAATCATTCTAATCCCCAAGAAGACAGCTACCAAAACTGTGGAAGACTTCAGACCGGTGACGCTGCTAAATGCCGACTACATAATTGCAGCAAAGTGTCTCACAGAAAACGTGAAGAGAGCTATGAAAAAAGCCATCAGCCCACGGCAGACGTGTGCAGTGCCCGGTAGAAGTATATTCGACGCCGTGTGTACGTACAGAGACGTCATAGCCCGTGCCGCAACAATGCAGAAGAATGGAGCCATAATTTCAGTGGATTTCCATAAGGCATTTGACAGGATAAGTCACAAATATCTACTGCAGACACTCACCAGACTGGGATTTGGCACAAAATTTACACAGATAATTGAAAACATCGTAAGCTCCTCAACATCAAGAATATCAGTCAATGGGTGCGTAAGCAAAAAAATAACAATAGGAAAATCTGTAAGACAAGGCTGTCCACTCAGCATGGCGCCGTTCACAGTAGCATCGGATCCACTGCCAGGGAAACTGGCGGCCAATCTGAACGGATACAAAGCAGGGGTCAGAGCTGTCGCATGCACCGCGTACGCTGACGATATGGCCATATTCGTAGAGGAAGATGACGTCATCGAGAAGATCGAACCGATTCTGCAATGCTACGGGAAGGCATCGGGAGCAAAAACAAACCCAAACAAAACACCCCAGCTTCCGAAAGGGAGCGGCAGACTGAGAGCAGCCATATTTCTGGTCTCAACCTCTGCTAAATTCAAATTCCTGCCCACTATTCTACAACATCTTTGCCTCGGTTCTCTGGACGGAAGCAAATTTGCCGTATTTGGCAGATTTTCTATTTATACTTCAATATTACGAAAGTGGACACATTAAATGTAATGGCCCTTGAAACACATTTACATTGTGCAGCCTTCAATTCAGGCGATCGGAAGCAAATGTGCTGTATTTTTTCAGATTTTGCATTTATACTTCAATATTATGAAAGTGTGCAGATTAAATGTAACAGCACTTGAAACACATTCGCAAAACACGTATTTTAAGGTAAGGTATGTCGTAATTAAGTATGGAAAAATTATGCCTATACGAATAAAACCTTTACCATAGAATCAAATGAGCTTGTTGCAAGATCTCGTTACAATCTATACTATAAATTTTAAAAAGAGTCATAAACAAATCCAAAAGCTTATATATTTAATCTGAAATTGATAACTCCAATAACAAAATAAAAACTGTTTGGAAGGTAATAAAGAGAGAGTGTGGCAAGAACAATAAGTCTCTTAATACCATAGAAAAAAATCATAATGACAAGGTTATTCATAATCTTGTAACGGTATCTAAAATATTTCATGGTGAGCGGCACTCCAGCAGTAATGTGATCGAGTTTGATATTTTCACGGTCTGCTCTTTGTAGCCGCTTCCCGGCATGGCTTTGTTTATACACCTGTCTTTGCTGTATATCCGAACTGTAAGCATCCGAGTACAATAAATCATTCGTCTTTACAACAAAAAAAGTGTAATTATTCTGTTGGTGGCTCTAAATCGCCACATTGGTGACCCCAACGAATAAAACGTGATATTCAGACGATACGAACTTTGAATGTTTAACTAAGTTACTTTCTATCGTGTTCTCGAGTGTGCCAGTATGAGACAGTTCAACCAGCAAGGACAATCACATCCGTTACCTAGCACAGTGCCGGTTTCATAAGTGCATCCTACAGTGGACACAGTGATTTTCAGAATTTTGCAATAACCAACCCTGCTGTACCGACGTTCGTTAATTCAAGTCACATGGCCGCCGCTATATAGCCACAGCAACAGGTAACAAACAATTTTCCTCATGAACTAAGTGCAACCCCCGTGCAGGCCGCAGGATGAATGGTATACTGCCCACACGCCTGAGTAGTGGACTCACTGACCCACCTCAGTTAGGGCCAAGTTTGCCACAACGGCTGGTTATACCGTGTGTGTTCAGGAACATTTCAATGTAGCCTGCGCGCCGCCCGCGCCGCCTGGGCAGTCTATTATCGATATGTCGCATATTTCACATCCCCCACAACAATTTGTCAGTATTCAGCAAGCTCCTGCTCATCAGGCAAGTAGTCCAGTTTCAGGGTCCCTGGTGACTCTCGACGGTATGGACGCAGCGGTGCTCAAACTGTGATCAAACATTCAACATTTTTCCTCGTGAACTAAGTGCACCCCGTGAACTAAGTGCACCCCGTGCAGGCCGCAGGATGAATAGTATACTGCCCCACACAGCCCGAGTAGTGGATTCACTGATCCGCCACAAATAACCTCATTTAAAGCCGAGTCTGCCACGATGGCCGGTTCTACCCCATTCGCCCACGAACATTTCAATATAGCCGTGCCGACCGCGCCACCTTGGCAGTGTATTATCGATATGTCGAGTATTTCACCTCCCCCACAACAATTTGTCAGAATACAGCAAGCTCCTGCTCATCAGGCAAGCAGTCCAGTTTCAGGGTCCCTGGTGACTCCCGACGGTATGGACACATCGATGCTACCAACCTAACGCTGTGATTGAACATTCAACTGATCTGTGCCCACTGACGTTTTACTTGCCAGATTACCATGCAAATTTCCTAAATTTGCCCTTCGTAAAAGGCCAACCCCCTACACAGTCCGTGCTAGTGAAGACTATATTCCGCGCGACCGGCGTGATCTCTGAAGAAACAGAGTTCGTGTGTTTGATAGGACATTTGCACGACAACCTAGATTTCATTAGTGACATTGTGATTAACCCCCCACCACCCACCACCCAGGACTGAAACGTAAGAAGAATCATTTGCGAACCAGTGTTGCCAACTATCAGTCTGAGGAAATGGCAAAACAGTCCAACAAAAATGGCCAGAAATAGCTAAATTATAATTTATATGTTTTATGCATAAAAATTAAAATGTGAAAAACACTCACCTAGCAAAAATAAATATCATTGTTCTCATCCTCATTTTCTTTGCTACTGCGGCTGCAGATTTCACTGGTCTCCCTCGTGTATGCAGCATTCGTACCAGCAAGTTTCAGTATTTCTTCTGAGATTTCATATGAAAAACAGCACTTATGTTCACATCTCAAATCATACATTACACTGAGAATAGCAGAGAGTGTATTCGTTTTAAGTCTGTTTCTGAGTATGTTTTTCACCAAGTTCACTTGGCTAAAAATTCTATCGACTTGTCTGTTGAAACTGGCTGTACCCATTCCTTGAAGTCAGACATATTTTCCCATTCCTTCCTGTAAGTTTGTGTATATTGCGGTTTCGGCACGGCTCACAAAACATTGGTACAGCACAAGGTATTCGTCCAACATTCAATGTTAACACATGTAAAAAAAAGAGACACTTCACACCACACTATTGTACAGTGTTTCCAAGCAAGTGCAACTACATAGTGTTTGCCATTGTTTGTATGTTTCAAAACAATGAATCGATATGCGGAACTGTTTCATTTTCTCGAAACTTCCAGGTACCACTGTTTCGATACAGTGGTGTTTCAATTGTCATACTTTGAAGGTACGTTAAAAATAATAAGTCAATCAATACATTTCTATTCATAATACAAACTTCAGAGTTTTGCATTTTTGTTGTGAAAATTATCGAATAATAAAAATGGCTATATAATATCACCAAAATGGCTAGGAATGCCAGCAGTACCTTTTTTTCAAAAACAGTGGCTACACGCCACTTCAAAATGGCCAGATCTAGCCATAAAATGGCTAAGTTGGCATCTCTGTTGCGAACACTTGTGTGCTCCTGATGAAATTAATCACATAATACACATAGCGCATCTTGAAGACTCAAACCCCTCTGAACTGTGGCACAGGATTTGTGCACTAGCGCCTCAAGACTTTTTATCCGATGCAGCATTATGGTGTATGTGGCTCGTGAAACTACCAACGACACTGCAAGTGCAATTATTACCACTCACTTCGAGCACCGATTGACAACAAGTTAAGTGTATCCGATTGCACTTTCAAAATAGTTGGTCGTCACGTTCAAAACGGAAGCGTGTGACGTCATGGCCCCCTCCACTGGGACAGGTCGAGCCAGAGCAGCAAGACAGGCAACACGACGGAGGCGACACCTGGCGGCCTTCTAATGTAACTACCAAGGAACCAGACTACCCCCTCCCTCACGCTTCACTGATAAAAGGGAGTGTGTAGTAGAAACGAGTCAAGGCAGTTATCTACTGGCAGCAAAACAGCCCAGGACAGCCCAGCCCAGCCGAGTACAGCACTGGCCAGATGGGCTGTTTGTAATTCTGAAGATGACCTACATCAGGTTGAAACCGGTTAATGAAAACTGTTAATTTCTGCAATGTTTTCTGTATATTGACAGAGGTTCCAACTTTTGAATATGACAAATAGTAATGCGACCTAATACGTATGAGACGGGCGTGTAGGTAACAACTGAATAAGAAATCATCAAAATTGTGAAAACAGTTTCTGTAAGGTTGCAAAGAAAGGGGTAGCATATTACTACATCATTCTGATGTGTACAGTAAGAATGTGTGTGTGTGTGGGGGGGGGGGGGGAGCAAAACTTAATAACTAATCATTTTCTTCCTCAAAACCAATCAGATTAGATTTTGTGATTTCCAGATTTATGTATATAAAGACTCTACTCATTAAAAATTGCACACAAACAAATGATAATGTAAAATCATAAGTTACAGTAACAGTGAACGTTAAAATTTTTTCGGTGAATTTACAGGTTGAGAAAGTTTGGTCGAATTTTGATGCCTACTTTTCTTCCACCATCATACTACATCTAATGAAAATCATTTTCCCTATTATTTGAAACATTCGTTTAAGTTCCAGCACTGGGAGAGAGAATCTTAAGTGACAGTGGAGCTCTTGAAACTTGAATTGTGCACACTTCGGCACAAAACACAACGGAATCGCTGTAGTGGTAGATAAGATGGAACGGATTCGGTTTTCTAGTTCGTAGACGTTACTGTCAAAACTGGTGATTTCCAAAAGAATATGGTAGAGAAAGTGTTGTCATAATCAGTTTATTTTTGTCGATATCATATGAAAGACCTGCAAAGGAACCGAGTTTTGACGACAGAAAAGAAATGACATCGATTTATTATTTAAATCTGAAAATCGGAATCTGAATAACTGCAATCGTAAACTCGTAAATTTTAACAATTTTCGTAACAATTACGATTAAATCGTAATGGTTGGAATCTCTGTATTGATCGTATCAAATAGATCACTGTTTTTCTCCTATGACAATGTAATCAAAATTAATGAACCTGCTGTGGAGGCGGGAAATGTTTCGAGTGTCAAAATCGACGCCCCGCACGTCGAGAGAGGAGGGCGGGCTCGGCTCGACTGTCGTAAAGACGAAATGTGCGGTTCTCTTGCTCCACAGAGCAATCGAAATAGAAGAAAGAAATCCTAACAGCATAACAACAAGCCTACTGGAAGCCTACAAACCGCAATCTGAAAAAACACCGGGCGACGCTAGCCACATCCCGTAAAAGATACAACATTTCAAAGAAATAATTGCGGAGAAACGCTACGCTTACGACACAGTACCAAATCCACAGTATAGCACGGCAAAGAAGATATACGGCGCTCTGAGGAGGAAGCCATCAAAAACCAAAATTGAAATACAACAGCCAAACCACGACTGGCCACAAGTACGGCGGAACATATCCAACAGAGACCTGCGACTAGAAGCGAAGGACACACGGTACAAGGTGGTCCCTGGCATCATAGCCACTAATCAGAGACTGGAACAAATAAATAGACTAGAATCACCAAACTGAAACATCTGCAACCAGCCAGACACAATACAACACCGATTCAAATGCAGAACATGGGCCATCTGCTGGAAAATGGTCGCCCACATCAACAGGACCGACAAGCGGATGATACCAGTAACAGCCATCATGGTAACAGAAGCAAAACTGTTCCCACAGACGAAGAGAACTGCCACCGTGTGGATCTTTGCAATGACAGCCCACGCTGTCGTCGCCAAACGCCAGACCGACCAAGTACAGTTCCTTATGGACCTGTGGGAAGAACACAAGAGGGCACAAAGATGCAGTCGATACCGCGAGATCTTCCGGAGGTTCCTGCAGGTTCTTCCGCTCGCCGTGACCATACACTAGTCACGTCCCTCCTCAGGAGCCATGCCTCCCCCCCCCCCCTTTCTGACGCAGCCAAAACCGACACCCGCTACACCCCTCATCGTGCAGTGTGCTGTGCAGTGTTTAGTGTAGTGTCCATGTGGAATGAGTTGTGGAAATTTACGCTGGGAAAAAAAAGAAAAATAAATAAATAAAATAATTCTAAATGTAAACGAAAAGATTATAACGTAATAAAGCGGAAAATAAAATATTAACAAACAACTGAAAAAAGACATAATAATAAAGTTTATTAAACGTATTATCACAATCATGAAATTAATTTCATATAAAATTATGTTTCACTGTGTCTACTAAGATTTGCTTATAAACCAGATAATCATTGTCAATACACCAGTGCAAAACATATATAACATTGGTTTGTGTGTGTGTGTGTGTGTGTGTGTGTGTGTGTGTGTGTGTGTGTGTGTGGTGTGTGTGTGTTTTTAATTTAACAATAACTATTTCCTTGTGTTCTTATGATCAGTTTCTTTCAATTGCTTTGTTTTATGAAATTGCACATAAATGTACTAAAAATTTATTGTTTTCTGTAAATGTATTCCCCTCTTGCTTTTTTTCACATTAGGACCCTTGGGGGGGGGGGGGAGAAAAAAGGTGCTCGATTGTCCAGGGTCCTATATATTTTTTGTTTGTTTTGTACTTTATATCATATATATGTTTACTGGTATTGCAGCTTATTTGTTTTATGTGCCTCATGTCTTACTAAATTTCAACATCACATAAATGCTAAAAACTTTATTTCATCTTGTATATTTCGTGTTATAATATGTAGATTAATAGAGAGAAATTTTTCATTAAATGGGATGGATAGCCCGATCAATGTTTCACAATATAAAAATATTAGCTTCATCAGAGAACTTATTGTACCTATTCACTCCCATTTACGGTATGAAATCTGAGCAACGGTTAAAATCGCTAGAACAAAGAATGGATGAGAAAATATTGCACCTAGAAGGGATGATGAACAAAAAGATAGACTTTGTTACACTGGGGAAGCAAGCTTAGAAGTGACATTTCAAAAATGAACAAGAAGTTAAGCCGGGCAGAAATGAAGATCTTTGATGTAGATGCGAAAATGGGAAAAATTCACTCTAAACTGAGTGACAAAATGGAATCTGTAAAGGATGAAATAATCAAAGATAAGGCATATCATGAAAAAAAGCTTTGTAAGAGTTAACAGTCATCTAGACTCTATTTGTGATAACACCAAAGCATTGGCAATAGATATGGAGAATAGTTTAGACTCTGAAATATGAGTAGATGTTGAAAAAAGTAAAAACAGTCTACAATACTGTGAAAAGTAATGATGTTATATACGCAAATCGAATGTGAGGAAGCAGGGAAGTACTATTTCTGGAATGAACAGTAAATCTGAAATGCTTAAAAGTGAATTAGCTAATAAGAATTTTTCTAACAATGTATGTAATAATTTTTCTAATCTACATATGAAAAGTTTCTCTGATGAATGTAGGTTATATCCTGTAGACTTTTTGCAGAATTGTAAAGATAATTTCTTACCCGATATGCGTGGACAACTTAAAATTAGATTTATTTATTAAGAGATTTTTGGAGGGGGAAGCCTTGTCCTAGGAAAATGAAAATTTTTCCGATAACATGTCTTGTATTGAATTTGAAAGTATGTTTCTGAAGCGATGCTGGTCTGATACGAAGCAGACCAGAATAAAGAGTGAATTCCTAAGTGGACCCAACAACAAAGAAAGCCAGGACACTATGAAGCTATTTTGTAAGGATCAGCTTAGGAAAATGGTTCACATAAATAAACACTTAGACTTTAAAAACTATCTATTGCATGTTATCTCCATAAATTTCTCCCAGCCCGCACAGCAAGTTAAAGTTTAAATCTACCTACATGTTTTTCTTGTAGTCAGAGGATGGCACAAATGTGACAGATGCAATTATGTGTTGTAGATAATGACATGGCCAGCTAGTCCTCTGCAAACATATGGACCTGGTAAACTGCTGGAAAGATACGTAAGACAAGGAAGGACCACCAAGGACCAGACATTCAGCAGTAGTGCAGTACTGTGAATAGTAAGCGGGTGTCATGTGTTGGAAAGTGCAAAATTAAAAGTCCAGTCAAGGTATGACCATTTATCTGAAAATAAAGGTGAAGTGTGATGACAATGATACACAGTAAAACGTCGTTTTTACGTTCCCGGTTTTTACATTTTCCTGCCATTTACACCATTTTTTGTCGGTCCCATCAAATTTCCTATGTTCACAATGTTAATTCGTCCTCATTTTTGCATTATCATATTTACACTTTTCCTGCATTTTACACTTTTTGAAAGCAAGTTCGTGAAGAAAAAATGACGTATTCTACATAAATTGATGCTAGCATGGCTTTCCCCTTAAAGTATAGCACTTAAAAATTATTCGCAGTTGAGTTTCTTGACACTTTGCATTTCATCAAACGTACAGTATATTTCGCGTATCATTGTTGGCAGTACGTATCTAGTTGACTTACGACGCGCCGATTTGTGACGATGTAGTTCCTCTTTCCACCAGCTTCTTTGCCACAGTGGCTGGCGTGTACTCGGACAATCGGAATCAGTTGCTTTGTTGATGTGAGAATAAAGAGTTGCATTGTTTTTGTGATACATATTTCTGATTCATAAAGAACGTTATCTGTCAAAGTTTGGTATCATAATACCCACAACCTCAAAAAAGCGGTAATAGTGTGAGATGCCAATCCTATGCAAACATCACAAAAATACCTATGCATATGTTTGCACTCGAAAACATGAATAAATTCTCTAATATTGTCGAGTGAAACATCGAAAAATACAAAAAGAACGGAACTTTAGGAGTTTTAGTACGTAAATAATTAATGCCAGTAAAAGGCAGTAATTTGGAAGATGTGTTACATAGCCTGGCCGCGGCGTCCAAATGATATCTATCGAACTGGTTCAAATAATTTTAAAGATGTTTTACATAGCCCAGCAGTGGCATCCTCAATTATAATGAATGAAATTACATCTCAAATTTCTACTTCGCATAAAATTACCAGTTCTGCCCTGTGCTTAAAATAGTAAAAATTTGGATAACCTTTATTGTATAATAAACTTGCTGGCGAGTATTTAGATGCCTATTATGTACATATATCACAAATAAACTACGAAAATGCGAGGCTGATCCAGTAAGCACATTTTACCGTTTAAAACACTACTCCCTGCATTTTACGCTTTCCTGAATTTTACACTATTTTACTGAAGTCCCTTGAAAAGTGTAAAAAGGAGGTTCTACTGTATTATGATAAAAATGTCAGTTTGACTACTGTTCCTTTGGCTCAAAGGCTTTTGTGTTCTTTGAAACACTGTACACAATGTTTTGTTGTGACTCGCCGCTATTAATAATACCACCAAAGTCATGAACATTGTAAATCACACATGTTATTGTATTCTTTCAGTGCCAGTTATTTTGCTCCTCGGTTCCATTACTGTGATATCAGAATTTTGTTTTTGTATGCTCACAAAATTCTTGTGGGGCTATTGTAATGAAACTGACCGCATCTGCTAACCTGTCAAGCAATATGTTTAATGTAATTTATGTTGGTATGGTGTAATTCCATTCAACACCTTTAATGTAATTTATAATTATGTAATTCCATTCAATATCTGCTAAACTTGCATCGAAATTAATAAATTTTTAGAAAGTGTTATCTTTGAAAGGCATTATCTTTGGGCTCCATTTTGTGTGGTCCGGGCACTTTGAAATCAGGCATGGACGGTGACTGGTGATATTGATTTCCTTTGGCCATGTGGCATGGAAAGCATGAATATTGTTTAGTTTTCTTTGTTTGTGATGTGGAACTTCCAGTGCAGGAATAAATACAAGTTTATAGAAGTAAAAACGCTGATAAAAACCTGGACCTCTTTATTGCAGCATGAAGGAAATGACTTTAGATGACAAATCCAAATTCATCGCTGAGAATTCACCGTTACCAATTATACTTTCATGTGACCTCTAAACAAAGCAGCCAATGTTTCTACGAGCCATTCTGTGTATTGAATTGTGTAGAACAGACACACATTATTTTCAGTATTAAAACTTAAGAGTCATGTGAAACACTTGATTAGATAATGTGTGGTGTCGCACAAGTACAAAGTGCACACCACCTACTTTCGCCGCGCGCCGCCATGCACGCACGGCGCGGCGTTCTTACGTCAGCCACGAGCGCCCTCTGCTACAACTCTGCTCGTGGCCACCACTGAACGACATCGTGCACTTGGGACTGAGATAGGAACCAGTTAAGACCTTCGGATTCAGATAGGCAACAGTGAAGACTTGCTATCGGACAGGCACTAGGCAGGCCTCTAGCTCAACTATGTACCAGCATTCTGCAGTACTGAGCAATGTAAAAGTTAAGTATTGTATAAATTCTGTGCAATATATATCTTGTTCTAGCTCACCTCCGTACCTGCACAAGCGTGCTTCCTTTATTCCTGTGTCGGTCTGTCTACTCGGCCACCGACACCTACGACGGAAACGAGACACAAAGGTGGCGACGAGGCTGGGACACAAAATAATGAAGTCTGTGGACTAATCCTGGATTTATTCTGTAGACCTCAAAGGATTCAACAATATTTGCGTGCACACACACACACACACACACACACACACACACACACACACACACACACACACAACCGCCATGTCCAGCTATTGTTGCAGTCCATCCACAACAGTCAGTGACGGCAGTTGGGTTTGTGTGTGTGTGTTTGTGTGTGTGTGTTTGTGTGTGTACTTTCTCTGTGACAGATGAAGGCTTAACAGCCGAAAGCTTTGTGAGGGTTTTAGATTAGTAACCTCTTTGGTACGTTTTGGTCGAACGATAGGTATCGGTGGTGTGCAGCGAGAGCTGCTGGCAACAATGCTTCGGTTGGAATGTTCTTTGTTTGTTGGCCGGTGTGCGGCAGTCTCTCGCCGACCGCAGAGCGAGGCGGTAGCATGTCGGCAGTGAGTTCGTAACCTGCGTTTAGTGGTGGCTAAAGTTTTTGCCATTCCGTCGTACCGCATACGGGTTGCAGTTGCATTTTGAAATGTTTCAGTGTGCACTTGTAGACATTCATCGTAGTGGCACGCAGTTATTTAATCAGTGTATTTAAAGGGAAGAGTTTTTAACATTTGTCGTTCCATAATAAAGGAAGTTAACAAAGTTTACTGTTATGGATCAACCTAGTAATTGTCCGCAACCCATATCGTCAGATCATTGGAACAATTATTAAATGATTAAGCATAAAATAGAATGTAACGGCAACTTCGCCCATCGAGGATTAGGTGGACGCAGCTGTGACATCACAGCTTCATTTTTTATTTATTCTGTTATGCGTGCATTTCTGTGGCTCATCAGGACCAGGTGTCTCTGTGATGAGTAGCAACCTATCCTTTCCAAAATACTTTTGACTGTGTGTCACAATAAGGCTGCTAGAAAAACTTCAAAGTTATGCGATAAAGAAAACGGCATCAGATATAATAAAATCTTATCTTCAAAACACAGTACAATCTGTCATGGTAAAAATAAAAATCAAAACAAAGAAATCACAGTTTCCTCAGACTTTCAAGAAGTTAAGTGTGGTGTGCCACAGGGGTTGTTTCTGGACCCAATACTGTTCATTTTACATACTAACTACATGACACTGAATTTGAAAATAAGGTAACAATTTATGCCGACGATACTTACATCGCAGTAAGTAATAGTACAACTGAAGAAATGTGTACACAAATGACACAGTGAAGGGAAAATGCAGATGAATATTTCAGAAGGAAACTGTTTATAGATGGCAACAAAACTAAGTACATGCAGATTCAGGCTATCAAGGCAGCTACAACTGAAATTTTTAATCTCAAGTAAGGTAACTCACGACAGGAGGAAGTTGCCAGATACAAATTTCTACATGTTGAATATTATAGAGGAAAAATTCCTAACAGGAAAAATATATGTAAAAAATAGATGAAGTCCACTTACCAGGCGAAGGAGCACAGGCAGTGATAGCAACAAATAAACAAACAAACAAACACACACACACACACACACACAAACGCTGGTTTCGCAGCCTAGCTGCTTCGTCAGCCAGAAGGGAAGGAGAGGGAAAAGGAAATGATGAGGGTTTTAAGGGAGTGGGTAAGGAGTCATTCCAATCCCAGGACAGGAAAGACTTACCTTGGGGGGAAAAAAGGAGGGTAAACAAATACACACACACCCACACATTTACACAGACGCAAGTACACTTAGGCAGTATGTCTGCCTCAAGTGGCATCTCTCTCTAACTTCTAACTTCTTTGCTTTCTACAGTTCTACAGTATGTCTGCCTAAGTGTACTTGCGTCTGTGTAAATGTGTGGGTGTGTGTGTATTTGTTTACCCTCCTTTTTTCTCCCCAAGGTAAGTCTTTCCTGTCCCGGGATTGGAATGACTCCTTATCCACTCCCCTAAAACCCTCATCATTTCCTTTTCCCTCTCCTTCCCTTCTGCCTGATGAAGCAGCTAGGCTGTGAAAGCAAGCATTTGTGTGTGTGTGCGTGTGTGTGTGTGTGTGTTTATTTGTATTTGTTGTTATCACTGCATGTGCTCCTTCGCCTGGTAAGTGGACTTCATCTATTTTTTACATATATTTCTACATGTTGAGATAGATATGAGGGGTGTTCACATGGAAATGTACAAACCGTCTTAACAACTAAACCAGCTGAAATTTGAATATGCCACTTTGAAATAACGTAGTGCAGCATCTATGGACGCGATTCATGTGTTGTCACCTCCCCCTAAAAAATTCAAGGCTGTACCCTCAGCCGGCAAAGTGATGCCATCCATGTTTCTTTTCTCTCTCTCTCTCTCTCTCTCTCTCTTTTTTGACGTCCGAGGTCCAATACTCATCAAATTATTCGAGCACGGGAAAACCGTTAACATACAACATGTACGGTGAGACACTCCATTTTTTTTTTTTTTTTTTTTGGTGCACAACTGCTAAAGTCATTAGCGCCCAGACAAGAACAGAGATTCGCTAGATCTCAAAAAATTGGTAACTGCCAGTTAGAATATCAAGAGAAGGCTAAAAACAAAAGATAAAAAACAATTAAAAGGGTTAAACAGCCTTTGATAAATTGGCCAAGTTGATAAAACGCAAAACTCGAGCAGCTGCCCGTGTGTCATTAGCTAAAATTTCCTCCAGATTAGACGGAAAGTGAAGGGCTACACGGAGATGATTAAAATTAACACAAGACAGTCGTACCGTCAGCAATTCACCGCAGGAGCACAGCGGTGCAGGATCGGCGGTTAGCAAATGACGGTGGCTGAAACGGCAGTGACCGATCCGCAACCGGGCCAGGATGACCTCCTCCCGCCGAGAGGGGCGTGAGGAGGTCCTCCAAGCGGTCGGGATCGGTTTTATAGTTCTCAATTTATTGTCATACAGTGAGAACCACGCACTGTGCCAGGACGACATGATACTCCGGCGAAGAGCCCGTTGAACATCGTCCGATGGGACGCAAAAGGTAGCCACGCGAGGTAAAAGAGCTGCTGCCTCGGCTGCTATGTCGGCGGTCTCATTCCCGGGCACACCCACGTGGCCAGGGACCCACAGGAAAGAAACGTGACAGCTGTCATCTGCTAGCAACTGGAGGGAGCGTCGGGTCCGATACACGAGAGGATGGTTCGAGAAAGGGTCCTTAAGACTCTGCATGGCACTAAGGGAGTCCGAACATATGGCATAGAAAGGTTGGTGGTGGCGGCAGGTATACAAAACGGCCTGGTGGAGGGCAAAAAGCTCAGCCGTGAAATTCGAGCACCGGTCAGGGAGCTCGTATTGGAAACGGTTGTCCCCGACAACGAAGCCAGATCCGACACCGTCAGTGCTCTTGGAACCACCAGTGTAAATAAATACGGCATTATCGAACCGCGAACGGAGTTCGACAAGCCTCGAGCGGTATACCAAATCCGGAGTGCTTTCCTTGGGAGCGAACTAAGTTCAAGGTGAGTGTGAACCTGGGCTGCTCACGGAGGGAATGATTTTGCTCCACAGTAATGTGCTTCCACATGTCTCCAGGGTCTCACAAAGAGTACTGGCCAAGTTCAAGTGGGAGCGGCTCAGTATTTGTTGCTAAGGGACAAATACATGAACACAATACAAGGGCTAAGAATAACTTGGATATACCAAGACACAGGTTTTCAAGGACTAGAAATTCGCACAAAGTGAACCCTCTGATATTCTTTAACAAATTACCAGCATATGCAAGATCTGATCTGCCGTGGTGCGCATCATGCGACAACGCGGAAGCAGCGCGCCATCAGCCAGTGCACAGCCCGGACAGCACAGAGCGCACTGCTCGCCGCTGAGCCGACAGTGACACACATTTCAGATAGCGCGCCACAGCAGAAGTCCCTCGCGCGTTCCAATAGAGAGCATCATCAGCGTACCGCCAGAAACCTGGAGAGCGTCGTACCGTGCTGGCTCGGCGGACCAAATTGTGCAGCGCTGGAATACCCAAGAATATCCTCGACGTCCAGTCGGCACACGAAAAGAGCTAATGCTATTACAATTACATCATTGGTGCTCGTAACTACCCTGGTGAACAAGGCCATATACCTACTATGATGGTTACTAAATCATTTGCGCAAACAGCTTTATGTCTTTTTGGACTGCTAGGAGGTCGGAAGCCATTCCACCACCACTTACTCCAGTCCCGTAACCTGGAAGATGTATACGATCAAGGGCAGAGCCACTTGCGATAGCACCCACGTGATTTACCAACTGTCTTGCCTACACTGTGAAGTGTTCTATATGGGAATGACCAGCAACAAACTGACCATTCGCATGAATGGTCACAGGCAGACAGTGTTTGCTGGTAATGAGGATCACCCTGTGGCTAAACACGCCTTGGTGCATGGCCAGCACATCTTGGCACAGTGCTACACCGTCCGGGTTATCTGGATACTTTCAACAGACACCAATCTTTCAGAACTCCGGAGAAGGGAATTTGCAATTCAGTATATTCTCTCTTCCTGTTGCCCACCTGATCTCAACCTCTGCAAAATTCAAATTCCTGCCCACCATTCTATAACAGCTTTGCATCGGTTCTCTGGACAGAACCTATGCCCCAACTGGTATCTATGTCCAAATTCTTTGCTTTCTACAAATGTCCGCCTTGGTGTGTATGTGTGTGGGTGTGCTTGTTTACCTTTCCTTTTTTCCCCTAAGGTAAGTCCTTCGACTCCTGGGATTGGAATGACTCCTCATCCACTCCCTCGAAACTCGCATCCTTCCCTTTTTCCCCTCCTTCTTTCCTCTTTTCCTGATGAAGCGGCCAATGGATGTGAAAGCTTGAATCTTTGTGTATGTGTGTTTTTGTATCTGTCAATGAGCCTGTGCTTTGGATAAATTAAATGATCTCTCTTTCTTATATATAATTTCCCTACCAAGAAAGTTTCCTCCATTTTTGTCACGATGTCACACATTCATATTTAGCAGCTTGGTAATATCACTTCACATTTGCCTGCATTCTCCCATTTCAGGACAAAATTTTAAAACATTTTAAACAACCATGACGATAGGTTTTCTTCCTAGATGGTTTATTTTACAATGAAGACAAATAGCTCACCATATATTTACATAAGTTTATTCTCTTTTGTTTAGTATAAATTCAGGTATGGTTCTTACAGCATAGAACTAAGCCACAGACGGCAATCCCATTTCCCGCCTCCAGAGTTGTTATTTTCTCATAACTGTTAATGTTTTTGTACATATATGTGGTATGCACCACATCATAAGTGTCCCCCCCCCCCTTTACTTACTTCAGATAGTCTGATGATGCCTCAAAAGGGCAAAACATGCCAGTGACATAAAGCTTTTGCAACTGATTCTTTCTTTTGAGATAAGGCCAAAGATTTTAAATTTTTATCTGTTGATTATAACCATATAGTACTACTGGATAGAGGAACTTTGTTGGACAGATTTTATAAACAATTTCTTTTTTTTTTTAACTTTCATGGATAATATCTTTGTCTTTGACTAGCTACTAACGTAAACACATGTGTCTGTCTGCTGTACCAAAAGTGTTTCAGACAGTGGTTTAAAGTAACTATTACTTCCATTGTACTTGATTGTGTTATGATCTACTACATGACTTTTACTGTGCAGTAATTCGTTTCACCGTACAGGCTAACGCACCTGTGTTAAATAGGGAAACTCCGTCGGCATGGCGAGCTCCTCAAACGGATACAGCGTGACATGGCAGTCACAGCCAGCTGTTAACACCGAAGCTTCAAACATGCGTGGGAATGGAAGCAAAATTGAAACTTCTTCAACTGAATCGTCTCATCCAGCACCAGTGGTTACAGCCAAATTGCAACCTGTCTCTTACGAAAATGCGTTTTCACCAGAAAAAGCTGTGATTATTGACAATGTTCCTAATACCGTAATTGATGATTACATCAAATCAGTAAGTGACATTATGACATGACAATGCCCCCAGGCTGATGCCGTGCACTTGTATTTTATAGAGCCACACACCGGCACATTTAAATCGCGCGCACGGGAAATATAAGCTTGGGGAACTTTATGACGTAGGGGTTTTTCCGCGGGACTGGAAAAACGGAAGCAGAGTCGCATGGGGGAAGGGGAGAGTCATGTGGACTGCCGAGGACGGCGGAGCGTTGTTGCTCGTCACGGCGATTTCGTAAAAACGTGTGATAGTTTTTCGCAGCTGAAGTGCCATTTTTGCGTTTGCAGTTAAAGGATTTCGGTGTGTGGGCGAAAGTGCGTAGTTGCGTGGGGGCTCGAGTCGTACAAACATTTTTATAATATTTAATATGTGCAGTGTGATGAAGACAAAATTAAACTTATTTAAAACAACAGCTGTGTGGTGAACATATTCTTTCGCAACTCGCCCTGTATGCCCATAAATGTGTGTATAATTGGTATGTACTTTTGTTTATTAATTGGAAACTGTATTAAGGCGCACATGGACGGAGCAGCACCAAAGTGGGAATCATATAGTGTCATCCCCTAAATGACCACAAGACATTTTTCCATCAGAAAGAGGGAAAAGCATGTTCCACCCCGTTGCATATAGGGGCTCGTCCATTTCGCAAAACAGTGTGTAGTGTGTACTGAGACACATTCCGACTCGTCCATTTCATGAAATAGTGAGTTCCGGCTCACCCATTTGAAGTGAGAAGTACGTCGCGGCTCGTTCGTTTCGAGTGCGAAGTACATTCCGAATCGCGTGTGGAAGAAAATTCCAGCGGCCCGCGGCAGCGAGTGTGCGGCAGGCGGCAGCTGCGTAACCTGGAGACGCGGCGGCAACAGCCGGTATATTCGAGACCATCACCGGACACCAGTGTGGCGGCAGGACGCGGTGCGGCAGAGGCGGCGCACAACTGCGGTAATTTCGGCGTCGGCAGCTCAGCACGGAAACACGCCGCAGTTACGCAGTGGAGTTGCAGCACAGACAAAAAGATAAGTGTCACAGCAGGCTTTTGTTTTGTTTATTTCAGTTCTCTTGTCCCCAGCCATGAGTACCGAAACTGATAGGGTTTTAAGTGATAGTGAATCCTTAGAGAATGATAGTGGGTCTGAGGCCCCAACGCAAACTAAGGCAGATGAAATTAAAGCAATGATGGGTTGGATGATAACTGAATTTAAAAATACTGTAGGGGGCCTGGAAACAAAAATGGGAAATTCAATTATAAGTATAAAATCTGAAATGGGGAATTCAATTGCTGAAATGGGAAACTCAATAAAAAATTCAATGGGGGTTTTAAAAAGTGAAATAATCTCGGACTTTCACAAAAGATTAGAAGATTTGACTGAAAAATTTGAAGTTAGAGAAAAGGATCTGAATGCCAGAATTGGTGCTGTTGCGACTGAGTTGAATGACAGGATAGAATCGGGAAAACAAATGTGTGAAATCAGGAATGAGGACACTAGGCAGGCTTTAATTGAAATAAACAAAAGGATTGTGGCTGGTGTTGATGAAACAGATAATTTTGGAAAATACAAAAAGTGATTTCAGAAAGGAAATAGAACAGGTAGTAGCTGTAAATAAGTGTAATATAGAAAATGTGAATAGTAGGATGGCTGATTTAGAATTGTGTTCTGCATCTGCAAATACTGGTTGGTTTGGGATGCAGATACCAAGTTGTAAAACTTTTTCAGGGGAAAGTAACTACCATGTAGTAGATTTTATTGCAGCATGCAAAGATCATTTCCTGCCTGGAATGCCTGATAATTGAAAAATAAAATACATCAAAAGAATGTTTGAAGGTCCCGCACAGACGTAGGCTAACCAATGTGCTGAGAAATTCGTTTCCTTTGAAGCTTTTGAAAAACTAATTTTAGATAAGTACTGGAGCCAGGCTAAACAAGTCAGGTTACAAAACTGAATTCTTAAATGGAGTTGCTTACAAGGGGGATAAACAGACTATGGAAGAGTTAAGGAAATTGGTGCACTTAGATAGACCATTAGGAGCTCTTACTGAAATATACACTCTTTGCCAGAGGTTGCCACAGAATTTAAATTTGCAACTTATACACTGCCCTACTGACTCTGCTGAAAAATTTCTAGATTTTATAGAAAAAATAGATCATGCAATGGCATATGAACCTAGACTTGGGGAGCCTCAATATATAGCTAACCAAAGGGAACATAATGATAATAGGAATACCAGAAATTGGGGAAATAAGCAGCATGACCACCACCAAGAAAGGAACGTAAATGAAAATTGGAGAAATAACAACAGCTGTGTGGTGAACATTATTCTTTCGCAACTCGCCCTGTATGACCATAAATGTGCGTATAATTGGTATGTACTTTTGTTTATTAATTGGAAACTGTATTAAGGCACACATGGACGGAACAGCACCAAAGCAGGAATCATATAGTGTCATCCCCTAAACGACCACAAGACATTTTTCCATCAGAAAGAGGGAAAAGCATGTTCCGCCCCGTCGCAACATTGTAGTGTAACAAGTTGCACTACATTCCTCCTGAACGACCCAAGATGATCAAATAATTTATTTGTGAGATATTTAAAAGCTATAACTATGAGTACTGTCCCGGATAATTTTGTTTGTCCCAGTGGACGTCCATAGTTAAACTCCAAGTTCAAGAAATATGCAAGAAGGAAATTAAAACTCAAGAAAAAGAAGATATATGAATTAATTATATAGGATCCATGGTCTGAAGATATTGGTTCTCTTTTGCCATTATTAAGGTTTAAAGAACTAACTGCTAAGAGGGGTTCTTCAAGTCTTATTTGAGAGATGTTAACTCAGTTAATTACAATGTGATGTATTACTGGGGTTCCAATAACCCCTTTTGTTGATTCAGCACTAAAAACTTTGAAGTGTGTTTCTTTATCAGTGAAACAGTCATCATGTTATTATGAGTCTCCTTTTTCTTACAACTGATTACTTCGGAGATGATTGCCCGAGCCTGAGAAGAAACAAGAAATTAAATTTGTGAGGAACAGTATTACTAGGCCTCTAATAATAATTATATGCAAAATCCTAAACTGAAGTATAAAAGCAACTTTGTGGTGGTTTTAACTAAAATTATACATGGTCACACCACAAAGTATGGTGACCGTAATTGAAGGACTCGAAGGAAAGAAAAAGGAAGAAATTAATTAAAATTACGAAAGAAGAAGATGCACAGATTTTTACGAAAAGAAGCAGATGTGTTATAAATACTTTGTAATCTGGTGTATTGGTTACCTATAGCAACGGAGACCAACAAGATCAATAGATTCTACAAGAAATTACGAGTGAATGGTTATGAAATAGTGGAAGATTCCATTGAATCCTAATAATCTGTAAAAGAACGAAGAAAGGAAGTTTCCTTGAAGAATGCGGAAAATGTTCCTGCAGTCGTAGCCAAGTGGTTTGGCGCGGGTACACTATAATATTACATTTATGCAGGATGTGGTGGAGAGCCACGGCGCTTTGACCAATTGTTCCTGATTATGTTCGAGATCGAGCTGAGCAGTTTGACGTGTCGAATCCATGGTGAGAGTAACATTTCTATTTTCTTTACTGTTTGTGAGTGACTGTTGAAGGATAGTTATAGCGAAGTACTTTATATTGTTTGAAAGTGCTAAATGCTAGTCACAAGGATGGTGGCCAGTTCTAGTAAAGAAGAAACGGTTCCCACCTGGTATCTTAAATTCAATGAAAATCTAGACAAACAATTATCTAATCTAGAATCTACCTTAAAGGTAGATGGCCAGGATGGGGGCAGAGACTCCATTTATTGGACCGGAACCTGTCCTGACAATCACCAAGGCAATGATCAAATTGGAGCTACGTAACTGGCTCAGAAGACAGCACGTAGAATATTGGACCAAAGTCTACCGACAAAAACATGGCAAGGTAATGATGCCAAAGCCATGTTTTAAAAGAAGCTCTGCAATCCTGGGCCTGAACAGGAGAGAGATTAGACTCATGGTTGGATTGCTGACAGGCCATGGGAATTAAAAAAAAACACCTAGAGACAATGGGAATAACAGAAGAGGACCCTAAATGTAGGAGCTGTGATGACAGTGATGAAACTGCATCACATCTAATCTTCGAATGCATTGCATTGGAGAATAAAAGGCATGTAACATTTGGGACAACTAGACCTGAATAAATTGTGCCTAATAAAGAACTGGTAAAAGGACTCCTTGCTCTGATCAAGGGCATTGGTTGGCTTTACTAGATATACAGGGAGCGATACCGCACAATAAACTTAGTTTCGGTGCGAGCAGTGGCGGATTGGACCAAGACTGTTTTGGTTTCCCTGGAAAAATCAAATCAAATCAATCAAAGATGAGCGAGAGGAAAAGTGAAATAAGAGATTTGATGTATTTTAGAAGGAGACTTTCCTCGTGGGAAAAATATGTATAAAAAATGTTTGACTTACCCAAAGCACAAGCTCGCCGATAGAAACAAAAAACACAAATAAACACACACAAACATTCAAGCTTTCACCACCGCTGGCAGCTTTTTCAGGAAAAAGAGGAAGGAAGGAGAGGAGAAAGGGAAGGATACGGGTTTTAAGGAAGTGGTAAATGAGTCATTCCAATCCCAGGAGTGGAAGGACTTACCTTAGGGGAAAAAAACGAAGGTAAACAAATACACACACACCCACACATATCCACACGCAAACACACCTAAGCAGACATTTGTAGAAAGCAAAGAAGTTGGACACAGATACCACTTGAGGCAGAGGCTCTGTCCACAGAACTGAGGCAAAGATGTTAAAGATGGTGGGTGGGAATTTGAATTTAGCCGAATCCGGCAAGGTATTGTTCCTGAGATACTCAAATATGCAATCGTGGAGCCCGTATAGAAGAACAGTGATAAAGAAGAGCTCACAAACTACTGTCCAATGTCATTACTGCTGTGGGGCGCAACGGCAACAGACAAAAGAGCGCCAGTACACGCGCCACGGCGCAACAATCTCACCGCGCGTACCCTGCTTAAACCCCACGCCTCGTCTCGACTCAGCTACGTCACAAGGCACGCAGGCCAGCCGTGGCCGAAAGATGTCGCTGGGCCGTTCCGCCGGGCGCCGGCGCAGTATCAGCGACACCACGGACTACTTGACGTGGGGGAAGTAGACCCAAAAGCGGCCTATCACAGCACGCCGCGGACCGCCAAGCAGCTTCGAGTGTCTCTTTCCGCGCCGCATTAAATACCGACCCTACAGCCACATCAAGGCGTCCCGGACCACACCGCCGTCGAGGAACGGAGTCGCCGCTAGCAGCTGCCGGAGTCTCTCGGCCGTCGTCTCGCCACGCCGCACTGCCCAACTCCCGGTCGCCGCCCGGCCACCTCTGCTCTCCACGGAAGGCTTCGCCAGGAACGCAGGAACCAAAGGATCATAATCATTTCTACCTTTCATTACTCTGCTTAGGAGCAGCTACATTGCTCGTGAATTTGGTTGTCAATTATATTGCAATATTTTCAAGAGAATTATACCGAAGAAACTGTTATGAGAAGAATTTAAACAAAAACTTCTAAGGAAAATTGTTATTTTATAATTATAAGAAGAATTATTGTTTTGATTGTTGCGTGGCTTAGCACCACTATTTCAGTTAATAAATTGTGTCTGGATAGAACAGTCACGACTTAGTTTGCAAGACACTTCAATTACCAACAGGTTTCTCTAAAATACATGAACGTTAATGCATAATGGAATTACAGAACATTTCACTAGATACAGAGTTATTAGCAAGAGTCAATTCAGCTTTCAAAAGGGCTGCTCAATTGAATAAGCAGTGTATGCACTTGCAAATGAGGTCCTTGAATCGGTAAATGAAAAAAAAAAGATGGGAATTGGTGTCTTCTGTGACCTGTCAAAGGCCTTTGACTGCATAGATTACCACATTATCATGCAGAAATCCAAACTGGTTGGTATAAGGGGCGCTGCAGGTAATTGGCTACAATCCAATCTCCAGGACCAATATAAAAAAAGTAGTTTTAAACAGCTCAGATAAGTTAAGGGGAACCTCTCCTCAATCTGAATGGACTCCTATTAACTGTGAAGTGCCACCTTTGTGCACAAGCCTGCCCTGTTGATTTACCAGGGGTGATTGTGGTACTTTATTAAAATCCCTGAAATTATATGTACAATATAACGTAAAATTTCAACTGGGCCTACTATGTTTTCAAACTCAATTATACAGTACAACTACAAGCAAGCTAAAAGGTCTTAAATTTTAATTTAGCACATAAATTTCTTACAAAAAATCAGTAGGTTGATTAGTCGGGATACTTACAGTGTTGTTTTGACAGTGAAGCATGGTGAAAGCTGTTAGAAAATTACTTTTCCCGAAAAGTTTCCAATTTTCATTTGTTTTCCTTTTATTTCTGAAAATTCTATATTTTTTTCGTTTCCCATCATTTTCTAAGTTTGTATGAGGCTGGGGGTCAATGAAGGTAGTTCGCACAGAGGATGAAGAAGAAATTGTAGATAGCACTAATTCACGTGCAGAGTTTAATTTGGTTTTGCCAACAGAGCAATATATTTTAGAACTGAACAGTTTACCCTGCAACTCATGAGTAGAACTTTCTTCATTAGAACTAGGCCTCGATGAATCTGATGACTTGGCTTCGTGTAGTGTCGACTGATAAAACGACCAACTTTTTATTAAGTTTGTACAAACCGTCTGTCCAGTGCTTCCTTTGATGGAACATCGCTCGCTGTCGCGTCTGAAGCGTAGCTCTACAGATGCCGCCCACATAGGACAAACTCATAGCAGTGCGTGTGGTTGTGATTTGTCGCTTGTAGCTGTCGCTGTCTTTTGTCGCCCACGTAGGTTAAGCCGAGCGGCGGATGAATACATTGTAGATCATATGCTGCGGCTATACATAAAGCAAAAACTTTGTTTCGTGTATTGAAAATTACTGATTTCCTGGTAAATTTTTTACACGGCTAAGCGCCCGTACGCTAACCCGGAACTACTCGGGTACATAATTAAAAATTTCCGGATTTCCGGCATAGACCCGGAAAACAATCACCCATGATTTACTTTATTTGCTAATGATACCACAATCTTCATGAGTGGAAACTCTTATAACAATTTTGAGGAATCCATAACCAATGTACTCTCTGAAGTTGTTAAATGGTTCAATGTTAATGAGAGAATCATCATCTCTAAATCAAACAGTGGCAACTCCGTTAGAAGCAACTGAGCAAGCAGTTGCCGTCAGTTTTCGAGTGCTGGATGAAAAAATGGATCTAAAGTTAAAAGTTTTATCTGAGAATTTAGAACAATCAATGGACCAGAAAGTTTTGAGCCTTTAAGGAGTGATGGACGATATTTTACTTTGGGTTAGCGAACTTCGGTCTGATATATCAAAGATTGACAAGAAATTAGGCGGGGCCAAATCAAAGATTTTAGAATTAGATACCAAAGTGGGAAAATTAAAATCTAGTCTGAGTAGTAAAATTCAGTCTGTAAAAAATGAGCTGGTCACAGATGAGAGAAAAATGAAAGGTGGTTGTTGCATATAGGTTTTGTGTTTTAGTATCTTAGTAAAGTGAGTGTAAAATAAGTGTGTTAAGCGTCTCTCGAATATATAAAGTTTCTCTGACTACATTTTTTGTTAGTGTGGACTACCACAAAAACTCACATCTTTTCTGCAATCAAAGTATCAATGGAATCAAACCTAGACAGTGAAGCCACATTTAAATAAGTAACCGCCAGTTAACCCAATTGAAGGAAGGTAATGTTGACTTTAGTGCTTGTGTTGACATGCGACTCATTTCTATACAGTACTAGCATCAAGCACATCAGTACATAGCATCAACTGGTTAGTGATCATCACGAACGTGGTTTTGCAGTCAGTGCAAGTTTACAAATGCAGAGTTGGCGGATGCCCATTTGATGTATGGATTAGCACAGGGCAATAGCCGTGGCGCGGTATGTTTGTATCGAGACAGATTTCCAGAACGAAGGTGTCCCGACAGGAAGACGTTCGAAGCAATTGATCGGCATCTTAGGGAGCACGGAACATAACATTCCAGCCTATGACTCGCGACTCAGGGAAGACCTAGAACGACGAGGACACCTGCAATGGACGAGGCAATTCTTCGTGCAGTTGACGATAAGCCTAATGTCTGCGTCAGAGAAGTTGCTGCTGTACAAGGTAACATTGACCACGTCACTGTATGGAGAGTGCTACGGGAGAACCAGTTGTTTCTGTATCATGTACAGCGTGTGCAGGCACTATCAACAGCTGATTGGCCTCCACGAGTACATTTCTGTGAATGGTTCATCCGACAATGTGTCAGTCCTCATTTCAGTACAAATATTCTATTCCAACGTGATCAAATTGTAAATTTTCACAATCAACATGTGTGCTGATGAGAATCCACTTGCAATTGTGCAATGACGTCATCAACACAGATTTTCTGTGAACGTTTGGGCAGGAATTGTTGGTGATGTCTTGACTGAGCCTCATGTTCTTCCACCTATGCTTACTGGAGCATGTTATCATGATTTCATTCGGGATACTCTACCTGTAATGCTAGAACATACGCCTTTACAAGTACGACACAACATGTGGTTCATGCACGATGGAGCTCCTGACATATCAGTCGACGTGTTCGTACGCTTCTAAACAACAGATTCGGTGACCGATGGATTGGTAGAGGCAGACCAATTCCATGGCCTTCACGCTCTCCTGACCTCAACCCTCTTGACTTTCATTTATGGGGGCATTTGAAAGCTCTTGTCTACGCAACCCTGGTACCAAATGTAGAGACTCTTCGTGCTCGTATTGTGGACGGCTGTGATACAATACGCCATTCTCCAGGGCTGCATCAGCGCATCAGGGATTCCATGCGACGGAGGGTGGATGCATGTATCCTCGCTAACGGAGGACATTTCGAACATTTCTTGTAACAAAGTGTTTAAAGTAAAGCTGGTACGTTCTGTTGCTGTGTGTTTCCAATCCATGATTAATGTGATTTGAAAAGAAGTAATAAAATGAGCTCTGACGTGGAAATTAAGCGTTTCCGGACACATGTCCACATAACACATTTTCTTTCTTTGTGTGTGAGGAATGTTTCCTGAAAGTTTGGCCGTAGCTTTTTGTAATGCCCTGTATAACTGTCAAAAAGGGCTGTGAAAACCCGTATCACCATTTGCTGCAAACAATTCGGCCATTTAAGTTTCCAGCCTTATTGAACATACTGTTCATCTTGTCCGGTTTTAAACTGCACACAGACTTTCTGCACCGTGGATGTGGATAAGGCAGGGCTCAGTATTGATCTGTATCCCACCCCGCTACACGCCACAACTAGAATTAGCATCACAGGCTCCTTTCGGCCAATGTGGTTTGGACGCCCTATCTCTTCCCCACATCATTGTCAAGTATTTTCGGCTCAATACTCACAAGGAAATTCTTGGGCTCGAACAAACACATATACACCAAAATCGTACGAGAGATAATGTAAAGATCCCTTATTGCACTAGTGATACTCCCACATCTGCAAAACTCTGCAGTGGTCCGTTACAGGCCTCTGCATGTGCTATGCCGCATTGCACTTTGACCTGTCGGTTCGCCAGTAGGGACGGTGCAGTGTGCCTCCGAAGTTGCATTTTGTGACGTCATTTGTGTGGTGAAGCATCAGATGGGGCGGCGATTGCTAATCAATCCTGCTAATGTATTGCTATTAGTTGAGATGAAGTTACGAAGAACCCTTCTTCGTGAAGGTGGTATTCGTGTAGAAGATGAATCATTTGCATGCTTTCTCATATCTGTTATGGTACAGAAATATGAGCATAAGTTAGATACTGTCATTACAAACTCATAATAATGATAATAGGAATGATAATGACAAACGACTCATTGCAAACGGTAGTGCTACGGTAAGTGCGGGAAGAGGCGATGGAAGCAGTGGCAGTGAATACCAACAGTCTTTCGGGAAGAAGGTTAAAGTTGCAACTATCATCACGGCTTTTGATGACAATTCACTAGAGAACATGTACGATGATTATTACATAAGTTATAGTTAAGATATCTGCATTACGTATGGCGTCTACAATTACATCTACAGTGCTATCTAGAGCATGGTTGCAGAGCTTTGTAGAAAAACGACCAGCACATTGAGGTGTATGTAGAGATCGTGTGACCAAATGTTCATACATATATGTTTGTTCGAGCCCATGTACTTTCCTTGTCAGATCAAAATAGCTCTCTCCTACACCCACAAGTGAACTTCTAACTCTGCTCTTCAAGAAGTAGACAAGTTGTAATAAAAGAGCTACTTGACATATTCCCCACCCCAAAAAGAGGCTATAACTAATTTCTATATTGTTAGTTATACTGTAATTACAGTAGATATACTAGTAAAGCCTGATTAGAAGGTTGTTAATGTTAACACTGGCACTTCCATAGAATTCTGCATATCTGAATTAAGTACTGTACATGGTAGGAACATTTTTAATCAATGATAAATACTAAAATTCTAAGTTTCATAATTGTTGTATATTATTATTTCCGAATTAATCCAGGTACTCAGATGTACTCAAATGAGTATCACATAAATTACTGCTTTTATTACAAACCATATTATACTGAGAAAATTGGAAGAGGATCAACCCATGACAAGACCTTCCACAAGCCAGAATACAATTGATGATGATGAATGGCCAAGTGCACCAACCTTGGTCAAATAGCAAGATAATCATAGTTCTTTAATCGTGGTTAAAAGTTAATTGCATTTAAAATGTCTCTATAGTATGCCAATGTTAATCACCGATCATCAAACCGTCCTCAACCAACCGTGCATTTGACCACGGTTATAACCGTGTATTGCAATGGAAAGCACCCTGGCATTGCAAAGATGTGAATAGGTACAAAATTTCTCATACAATTGGTGGTGAATGAAATCTTTGTTTTGCACTCTCAGTGCAGTCAACAAGCAGAAGTGTGTTTATAGTTCATGCGTAATTTCCAACAGCTCCATTTCTTTGTGATAATGGAGAATAATAAAAGACGTGCACCTTATATTCCACAGTGCTAAATGGATATACAGGGTGATTCAAAAAGAATACCACAACTTTAGGAATTTAAAACTCTGCAACGACAAAAGACAGAGCTAAGCACAATCTGTCGGCGAATTAAGGGAGCTATAAAGTTTCATTTAGTTGTACATTTGTTCGCTCGAGGCGCTGCTGACTAGGTGTCAGTGCCAGTTGATGCTAAGATGGCGACCGCTCAACAGAAAGCTTTTTGTGTTATTGAGTACGGCAGAAGTGAATCGACGACAGTTGTTCAGCGTGCATTTCGAACGAAGTATGGTGTTAAACCTCCTGATAGGTGGTATATTAAACATTGGTATAAACAGTTTACAGAGAATGGGTGTTTGTGCAAAGGGGAAAGTTCTGGACGGCCGAGAACGAGTGATGAAAATGTAGCACGCATCCAGCAAGCATTTGTTCGCAGCCCCGGAAAATCGACTCGCAGAGCTAGCAGAGAGCTGCAAATTCCACAATCGACTGTATGGAGAGTCGTACGAAAAAGGTTAGTTATGAAACTTTATTGCCTGAAATTGGTTCAAGCACTGTCTGCAGCTGATAAGATTAAAATAATCGATTTCTGTGATTTTATCCTTACTCAAATGGAAACAGATGAATCTTTCGTTTCAAAGATTGTGTTTAGTGATGAAGCAACTTTCCACACTAACGGGAAAGTCAACCGTCACAATGTCTGTATATGGGGCACTGAGAATCCGCGGGAAACAACCCAGTGTGAACGTGACTTGCCTAAGGTGAACGTTTTCTGTGCCATTTCAGCCAATAAAGTTTTTGGTCCCTTTTTCTTCGAAGGTGCTACTGTAACTGGACTACAATATCTGGAGATGTTAGAGAATTGGCTGTTCCCTCAGCTCGAACAAGAAGCACAATAATACATATTTCAGCAGGATGGAGCGCCACCACATCGGCACTTATCTGTCCATAACTACCTGAACGTCGACTACCCGAGGCGATGGATCGGCAACCAGGCAGCCCGTGACAGAGCACTTCATCACTGGCCTCCAAGAAGCCCCGATCTTACCCCCTGCGATTTTTTCTTATGGGGGTATGTTAAGGATATGGTGTTTCGGCCACCTCTCCCAGCCACCATTGATGATTTGAAACGAGAAATAACAGCAGCTATCCAAACTGTTACACCTGATATGCTACAGAGAGTGTGGAACGAGTTGGAGTATCGGGTTGATATTGCTCGAGTGTCTGGAGGGGGCCATATTGAACATCTCTGAACTTAATAGAAATAAAGAATCCCAGAGACAGATTTACGTCTCAAATATGTCAAAGACATCATTGATAGATCTGAAGCATTGAATTAAAATTTGTGGTGCGGCTGGGAATCGAACCCGGACCTCCATGCTTACTAGGCAGACTTCTTAACCGTTAGACTACCACACCACTAACGATTAAGGCGCCTCGGAATAGTCTTAGTACGATTTCCCTCCACAACACAAACTTTAATTCAGCTTCTTTGTTCCAAAGATAATTGCCACTACTGCCAAGGCTCTCCATGCAGCGGAATAGCACCTCAGCAATGGACATGGTGGAACAATCCTGTTACGGTGATATAAATATCAATTAATAGAAATAAAGAATCCCAGAGACGGATTTACGTCTCAAATATGTCAAAGACATCATTGATAGATCTGAAGCATTGAATTAAAATTTGTGGTGCGGCCGGGAATCGATATTTATATCAAGTTTGTGATATGGAGGGAAATCATACATAGACTATTTCGAGGCGCCTTAATCATTAGTGGTGTGGTAGTCTAACGGTTAAGACGTCTGCCTAGTAAGCATGGAGGTCCGGGTTCGATTCCCGGCCGCACAACAAAAAAACGTTTTTAAATACTCTTTGTAATGATGTATAACAGAAGGTTATATTATGTTTCTTTCATTAAATACACATTTTTAAAGTTGTGGTATTCTTTTTTAATCACCCTGTACTTCTAGAATTGTGCAAATTCATCTTGTTATGGCCTAACGGGCTATTCATTTCACGCGCCTGTATTGGGTTCCGTGGCAGGCGCGGGCCAACCGTGATAGTTCCCGGCCTAGCCACAGGAGGGCACGGTCGTCTAAACAGCTGACGCGAGCTGTGCGCCCTCTGCCGGCGGCGCACTGTCAAACGGCTGGAGAGACAGCCGAGGCAGTCGACGAGTGATTACGGAACTCGCAACATTGTGCATATGACAAACTGTGTTTTCTTCAGTGGCGACGAGTTTATGGGAGCTCGGTCTTTCTGCCGCAGTCACGGCAGAGCAACTTAGCGCGTTGCTGACGAATCTTCAGTCGTTACCGGAAGTATTGGCTCAACAGAATGCTTCCCTCACGGCGTCTATTGCGGTCTTCTGTGCCCGTTCCTCCGTTTCCTCTCTCTGACGACAACGCCGAGAATCGGTCCAACTACGAACAGCGTTTGCGCCAACACTTGGGCAGAACATTGAAACCGATCTCCAAGAGACATACACGAAGTTCTCAATTTCTTGCATAACAAAGGAAAAGAGAGAGAGGAAAAAAAGTTCTCCTACAAAACATCCCTGATGAAATACACGTATTCCTTGTCAGATGAGCCCAGCCCGTTCGGAAATTACCACGGCGGTTACGAAACAAAGTAAAAATTGAGGTGCTAAATAGCATCTCTAAAGCAGAAGATGAAAATGAGTTGTACTACAATTCAGCTACTAGGCCTAATTCACCTTCATCTTACCGACTGCATCCCCTACACTTCCACTATCAATTCTCTGTTTCTCCATTGTCAACTAATTCTGGACCTTCATCTATCCCTTTCCCAGATTCTACTAATTCATCCCTTTCAACAACTGGATATTTCCGTCAATTTGGCAATGTCAGAGTTGACATCTTTCTGCATACTGGCATAAAATGTGAGCATCGCAACTGTCGCTGCTGTGCGAATTGGTACGTGGCTAGCGTGGCGTACATTGTAATGTTACAAAATAAACTACATTTTCCTTCTGGATCGACTTGAGTTTATCAAGACGTCAATCTGCAACGAGCAGCCTAGCAATGCAGTAGCTATTGCGAGGATCTGTCTTTGATGCAGATATGACCAGCAGTCGGTCACTGCACAGTGGATGCTAGGAGAAAGCGGAGAGAGTCCACAGAATAGACGACGTATAAACTCTGTTTTGTGTGTAAACTGCTTGTGTATTATCTTTTGTTTCAATTATTGTTCTGTTAATGATGGAAGTTCTGTAGAAGCAGATACTTGTATTCAAATTGGCTTTGTATTAACAGCCAATAAAAAGTAAAGTGAAGAATTTACCAAATTTATGTTTTGTGACAAATTAATTTTTTCCTGTTTTCACTGTCATATTGAATATATAAATGTAGAAGATGTCTGACTACCTTGGTGGTGTAAGAGTTCAAAGAAGTTTGGAGGCACAGCATAGCTGGACCTCATTTTCTTATTAATTTTTACTCAAGAGATAAATTAGCAGCTACAAGAGTTTACTAGCTGCACGCACAGATCTTAGGTGCATTTTCCCTGTTTAATACTGAGCAAATTGGTATCCAAGGGAAATGAAGTGCAGTTGCAGACACCAATAGGGGCTATTTGCACCTGGGTCATCGTGCAACAACACAACATCCAGATACACACGCCACATGCAGTGTGGAATAGCCTTTAAGAAACAGTTTAAACACTTCCTTACGTCACCCTTTTAAAACTGTCACCAAAACACATGCATACAGTGACGTTTCTCCTTGTGTGATAGTAAAATCAATGCTCTTCTCTCCGTTTTTTTCTTCCTCCTCGTTGTTTAACCATAATGTGCTCTTCCATTATATCTCCTTATGTGAGTATTATTAGACTCATTTTTCTCTCCCTTTCCCACCCTTCCTCCATGCCCATTGCTGCTAGCAGCCACCATTAAAACCCTTGCATATTATAATATTTGCCACGCTTCTTATTTATCAAATACAAATATAAATGTTGTGCATGTCCTTTTGTTACTTGTACTGATTGAAAACTTTAATTTTTGGATAGTGTAAGTTCTGTAGTATTGGAAATTTAACATGTGTAGAATACCTAGTTAGGTGTAACAGAGGGCTTGAAGCCCCGATCTGTCCAGGTTCAATAAATGAGGAAATAAATAAATAAAATGATGAAGGAGAAACTGTTGTGATAATCAATTAAAAATGTTTATTATTATTATGATGTTTTTCTAAGTACTGTGCTACTGTCTGTTATGTTTTGTTCACTTTGCAGTTGTCTATGCTTTGACATAATAGTTCTTTGCAAACAGTAAACGCACATATAGACTTTTTGTAGATTTACTGCTCTTTGTCTTTTGCCTAATGGTTGTGTGCCTCTTGAGTTAAAGATAACTGTATCAGTTTTTCTTGTTAATAAAACTTGTCATTATCCTTTTGTGAGAATCAGTGGTATTATATTTAGCCTTTCAACAGAAACAATAAAATTATGAGCCCTTCTGTGTGTGTTGTGAAGACAGGGGCACTGGATCCAAGACTGCTGAAAGATTGTAAGCTTGCAGCCAAGAACAGGCACACTAGAGAATATGAACAATTGCTTCTTACGCATTAGACGTGACCACCCATAATTCAGTGCTTCAAATGGGAAAAGGCACCTTGTGCGAAATATGAAGGTAACCACATTTCGATCTACAGTAGCCGTGCCCCAACAGTTTGTGACTTTTAATTTTACAGACCTTGTAGTGTAACAAGTGACACTACTGCTTACTGACTCAAGACAACCATATTTATTAATTTAAGAAATTTAGAATAGCAGGGGACAAAATTCTGCCTAGGGTTTTCTGTCTTCCTAGGTGAGAGTACCTGGTGGCACCTACTATGGTCGGAGGAGCGATTACACAGGTTTACCAACCTGTGATGAACAAGTGTGTGAGGATACAGGGTTTTAGGTTAGTAACCTCTGGTACGTTTTGGTCGAACGATAGTTATCGTTAGTGTGCAGTGTGAGCTGCTGGTAACAATGCTTAGGTTGGAATGTTCTTTGTTTGTTGGCCGGGGTGCGGCAGTCTCCCGCCGACCGCAGAGCGAGGCGGTAGCATGTCGGCAGTGAGTTCGTAACCTGCGTTTAGCGGTGGTTAAAGTTTTTGCCATTCTGGCGTATCGTATATGGGTTGCAGTTGCATATTGAAATGTTTCAGTGTGGACTTGTAGACAATTCTTCATAGTGGCACGCAGTTATTTAATCGGTGTATTTAAAGGGAAGAGTTTTTAACATTTGTCGTTCCATAATAAAGGAAGTTAACAAAGTTTACTGTTATGGATCAACCTAGTAATTGTCCACATCCCATACCGTCAAATCATTGGAACAATCATTAAATGATTAAGCATAAAAAAATGTAACTGCAACTTCGCCCATCGAGGATTCGGTGGACGCAGCGGATACGTTACAAGTGGCACAGAGAAGAGAGCATAGATTACTTGTTTTAATAATGGTTTTGTGCTAAAAAGTCAGAGAAAGACAGAAGACTGTGCTACTTCCGTTATTGACATTGTTGCAATATGAGAGAGACACTAATAGAGACTGGAACTGAACATATTTTGTAATACGAGTCTCTGTATAATTATAAGTCGTTGTTTATGGGATTCTTTCTGCAGTACAATACATTAGTACTGTCATTTGTTAATTATGCACGACATTAATTCATTAGAAGAAGATGAGTATAATATTGAAAAAACATTTTGTGCTACTCTCTCGTCCTGAACAGCTTTTGATACGAGTGTCTGATGCCTGTAATATCAAGAAAAAGCTTCTAGGTTGAGGAACAGACTAGCTGGGCCACATTCTCCTAGGAGCAAACGCAATAACAGACATATAGCAAGCAAGATATAAGGACATAAGTAATATATATTTTGTAGTGTCCTCAGAAGAAGAGATACACGGTCGTAACACTACAACCTTGTAACACTATAGTTTCCCTCCTCTCCTTGATTCCACCATTTGCTGCTGTATTATTCATTTATTGATTATTTACTTACTTTGACTCTCTAGGTATCTTATTATTTACGTGTTTGTCACTTTCCACTTCTTTCACCTCTGGCAGTAATGCTCATGTGAAATATACCGAGTAGCACCGTGGTTCGGAACCCACGTTAAACTGTAGGTCCCCCTATAACTGGCTGGGTAAGTCAGTTCGAAGGTCGGAGGAAGGCAACGGCATACCACCTCCAAACAGGACCATGCCTAGTAAAGCACTGTGGTGTTCAAACCAATCTTCGGATTGATGACTGCTTTACTACTTACTACAATAGCAACTACCTGTAGCCAAACCCCTCCAAAACACAAGTGTGTGCATTCAACTTACAGAACAGAGAGGCACGGAGGAAACTGATAATAACCTGGAGAGGTCAACAGCTGACCCACTGCGACACCCCAAAGTAAACACGGAGTGAAGTTGGACCGGTGCCTCAGCTTCAAAGACCACTGTACAGATACAAAAGTGAAAGGAACAACATTATCACGAAACTGACCGACGACAACTGGGGATCAGATCTTGTTGTGGCGTGAAGTCAGCGACACACGCCAAGTGCAAGAGAACGATCACAAAGAAGGCAGTGGTCGTCCGAAAGCCTATCGCACGCCGGCGCCGCGCCTCTCGGATGGAGTAACCATATACGCGTGCCCTCTACAAGCTGCTATATCTAGGCTGACATGCGTCTGGACGCTCGTCCGAACTCGGCTATGACTACGCAGTAATGACGTCACAGCGCAACTAGCACCGTACGAAAGACGCCGCAAGAAGAGAGAAGAAACAGACATATGTTCTAAAGTTGAGTATTGTATTCTCCAGTCAATAAAACTTGTAATACTAATCTCTATAGAACCGTTTTAGCTGACCACGATCCTGCACCAGTACCTTTCTTAAAAGAGTCTCATGCTCGGCCAATAGCATATATTTCGTAGTGTCCTCAGAAGAAGAGATACACGGTCGTAACACTATAACCTTCTAACACTATTGTTTTCCCCCTCTCCTTGATTTCACCATTTGCTGCTGTATTATTCATTTATTGATTCTTTACTTACTTTCACTTTCTAGGTATCTATTATTTACGTGTTACTACAATAGCAACTACCTGTAGCCAAACCCCTCCAAACTACAAGTGTGTGTGCCTTCCACTTACAGAACAGAGAGGCACGGAGGAAACTGATAATAACCTGGAGATGTCAGCAGCTGACCCACTGCGAAACCCCAAAGTAACCTCGGAGTGAAGTTGGACCGGTCCGTCACTTTCACAGACCACTGTACAGATACAAAAGTGAAACTCAGTGCTAGGAACAACATTATCAGGAAACTGACTGGCGACAACTGGGGAGCACATCATGGCGTGAAGTCATCGCCACACACCAGATGCAAGACAACAATCACAGAGAAGGCAGTGGTCGTCCGACAGCCTATCGCACGCCGGCGCCGTGCTTCTCAGACTGAGTAACCGTAGACACGTGCCCTCTACAAGCTGCTATATCTAGGCTGACATGCGTCTGGATGCCTGTCCGAACTCCACCAGAACTCTGCAACGACTAGGCAGTAACGACGTCACAGCGCAACTAGCACCGTACGAAAGACACCGCGAGAAGAGAGAAGAAACAGACATATGTTCTAAAGTTGATTATTGTATTCTTCATAGATTTGAAGCATTGAATTAAAATTTGTGGTGTGGCCGGGAATCGAACCCGGACCTCCATGCTTACTAGACAGACGTCTTTACCGTTAGACTACCACACCACTAACGATTAAGGCGCCTCGGAATAGTCTATGTATGATTTCCATCCACAACACAAACTTTAATTCAGCTTCTTTGTTCCAAAGATAATTGCCACTACTGCCAAGGCTCTCCATGCAGCGGAATAGCACCTCGGCAATGGACATGGTGGAACAATCCTGTTACGATGATATAAATATCAATTAATACAAATAAACAATCCCAGAGATGGATTTACGTCTCAAATATGTCAAAGACATTATTATATAATAATGGAAAGTCCAGGTTGGAATAAATAATATAGTGAGGACAGTTTACTACTCACCGCAAAGACGTGGCGACGAGCTGCGACAGGCACATACAAAAGACACACACATACAACACATTCAGCTATCGGCCATGGCCTTCTTCAGAAATAGAGCACTCACGCAATCACAGAACACAGTCATACAACCATCACCTCCGACTGCCACACTTCGAAGTGTGGCAGTCGGAGGTGATGGTTGTATGACTGTGTTGTGTGCCTGTGTGATTGCGTGAGTGCTCTATTTCTGAAGAAGGCCATGGCCGATAGCTGAATGTGTTGTATGTGTGTGTCTTTTGTATGTGCCTGTCGCAGCTCGTCGCCACGTCTTTGCGGTGAGTAGTAAACTGTCCTCACTATATTATTTATTCAAAGACATTATTGATAGATCTGATGCATTGAATTAAAATTTGTGGTGCGGCCGGGAATCAAACCCGGACCTCCATGCTTAGTAAGCATGGAGGTCCGGGTTCGATTCCCGGCCACACCACAAATTTTAATTCAATGCTTCAGATCTATCAATAATGTCTTTGACATATTTGAGACGTAAATCCGTCTCTGGGATTCTTTAATTGTATTAATTGATATTGTATTCTTTAGTCAATAAAACTTGTAATACTAATCTCTACAGAACTGTTTTAGCTGACCATGATACTGCACCAGTGCCTTTCCTAAAGAGTCTCATGCTCGGCCCATAGCATTACTCAGCATAAGCTTCAAACTGCTGGAAAGACTCATATACAACCGTATCTACAAGGCTATAGATGAAGTGATACCACCATTCCACGCAGGCGTCTGCAGCAACTGCAGCTGTTGCGAGCAGGTACTGGCTCTGACATCATACATAGAAGCTGGCTTTCAAAGAAGAATGAAAATATCAGTTTCATTTGTAGACTTAACAGCTGCCTAAGATGCTGTACGGCTGGATGGACTCATTCTGAAACTCGAGAAAGTGATCCCATATCTTCGACTCATGACTCTCCTTAAAAACATACTTTCAAATCGCTGTTTTAAAGTGACAAGTGGAAATGAAATAAGTAAATCCCTTAAGATCAGTAATGGATTACCTCACGGCTCAGTACTGGCACCATTACTATTCAACCTCTATACAAGTGATATGCCTTACAAAATATGCCCAAAATTCGGATATGCGGATGATCTGGCCACAGCAGTGCAAAGCAAATCTTTCGAAGAAGGTGAAAAGACTAACAGATGACCTTGAAGTCCTTAGCAAATACTACAGAAGGCGGCGTTTGTGCCCAAATCCGGCTAAGACTGAAGTTTGCGCTTTTCACTTCAACAATAATATAGCCAATCAACAATTGTCTGTGCTATTTAACCAAAGAGAGTGAAACACAACTTCCATCCTAAGTACCTGGGTGTTACACTTGATAGATCCCTCACCTATAAAAAACACCTTAAAATGTTGGCCAGAAACTAAAAACAAGAAATAATATTATTAGAAAACTGGCAGGACATTCTTGGGGTGCAAATGCATCAACACTGCGAACAGCAGCAACATCAATAGTCTACACCACTGCTGAATACTGTGCTCCGGTCTGGGAGAGAAGCTACCACATCTAGACATGCAGATCCATGAAACTGTGAGTATAATTAAAGTCTACTCCAACACTGTGGCTCTCCGTCATCGCTAATATATCTCCACCAAAATTAAGAAGACAAAAAGCATCTTTTAAAGAATGGGGAAAAAAATAGTAAAAATAAATGAAGGAAAATGTTTATCTATGCAGGATCTAATAAAAAATTTGCCAAATTACCGTTTGAAATAACGAAAGCCGATATGGAATAGCTGCTATATAAGAGGAGAAGTCACCTTCAACCTAAAAGAGAACTGGAAAAAGGAGTGGGAGAATTCAGTCTGCATTATCTACATCTACATCTACAACCATACTCCGCAAGCCACCCGACGGTGTGTGGCGGAGGGTACCTTGAGTACCACTATCGATTTTCCCTCCTATTCCAGTCACGTATTGTTCGCGGAAAGAAGGATTGTCGGTATGCCTCTGTGCGGGCTCTAATCTCTCTGATTTTATCCTCACGATCTCTTCGAGAGATATACATAGGAGGGAGCAATATACTGCTAGACTCATCGGTGAAGGTATGTTCTCGAAACTTCGACAAAAGCCCGTACCGAGCGACGGAGCGTCTCTCCTGCAGAGTCTTCCACTGGAGTTTAGAGATCATCTCCGTAACACTCTCTCGATTACCAAATGATCCTGTAACAAAGCGCGCTGCTCTCCATTGGATCTTCTCCACTTTCTCTATCAATCCAACCTGGTACGGATCCCTCACCGGTGAGCAGTATTCAAGTAAGCAGTATTACAAGTGTACTGTAACCTACTTCCTTTGTTTTCGAAATGCATTTCCTTAGTATTCTTCCAATGAATCTAAGTCTGGCATCTGCTTTACCAACGATTGATTTTATATGGTCGTTCCATTTTAAATCTCTCCTAATGACTACTCCCAGATACTTTATGGAATTAACTGCTTCCAGTTGCTGACCTGCTATAGTATAGCTAAATGATAAAAGATCTTTCTTTCTGTGTATTCGCAGCACGTTACACTTGTCTACATTGAGCTTTAATTGCCATTCCCTGCACCATGCATCAATTTGATGCAGATCCTCCTGCATCTCAACACAATTTTCCATTGTTACAACCTCTCTATATACAACAGCATCATCCGCAAAAAGCCTCAGTGAACTTCCGATGTTATCCACAAAGTAATTTATATATATCGTGAACAGCAACGGACCCACGACACTCCCCTGTGGCACACCTGACATAAATCCTACTTCAGAAGACTTCTCTCCATTGAGAAAGACCTGCTGCTTTCTGTTATCTAGGAATTCCTCAATCCAATCACACAATTGGTCTGATAGACCATATGCTCTTACTTTGTTCATTAAACGTTTGTGGGGAACTGTGTGAAACGTCTTGCGGAAGTCGAGAAACACAGCATCTACCTGAGAACCCGTGTCTATGGCCCTCTGAGTCTCGTGGACGAATAGTGCGAGATGGGTTTCACACGAACGCCTTTTTCGAAACCCATGCTGATTCCTACAGAGCAGATTCCTAGTCTCGAGAAATGTCATTATATTAGAACATAAAACATGTTCCAAAATTCTACAACTGACCGACGTTAGAGATATAGGCCTATAGTTCTGCACATCTGTTCGAGGACCCTTCTTGAAAACAGGGATGACCTGCGCCATTTTCCAATCTTTCGGAACGCTACGCTCTTCTAGAGACCTACGATACACCACTGCGAGAAGGGGGGGCCAGTTCCTTCGCATACTCTGTGTAAAAAGGAACTGGTATCCCATCAGGTCCTGCGGCCTTTCCTCTTTCTATCCCTCTGTCAATTATTTAGATATCTGCAATTTTGTAATCTGTGCGGCAAGTGATCCCTCAAAAGAACTAAAAGGGTTCAACTTGGCAGGAAAAGACCGGACTAAGCTCAATTGCATCAGGAGTGGCCGTACCAGGTGTAAGGCCATGCTTTATAAGTGGGAACTCACGGACAGCCCAAGTTGTGATTGTGGAGCACCTGAGCAGACGCTGGACCACATCGTAAGAGTGTGTCCAAAAAGAAAATATAGTGGCTCTGCTGAGGACTTTATAGAAGCCACACCTCAGGCTATGAAGTGGATTCAAGATCTGGACATTGATTGTAGCCAAAAGCTTGTCTCACACGACACATGTCATAATTCCAAGTGTTCTGTCATAAAATATCATTGATCACTCACATGTACTGAAAATGAGCTCTTGTACAATATTTTACTGATATTTGTATGTGTATATTGTTGTTCTTTTTTAAATTATATTTGTATATATGCTGTGTCATATGCCATACGATAAATAAAAGTAAACCTTTCCTGACAACTAGACCGGGACGAGTATTCAACAAATGGCAGGGAGGACGATACAACAAATGTCGACGAGGAGTACAACGACCCACATTGCAACCAGCAAATAACCTATAGTGACTTTGTATTGCAGGGATTAGCGTAAATTTCTATATTTTTGCCTTGTTTGTACTTGTTGTTTTTGCAAAATGACTACCCCTAACACAAGCATCCCTGCCACCGCGCTGCAGCTTCCTGCACTCGATGCACAGCAGCTAATGCAGACGTTTCTGTTTCAGAGCCAAAAAATTGCCTCTCTATCAATGGTACAATGAATTCGTCCTCCTCATCTGTGTCTCTAAATATGCAAGTTTCACTGCAGCAGCCCCCGCCACAAGTAATTACACCAGTATGAAGAATACTGGACTGACTGGTTGCAACAGTTTGAAGCCTACGCCACAGCGCACAGGTACTGTCAAACTTCATTTTCTGTTGTACAGGATGACCAGCCAGTCTAAAACAGGTTAGGGAAGTAATTCAAAAAATTTATTTCAAAACTTCGGCTAAGTTTTACAAGTGTTCTTCAGCCACGACACGCGCCTTGACAACGTGACCGAGGCTGTCCACCTTGCAGGACAGAGCCGGCCAGAACCAGTACTGAATGCCGATTCTAAAATCACGCCACCCTTCTGGCGTCCGTGCTGAAACTACTGGCGTTTCCATGCTACCGTGGAGCCAATAGCAGACACCCACGTTTGATCACGTGTGCTCCTGCTGCAGGACACTGTGGTGCGAGCATCAGTTCCTTGGCTCTCTTCAGTTTGAGTTCTCGTACAGAACAGACGCACTTCAGAGGTCCAGCCTCAGTGCGGGGCGAACGGCCGCATGCCGTCCGCTCGCGCCTAGCGGCTGTTCGGTATCAGCCATCAACTATGTGAACCGTAACCTTCACCTTTTCCGTTTTCTAATGCGTTTAGACTGGCATTCATTGATTGCACCTGACCCCAGGGCGAGTCCCGCCATGTATCCTGTATTTCAGAATATACTAAATATTAACTTGAATTCTATCTTTTATTTGCCGGTCAGCCACCCTTTCCTAGGGCGCCCACAAGCCTTCACCGCTCCGCTTTCCATCCTGACAACACTTCCAACCCATTTTATTTATGCAGCACTGGGATGGGTTGCATAATTTTCCTATCATCCATAGGATAAAGATCAAGTCCTGTACACTGTTATCGTGCGTAGGCCCCCCAGCATTCTGTCTTGTGAAAAAACTGTTTCGCACTGAGGAGCCTTCTGAAATTTCTTATGATTCAGTAATAGGAGCCCTCACATCTTATTATGTACACAAAATCAATGTCATAGCCACTAGGTATCAGTTTTTCCAGTGTAGGAATCGTGAAAATCAAACATACAGGCAATGGATAACAGATTTCCAAGGTCTTACTAGGAACTGTAAATTTAAATGTTCGTGTGTTGCTTTGTATCCAGGTGTGATATTATGTGACACAATTCTCTGTAATATTTCTGACAGTTTACTTAGAGAGAAGATTCTAAAAATGTCAGATCCCCCTTTGCATCAAGTAGAACAGATTTTGGAACAGTACATTTCAGGTACCATGGCAGTGGAAAACTTTGATTCAATTCCACTGTGTACTCTAGCTACGTCACGCGCCGGCAAGCACGAGCTCGGCCGGAAACTGACCGGCAACACCTTCTTGCCTTTGGGTTATTTGCCATTGTACAAAAGTACATGTACGAGGTGTGTTTCTTAAGCATGTTCCATTTTGTTGTAAACACTAGTAGTTCTCGCACATACCGCAATAAATGTGTGTGTCGTGTACCAGCATGCCTCGGGATCAACTGTGCTCAGTTTCAGCTCTGTAGCTGACATGAACGGTTCTGTTCTGTGCTTTCAAAATGCTTAAGACTATCAACTCGCCCGCCGCGTGTGAGCTTCGCTCAGCGATACGGTTTTGTAAGCAAGGAACCTGTCTGCTGCAGAAATTCATCAACAGATTTGCGAAGTGTACGGCGATACTGTTATGAGTGAAGGCAAAGTGCATTAAGTGGGTACGAGAATTCGAAGATGACTGTGACAACATTCATGATGAGGACCGCTCCGGTTGCCCATCTTCGATTACAGACAATTTGGAGGTTTCAGCTGCAGCGAGAATTCGTGAGAACAGGAGCTTCACAATAACAGGTCTCTCAAACGAATTTCCTGGCGTGTCAAGATCAGTGCTTTACAAAATGGCAGTGAACTCTTGGTTATCGGAATATGCGGCAAGATTGTATTATGAGGGTATTTTAAAATTGATTGAGAGGCATACTAAGTATTTGAACAAACTTTGAAACAATGTCAAAAAAAAGACTAAAGTATGTACTTTCTGAAAATAAATTTACTTCTATGAAATAACCTTTCATTGTGTACTTCTGTTCAAACGGAACTTACTTAAAAAACGTGTCTTGCACATTAGGGACCTGCCAGTCACTTACTTATGTGATATTTGCGTTTATTCATGTACAATAATCTGTGGAATTGCTTGACATTTTTAAAACTCTCAGAAATTTTGCTGTTTAGTCAATTAATGGTTGCTATCATGCAGCTGATTTTTGTGTAACAAATTAAGTATGCATTTAAGTCTACCACGGGTCTAATTAAGTAGTTAGATCCCCTTTTGTCATCATTTTTGGTGGGTATTTGTTTACCAAGAGGCCAGATTTTTAGGGCACATTGCAGTAATTGTCAGGAGGGGTTTGCCAATTCACTCCACAGGTCCTTGTGCTCTCCATTTCCTACATCTCTGCACCTCACAAATCAGCCTACCTGATGCCCAATCCACAAAAACTTTACACAATCGCATGAACTTTAAGGTAAGGCACATAAATGGCGTAGCCTAAAAGTTGTTACTTTGATATGAGGCTATGAGCGGCAGACACAAAAAATGTCATTTAGGGTGTTTTTTTTTTTTTTTTTTTTTTTCTTTTTTCTTCCGGAAGCCTTTGCAAGCAGCAACCAATGGTGCCACAAGATGTAGGAGATATGGCCCTGAAGGATGGTAGACCCGTGACAGATCCCAAACTTATAGGTAACAACTAGTTAAGTGAGAATCAGTATGATGAAAATGGCTGGAATGAGAGATTTGGTTGACAATATTTTGGATGATCTATAGATCATTGTTTATTTTTATTTATTGTTTTTTTCTGTTCCATAGGACACAATTGAGGAGTGAGACTCCATGGTCATGGAACAAGTCAATACATTAATTGTTACACAGGAATGGTAATAAAAAAAAATTTTTAAGTAGTCCTTTGCACACGACAATCTTAAGACAGTGAAAAGAATCAATAAAGAAAAAATAAATTAGCTTAATTGTTTAACTTTTCTAGGAGTTCCTCGGCAGAATAAAAGGAGTGAGCCATGAGGTAACTCTTCAATTTAGATTTGAAAGCGTGTGGATTAGTGCTAAGATTCTTTAGTTCTTGTGGCAGCTTATTGAAAATGGATGCCGCAGAATACTGTACCCATTTCTGCACAACTGTTAAGGTGGTGTGATGCAAATGTAGATTAGACTTGTGTCTAGTATTCACCGAGTGAAAGCTACTAACTCGTAGGAAAAAGCTGATATTATTAACAACAAACGACATTAAAGAAGAAACGTATTGTGACACCAGAGTCAAAATTCCCAGACTACTGAAAAGGGGTCGACACGACGTTCGCAAACTTACACCAGATATTACTCGAACCGCCCGGTTTTGAGCCAGAAATATCCTTTTTGCATCAGGCGAGTTACCCCAAAAAACAATGCCGTACGTCATAAGTAAGTGAAAGTAAGCGTAATAGACTACTTTTTGTGTTGAAAAATCACTTATCTCAGATATTGTTCTAATGGTAAATATAGCAGAATTTAGTTTTGGAACAAGATCCTGAACATGGGCTTTCCATGACAGCTTACTGTCTATATGAACACCTAGAAATTTGAACTGTTCAGTCTCACTTATCACATGCCCATTATGGGTAATCAGAATGTCAGGTTTCGTCAAATTATGTGTTAGAAATTGTAAAAACTGAGTTTTACTGTGATTTAACATCAACTTGTTTTCTACTAGCCATGAACTTATCTCTTGAACTGCATTATTTGATACTGTGTGATACTGTGCCCCAATAAGGTGTCCTAGACGTATTTATGTTCCTCCAAATAATTTTTAATGTTAGGATGATGCAGAATTTATTATGCGATTTCGTCTTCAAAAGGCCACTGTGGAAATTGTGCATGAAAGCTCTATGACCATCTGAAGAGTCCAACAGACAGATATGCATTTTGTAAGAGTTCTATCATAATAGAAAACAGAATACAATACTTATGTGTGCAAGCTTGTTAATTCCGTATTTACTTATGCTTGTTGCACCTAGTATAAGGCCTAAAATGTGATTTCTTCCTCTGATCTACAGTAACAGTGCACTGATATTGCTTACAGTAAGGTACTATGCAGCTGGCATTATGTTCATTGCCACAGGGGACTTGGCTGGTGTCTGCAAAACGTCTGCTGATTAGATTAGTTTTTCGTTCTGTAGATCCATGTTGAGGAGATCCTCGTGGATGTGGAACATGTCAAGAAACAAAATTTACAAGCTGAATAATAGATAATACTAATAATATAGAGGTACGTACATTTTTAAGGTGGTATGTCCTTTTTTTTTTTTTAGCTGATAATATTATAATTCTAATTAGTATTGTTACTCCGCAAACATTGTGACAGGGAAATGTGTTAAGATCTTGGTTTGCCAACTTTAGAAGATGGAATAAGGTCAGCAGCTGGTAGCAGAAAATGCTCGCTCGCCTTGCATGATGACGGCAACCGCTGCATCGCCAAGTTGTAAAGCCTACCGTCCGCGAACTGTGTGTGAGTGAAATGGCTGTCGGACAGAGATGCAGCTAGTAAACATTTCATAACTACACATAACTCTGTCACAAGAGTGAATAAGACCGCGGATGCGTCAGCAGTAAAGACACATAGGGCGAACACTGCATTTTCAAAGGGAACACATTCAAACCGTTTCATACGTCATAGATTCAACTATTTTATGTATAAATACTCCCACATTTAGAAGTAGCAGTCACTTTGTATTCTGAATCGACGATGCCCAGGAGGTAGTCATCAATTCACTGGTTAATTGTTGTGCTCAGTCTTTTCACAGACAGCAGTACATATGGGTAGCTGCTAGAGGCAGCTAAGAGATGGAGTCTGGTCGAGGCCATACTGCACACTAAACATCAGCAGTAAAGACACATCGGGCGATCACTGCATTTTCAAAGGGAACACGTTCAAACCATTTCATATGTCATAGTTTCAGCCAATTTTATGTATAAATACTCCCACATTTAGAAGTAGCAGTCACTCAGTCTTCTGAATCGATGATGCCCTGGAGGTAGTTGTCAATTCACTGGTCTAATCTTTGTGCTCAGTCTTTGTCACAGACAGCAGTACATACGGGTAGCTGCTAGAGGCAGCTAAGAGATGGAGCCTGGTCTAGGCCATACTTCACACTAAAAATCATCTGGGAAGATGGTGATCCGCTGTGCTGACGACTTCACACCTCTATGGTGGCTGCCCGAGGCCAGCGCAATCTTCAGTGGTCAGTTACTAAAGGCCAATGTCACAGCTGCCAACCTTTAGAATTGGCTGTCAGTAATGATGCGCAAGAGCAAAGAGGACATGGTGCTACGGCCGTGTCCCAAGAATATTTTAAAAATTTAAGCCTGACACTGTATTCATAAATATCTGCCACGAACCGTATAAAAACTATTCTGTATCAAAAGACTGAGGTTAGAATGAAGAACCTAAAACATTTGTGTAAATACCGTGAGTGACTTAGAAATATTCCTGTAAGTTTCAAATAACTGTCTTTACTGAAAGTTAACAGTTGCCGAAGGACAGACAAGGGTGAAATTCCTTGCATTTTTTTAAATATAAAATCCTTAGCAGCTAAGGATACACAAAATGGTTTTGGATTTTAAACGACGAATAAAACCACTGAACAGAGATGTCACAAATGGCTCATCACTCATATTTAATTCTAGCTGCACAACACTGCTATAAAAACAGGTACACGTGAGAAAGGCCAGTAAAAACTTTTCTCTTTTGAAATAAACTGGCTAACGTCCGCCACTCGGTAAACACGTTGGTTGTTAAACTTGAACCAAAGACATTATACTCATTATAGACCATAGAATTTACATAGATCTTGGGTGTGTGAGTGTGCATTTGGTAGGTGTGTAGGAGATTATAGGCGGGATTTGATCCAGATTTGTTCCAATGAAACTGCTATCTTTAACATTTCCTACAGCTTTGCTACGTACTCAGGAATGAAATAAATTATTTATATAAAACTTTTATTGGCTATTACCGAAATGTAGATAGTACCTAATCCGATTTTCTTAAAACACATCAAATCGTAAAATGTCTAGTTTCCGTAATTTTTCACGAGCTTCCCGTAACTCCGTAAATATGACGATAAATCCGTAACAATTACGGACAATCCGTAATAGTTGGCAGCTATGCAATGTTCCTGTCGTCGAGTTAGCACTCTGGTGCTAATCCGACCAGTCGGAGTCCCAAGTCGGGATCCAGCACGACATCAGACTTCAGACTTCAGAGGGGTGCCTGCGTGGATCCACTGGCCGCTGCATTGGCACTTCACAATAACAGTCTTTGTATCGCTTCCTGGCATCGTGGCACGGCGCGGGCACTACCATCATACGAAAAAATTGCAGCTCTAAGACGACACCACCTACTGCTCTACCTCCTGTCGAGCTAGCGCCTTCATTAAACTTATGTACGTTATGAAATAAAATGTGTCAACTATAATTCTGTTTCACTAGCGTCCCTTGGCGCTCCATCAGGTTACATGCCTCATCCTGACCTAAAGCTGGGAACACACCACTCGGCCCCAGCAGTATGAGTACCAATGTTTGTTCAAGCCCATGTACTTTCCTTGTTAGTGGGAACTGATCTGGTAACACAGTCAGCAGGTCAACTGCCAACTTCACTCAGGGTAGGTTCAATAAGACATTGGGCAAGTCAGTGTGCTGATTTGGGCTCTTAAGAGATACTCAGAATAACAGAACATCAAGAGCAAGAATTAACACCTATGGACTGCACTATTTATACAGAATTCATAGTCATACTGCATGGAGTCTGGCGGCAGAGTTGTATGCCTGCCTCGAAAGGATATGCTTTTCCCTAGCAACTGGTGAAGTGCACCTTTGCACCTTACAGGACAAGTTCAAGGAAATAAAGAACTGAAGACGGAATAAGGTCAGCAACCAGTAGCAGAAAATGCTCGTCCGCCTTGCGTGATGACGGCAACCGCTGCGTCGGCAAGTTGGAAAGCCTACCGTCAGCGAACTCTGTGTGAGTGAAATGGTTGTCAGACAGAGATGCAGCTAGTAAACATTTCAAAACTACACGTAACTCTGTCACAAGAGTGAATAAGACCGTGGATGCGTGAGCAGTAAAGACACATTGGGCGAACACTGCATTTTCAAAGGGAACACATTCAAACCATTTCATATGTCATAGCTTCAGCCAATTTTGTATAAATATTTCCACATTTAGAAGTAGTAGTCACTCAGTCTCCTGAATCGACAATGCCCTGGAGGTAGTCGTCAATTCACTGGTCTAATCTTTGTGCTCAGTCTTTTCACAGATAGCAGTACATATGGGTAGCTGCTAGAGGCAGCTAAGAGATAGAGTCTGGTCTAGGCCATACTTCACACTAAACATCATCTGGGAAGATGGTGAGCTGCTGTGTTGACGACTTCACATCTCTATGGTGGCTGCCTGAGGCCACTGCAGTCTTCAGTTGTCGGTTACTAAAGGCCAATGTTCCTGTCGTCGAGTTAGCACTCTGGTGCTCATCTGGCCCGCCGGTGTCCCGAGTCGGGAACCAGCACGACATCAGACTTCAGAGGGGTCCCTGCGTGGATCCACTGGCCGTTGCATAGCCTGGTGAAGGGATAGAGCACTTCACAATAACAGTCTTTGCATCACGTGCCGGCTTCGTGGCAAGGCGCGGGCACCACCATTGTACGAAAAGATTGCAGCTCAAAGGCGACGCCACCTACTGCTCTAGCTCCTGTCGAGCTAGCGCCTTCATTAAACTTATTTATGTTATGAAATAAAATGTGTAAACTATAACGCTGTTTCGCTAGCGTCACTTGGTGCTCCATCAGGTTCCACACCTCATCCTGACCTAAAGCTGGGAACACACTTCTCGGCCTCAGCAGTATGAGTACCGATACATGCATCATTTGGTACAATTTAGAAATTCAGTAATGGAGTAGAAGGAGTTGGCCACTAGAAAGCCACTGGAAAGCTGTTTGGGAGGTGACACGCAATGTCCTCTCTCAGTCCGGTGTGTCGCCATATTTCTCTATTAAGCACACAAGAGTCTCGCACACCACTTCTTTAAAATTCGAGTTTCTTTCATGTTTGTTTTCCATAGTGCCAAATAACAACTGTCTGCTCACCTCTTCCCAACTAGTCCAATATGGCAAACAGCAGTTTATTCAGATGGCACTTTCATTTATTTCTATTGCCAAAACAGTCGAAATATATCGTACCTTCTCGTTTTCTCGAGGTTAGCAAACGAGAGGTGTATCTGGCAGAGAGAAACGCAATGCACTTACCGAACACATTTAACTGGAAGTTAAAGGCATCTTCTATTTTACTAACGAGAAGATTAGCGAGAGATGGACTAACTGGCACTTACATGGAAAGTACTTGGGCTCGAACAAACACATATACACCAAAATCGTATGAGAGATAATGTAAAGATCCCTTATTGCATTAGCGATACTCCCGCATCTGCAAAACTCTGCAGTCGTCCGTTAGAGGCCTCTGTGTGTGCCTTGCCACATTGCACTTTGACCTGTCGCTTCGCCAGTAGGGACGGTGCAGTGTGCCTCCGAAGTCGTGTTTTGTGACGTTATTTGTGCCGTGAAGCGTCAGATGGGGCGGCGATTGGTAATCAATCCTGCTAATGTATTGCGATTGGTTGAGATGAAGTTACGAAGAACCTTTCTTCGAAAATATGGTATTAGTGTACAAGATGAATTATTCACATGCTTTCTCGTATCTGTTACGGTACAGAAATATGAGCATAAGTTAGATACTGTTGTAACACTAACACATAATGATGACAATAGGGACGAACAACTCATTGCAATCGGTAGCACTACGGTAAGTGCGGGAAGAGGTGATGGAAGCAGTGGCAGTGAATACCAACAGTCTACCGAGAAGAAGGCTAAAGTTGCAACTATCGTCACGGCTTTTGATGACGATATGCTAGAGAACATGTACAATGATTGTTACATAAGTTATAGTTAAGATATCTTCATTATGTATGGTGTCTACAATTATATCTACAGTGCTATCTAGAGCATGATAGCAGAGTTTTGCATAGAAATGACACCCACCAGCACATTGAGGTGTACGTAGAGATCCAGTAAGCAAATGTTCATACAGATATGTTTGTTCAAGCCCATATACTTTCCTTGTTAGTGGGAACTGATCTGGTAACACAGTCAGCAGGTCAACTGTCAACTTCACTCAGGGTAGCTTCAATAAGACATTGGGCAAGTCAGTGTGCTGATTTGGGCTCTTAAGAGATACTCAGAATAACAGAACATCAAGAGCAAGCATTAACACCTATGGACCGCACTATTTATACAGAATTTTGAGTCATACTGCACGGAGTCTGGCGGCAGAGTCGTATGCCTGCCTCGAAAGGATATGCTTTTCCCTAGCAACTGCTGAAGCACACGTTTGCACCTTACAGGACAAGTTGCAAGGAAATGAAGAACTGAAGATCATTTACCATGAGACCAATTCTAATTATATTAAGAGGAATATGGTAGAAGTTGCACCTAAGGACTGAACAGCTAGAACTCTATTTTACCTGACACACCACATAGTGAAGAAACGAAGTAGTGGAGATATTAAGCACAGGATTGTGTTTGATGCATCTTCACACGAACTAGACTCTCAATCATTTAATGGTGCCCTTTAAACAGGACGAAATTTACTTCCAGACATTTTCGCAACTTTATTACAATTCTGCAAACTTACAGAGGGATTAGTTTGTGATGTAGACCGAGCCTTACTACAGTTAAGTCGAATGAAGTGGACAGAGATCTCACTAGGTTCTTTTGGTATCATGTTGAACAAGATGATAATGGTGCCTACATGACCACAAATTATGTGATAACATATCACTTCAAACATTTTCCATTTCGAACTGGCATGAAGACCATTCCTCTTGTTAGCTGTTGTAAGGGACGTAGCAGCACTAAACTGTGAAATATACCCACAAGCATCAACACTCAAGTGACAATTCAGTATTCATGGACCATTTTATAGCTAGTGTGATGGAGAGCGATGATACATTCAATCAACAGAACTCTAAATATTTAGATTATCAATTACAGATGTTTCAGAACCCGTGACTTATTTTCAATATGATTTAAGAAAACTGCTCCAATCACTTTTTCTTGAAATTATATTTATTCCATGGACCGGTTTTCAAACCTTTTCAGGTTCATCATCAGATGGATCATGTTACAATAATATTTTAAGCGTCATGTTGGATGCTGGCTCTGTGGTGGGAAGAAGGAAATGTATTTTAAAAACTCGAATTGCACGTTGTTTAGGTCGTGTTTTGTATTTGTAAGATTCTGTGAAATTTGCTGATTTACTTACTGTGACTCTATGGCCGGATTTTTGTGGTTAATTTCCATTTCTTGTGTCTGCTTTTGTTGAAGTCACAGTAACACATGTGCTTTTACAGCTGCTGTTATTTACAAACGTCTTAATTGTAAAAGCACATGTTGAACGCTGGTAAAGTGTTGTTTATAGTGCAGTGTAGAACCCAAAAGAAAAATGTGATGTGTTACTGTGACTTCAGCAAAAGAAGACGCAAGAAATGGAAATTAACCACAAAAATCCGGTCATACAGTCGCAGTAAGTAAATCAGCAAATTTCACAGACTCTTACAAATACAAAACACGACCTAAACAATGTGCAATTCGAGTTTTTAAAATACATTTCCTTCTTCCCACCACAGAGCCAGCATCCAACATGACACTTAAAATGTTATTGTAACATGATCCATCTGATGAATCTGAAAAGGTTTGAAAACCGGTTCATGAAATAAATATAATTTCAAGAAAAAGTGACTGGAGCAGTTTTCTTAAATCAAACAGAACTCTTTCTGAAAATAAGTCTTCCATTGTCCAAATGGGTGACTAATTCAAATTACCTCAAAGCCATATGGCATGTCAAAGGCCTTGAAACCAAGCCCACAACTCAAGTATTGGGAATCAATCGGAACACTGAAGCCGACTATGTACACTAACTACCATTAGGTAGCTGAAGACCTGACTGACAAAGTGGCTACTAAGAGAAATGTTCTTTGATCAGCCACTCAGTTTATACACAAGAAGCTCTAGACTCAACACTAAATTGGTTTTGTTATCTTCTTGTGATGTATTTTGGGCTATTCCAGTCACATATCTCCTATGGACTACTTTTATGGGGACATTTTCCTCACATTAATAACATTCTAAAAATCCAAAAAAGAATTGTCTGTATAATATGTAATGCTGGTTCTATAGAACACTGTCACCCTCTTTTTATAAAGCTTACAATCTTAAGAGTAGTGAATCTGCTCTTTTTGTCAAGAGCAACAATAATGAATGTGTTTTCAGAGAAACAATTCACTCTCACCATACCAGAAACAAAGAAAACAGACATCCCAAGACACAGGTTGGCATTAACTGGGAACTGCAATAAAGTAAATGTCCTCAGAATTTTTAATAATCCTTACCATTTAAAAAACTGAAATTAAAGTTATATGACTGGCTGTCAAAGAACCCATACTACAATATAAAAGAATTCTTTGATATGGATGGTGACAGTATTATCATATAAGATGATATCAACTATTACGATACTACACTCCAAAAAAAAAAAAAAAACTTAATTTGTGCATTCATTGTCAACATTAATTATAGTTTATCATAACAAATGTACCATAAGTATATCAGCCCATTTTGAACATTAATTGTACAGTTTTATGTCAAATTAATTTTCTGAAAAAGGCTAGTCAACCGTATGTGGTCGACGTCAATAAAGAATAAAGTTCTACAGCATGCTATGCCCTTAGAATTCTGACAACAGTATATGATGCTTCACATGTCAGATCTGTGTATTTTCAATATATCCACTCTGATAATTATGGGATAATATTTTGGTGAGTGAATCAAATAAATATTGCAACTACAGTAAAACCTCGTTTTACGTTCCCGGTTTTACGTTTTCCCGCCATTTAAACCATTTTTTATCGGTCCCATCAAATTTCCAATGTTCACAATGTTAATTCACCCTTGTTTTTGCATTAACATATTTACACTTTTCCCGCATTTTACACTTTTCGAAAGCATGTTTGTGAAGAAAAAATTATGTAATATACATAAACCGACACTAGCATGGCTTTCCCTTAAAGTATATCGCTTAAAAATTATTCACAGTCCAGTTTCTTGACACTTTGCATTTATTCAAATGTATATTTCGCGTTTCGTTGTTGGCAGTACGCGGCTATTGTGGCGATGTAGTTCCTCTTTCCAAAAGCTTCTCTGCGAGAGCACCTGACATTTACTCAAACAATCAGAACCAGTTGCTTTGTTGATGTGAGAATAAAGAGTTGCATTGTTTTTGTGATACATATTTCTGATTAATAAAGAACATTATCTGTCAAAGTTGGGTATCATAATACCCACAACCTCAAAAAAGCGATAATAGTGTGAGATGCCGATCCTATGCAAACGTCACAAAAATACTTATGCACATGTTTGCACTCGAGATCGCAAATAAATTCTCTAATAGTGTCGTGTGAAACATCGAAAAATACAAAAAGAACGGAACTTTAGGAATTTTATTACGTAAATAATTAATGCCGGTTAAAGGTAGTAATTTTGAAGATGTGTTACATAGCCTGGCAGCGGCATCCAAACGATATGTATCGAAGCCGTTCAGGTAATTTTGAAGATGTGTTACATAGCCCAGCAGTGGCGTCCTCGATTATAATGAATTAAATTAAGTCAAAAATTTCTACTTCCCATAAAATTACTAGCTCTGCCTGGTGCTTAAAATAGTAAATATTTGGATATCCTTTATTGCATAATAAACTTCATGGCGAGTATTTAGATGCCTATTATGTACATATATCAAATAAACTATCAAAATGCAAGGCTGATCCAGTAAGCAAATTTTACCATTTAAAACATTATTTCCTGCATTTTACACCATTTTACTGAAGTTCCTTGAAAAGCGTAAAAACGAGGTTCTACTGTACTTTCAAATTGCAGAAAAGAGTAGTATGTATAATAAGAGCTTGTAACGATACTGCTGGCCCCCTCATCTCAATGTTATCATACGATACCGTCTGCCTGATCTTCTCATCTCAATGTCATCCTATGATACCGTCTGCTTCGGATCCGGAATCGTGTGGTTCAATAGTGATAAAAGTTGCGTGTGAAGTTAGTTAAAAACAATATAGCCAGCCTAGGAATCAGTGTAGGACAGTGTCTCAGTGATAGATTTCATTAATTAAGAGATTCATATATTTTCTTTCCAGACAGTTCTATGAACAATAGTTTCGTCATTGTATGTTATTTCAAGACTTAGACAGACGAAGGGTAAAAACTTTTGTAAAACAAAAAGACATGAAAATAAATAGCATTGTATATAGGTTAGGCTCATAAACAAGTTGTGTTGACCAGCTAATTGTGTTAATTAATGTAATAGTCAAAATTTCAATATTGTAATTCTTTATATATATTGACTGACGTGAGATTTTGAACCTATTTTCAGAATTGCCAAGATATTTGATAGTTCAATATATGTTAGGAACATGTATGATGTATTCATTAACAAATTAATTAACATCTAACATCGCACTTTGTTGTCAACAGAAAGATCGGAAATTTCGTCTTAAAAATACATGCGCCATCTAAAATTATTGTATGCATAGTTTTCATTTTATATTGTGATTATTTTTGTGTACATGAAATGTTTTTCTGTTATGTTTGTTAATTGTAAATCAGTATATTCTATTGTTATGAAAAATGCTTAATGTAATGTCATTATTGTCGATGTTATATATTTGCCTCACCGCCTTGCGTGGGGGAAGTTCGAGTTTGAGTCGATTGTCAAGTGCTCTGGAATCCATGGCTCTCTCTGTTTTGAAATGGAAGTACTACCATTCAGATGCTTTGATTATGTTATTAAATTGTAATGTTTTGGTGGAGGAGAGGTTTGTTTCAAATTAAAGGAGAAGTGAAAAATTGTACATATCGAGTATTTATTTCTACCACGACGCCCCAGGAGAATAATGTTGCAGCGAGCAGAACCCCCATACAACACAATATTAAAAAGCTGAGTATCGGTAGAATAAACTGCAATTATTTAAAATCTATTAATATGTTATAAGCTGCAGAGGGGCACACTGCCATGAACATTTTGAAATTCTGGCAATCATAACTGTGCCATATGAATGTATTTAGCAAAATATTAGGTATGTATAAACATATTGACTGCTGTGTAAGAAATTCTTCAGTATAGGAGACTAGAAACTGTTATAATTTCCATCTAAACAAGAACAGAATTAAACAACGCGCCAGCCTTGTGCTGGTAAGAGAAAGAGTGCGTGATATGTGCCATCGCCTAGATGTCACGTCCACGGATTTGCTGCAGCTCCACCTTTCCTTAGCAGCTACCCTGACCGGAGAAGATTGGGACAAGGTAGATGGTGCCTCCTGGTCTTTGGCCGAATGCACCGTGAAGAAATCTACAGCATGTCAACAGGCCAAGTTTGAACGTCTCAACAAGAAGTTACAACACGATGGGGACACACGGATGGTGATCAACCCGAGTGACAAACAGCTCGATGAGGCCACATGAGGGGCCAACGCCCCTTACTTGCCTGGCATTGTGTCGACCTAGGCGTGTTTATATCGATTGTCGACGCTGCGAGTGCAGCGAGCGAGTTTAGTCACTCTATGTTCATCTTGGCTTGAGTGTAGCATGGTGGGAGCACACCCGGTAAAAAGCACCAAAAAATATTATTGAGAAAGTTCAGTTTATGTATTGTGAGTGAAGTACTTCGGGAGCATACCCGGTAGAAAGCATTAAAAGTATTATTATTATTGTGGAAGTTACTCTGTGTGTTGCACAGCTCAAGTGAAGTACGGCGGGAAGCACACCCAGTAAAAGGTGACTAAAATACCATTATTGTAAAAGTTTATTCGTGCACGTTGGGGTCGAGTTTGTCCCCAGCGTCGTGGGTAGACTGCTCGCCAATCATTTCGTTCGCCGAATGTAACAATAAGATTCCCGCGCCACGAATCAGGACAACAGCGCCGCGCCAACTTCGACAATACGAGGAGTACAGTAAAGAGTAAAAACAACAACCTTTGTATTGTTTTTTTATTTTTATTTTTATTTATTTTTTTTTTTTTTTTTTTTGTTTTAGGGTGCACAACTGCTAAGGTTATTAGCGCCCAGACAAGAACAGAGATTCGCTAGATCTCAAAAAATTGGTAATTGCCAGTTAGAATATCAAGAGAAAGCTAAAAATGAAAGATAAAAACAATTAAAAGGGTTAAATATCCTTTGATAAATTGGCCAAGTTAATAAAACGCAAAACTCGAGCAGTTGCTCGAGTGTCATCAGCTAAAATTTCCTCCAGAGTAGACGGAAAGTGAAGGGCTACACGGAGATGATTAAAATTAACACAAGACAGTAAAACATGTCGCACCGTCAACAATTCACCGCAGGAGCACAGCGGTGCAGGATCGGCGGTTAGCAAATGACGGTGGCTGAAACGGCAGTGACCCATCCGCAACCGGGCCAGGATGACCTCCTCTTGCCGAGAAGGGTGTGAGGAGGTCCTCCAAGCGGTCGGGATCGGTTTTACAGTTCTCAATTTATTGTCGTACATTGAGAACCACGCACTGTCCCAGGACGACACGATACTCCGACGAAGAGCCCATTGAACATCGTCCGATGGGATGCAAAAAGTAGCCATACGAGGCAAAAGAGCTGCTGCCTTGGCTGCTATGTCGGCGGTCTCATTCCCGGGCACACCCACGTGGCCAGGGACCCACAGGAAAGAAACGTGACAGCTGTCATCTGCTACCAACTGGAGGGAGCATTGGATCCGATACACGAGAGGATGGTTCGAGAAAGGGTCCTTAAGACTCTGCGTGTGTACGGTGAAGGAAGTGACTGCCTCAATTTTTTTACCTACATTTTTCGGAATATAACTGTTAATTACAGTGCATAATGTAGTGTTAATTGTTATTGACCAACCATCAGCACTTTATTTTATCTAGTGACTTGCAGCATATTTAAAAAAAAAAAAAAAAAAAAAAAAAAAAAAAAAAAAAAACTGACTGAAACTACTTCCCACCATAACAGCATTACCAATAGCCCCTTGTCCTTAGTGCACACGGTCACAATTTTGCTAATTAGGCTGCTATCTGGTGTGAATCATTGCCGCAACCAATCGGGAGTGTTTCAGCCACCACAAAAGGACTCGGCAGGGGCCTCAAATTTGCAGTAACTCCTAGAAGCGTTCCAGTTTCAGCCTTCATCAGTGCAGTGGAGCAAGTCGCCAACACGCTGCCCTCCAGTGTGTCGGAAGAGATCCGCAGTGAGACCTGAAGGGCACTCTCCAGGACAAAGCCACCCAACTCCAACATCTCAAGCGAAGAGAGGGTGGCACTCAGGCAGCTACGGGAGGATGACGGCATTGTAGTCCTACCGGCTGACGAGGGTAACTCCACTGTCATCTTAAACAAGTTGGAGTATGATGTGAAGGTACAACAACTCCTGGAGGACGCTGCATACAAACCACTAGATGGGGCCCCCCCACTTAAAGTTGACAAGAAGACCCGGACACTGCTGAAGGAGACAGGTTTACCAGAGCAGGTCATCAAGAAGCTTCATGCCAAAGCACCTGTACCACCCAGACTCTATGGACTTCCCAAAGTCCATAAGGAGGGGGTCCCTCTTCGACCTATTGTCAGCAACATTGGTGCAGTGACATACCCCACTGCACAATACCTAAAGAAGGTACCATCACCCAGAGGTTCCAACTTTCGAATATGGCAAATAATAATGCGACTAAATATGTATGAGCGGGTAAAAGAGAGGGGTAGCAAAGCGTCAGAGTTCTTGATCAAATTCATTGAGGTTTTATTTGACGATCTAGCTTTAACATTTCCCAAATGAAGTATTGTATTAACATGTTTCATGCAGTCATCTAGGCCGCAATGTGATACTGAAATGTGTCCCTAACACACTACACGAAAAACATGACAGATTTCGCCGAAGCCTTCAAACAAGGATATGCTTCATTATATTCCTTACGGTACTTTTGCTCGATACGATTTTTCTTTTTTTCTTTTTTTTTCCGCATCGCTTTCAAGAGGATTAGTTTTTTCTTGTACCAAAAACTTCATTTGATGAAAGAAAGATGAAAGGAGATACCATTTGTTGGTGATTTCCTCATAGAACTCTATATTACAAATAAGAAATGTTCATCACAACTTCGGGATAGGATATAACACACACGAAATCGCTGTATTAGTAGATTACAACGTTGTAAAACCTGCCCTATGCACCCTTCCACCACCACTTACTCCAGTCCAGTAACCCAAAAGGTGTACACGATCAAAGGCAGAGCCACTTGCGATAGCACCCACATGATCTACCAACTGACATGCCTGCACTGTGAAGCGTTCTATGTGGAAATGACCAGCAACAAACTGTCCATTCGCATGAATGGACACAGGCAGACAGTGTTTGTTGGTAACGAGGATCACCCTGTGGCTAAACACGCCTCGAGGCACGGCCAGCACATCTTGGCGCAGTGTTACACCGTCCGGGTTATCTGGATACTTCCCACTGACACCAACCTTTCAGAACTCCGGAGATGGGAACTAGCCCTTCAGCATATTCTCTCTTCCCGTTGCCCACCTGGTCTCAATCTCCGCTAAATTCGAATTCCCACCCACCATCTTAACATCTTTGCATCGGTTCTCTGGACAGAGCCTCTATCTCAAGTAGCATCTCTGTGTAACTCCTTAATTTCTTTGCTTTCTACAGTATGTCTGCCTAGGTGTGTTTGCGTCCGTGTAAATGTGTGGGTGGGTGTGTATTTGTTCACCTTCCTTTTCTTCCCTCAAGGTAAGTCTTTCCTCTCCCGGGATTGGAATGGCTCCTTACTCCCTTCCTTAAAACCCTCATCATTTCCTTGTCCCTCTCCTTCCCTTCTGCCTGAAGAAGAAACTGGGTTGCGAAAGCTTGCGATTGTGTGTGTGTGTGTGTGTGTGTGTGTGTGTGTGTATTCATTTATTTATTCTGGGCGACCGTCAGTGCAATTCTGCAGTACATTTCGGAAGATACGAAATAATGGAGTCTTCTATGGTGCATTTGTGACAGATCTGGAAGCTGCAGCCTGGCTGAATTAGTATACAGAACAATAATTCCGATACACCACATGTTCCAACATCCTGATAAACAAACGTAATAACTGAATGCAAGCAGTAGCCAGCTGAATTTGGTGTTAAAACCATCAAGTACAACACCCGACTCTTGTAAGATTACTGCCCAATAGAAATACTGGTAATTAATAGCATTTGATAATTAAACAGTATGAAGTTCACTGCAAACATTGACCATGCCAATGCACTAAATGTTACACAATTTTAATCTTATTAATTATGGTAGCAATGTATGTAGACAGTTGGGTGACAACATTTATAGTTAGGCCATAGGTAGAAATTCTCCATGTTGAGATTTGCTGTGTGCTTGTAGCTGACGGGAGGCCAGCGAGCAGGCCGACGTTGGTGGCTTGTTCCAGCTTAGGATTTTCCAGTTCGTTTCCGGTGAGGGGAGAGAGGGACAATGGCGAGTGCCAGGCACAGTGCAGTGCACAAATATTGTAATACTACTGGCATTTGAAGTAATACGATGCAGTTAGGAACCTTTAAGACCCTCATTACAAAATAGCCTGTTGATAAATAAACAATACATTAGCTGATATAGTCACATCTAACGTAATATGTTTAATTGACAATGAAAAGTAATAAATTACCAACGAAGACAAGACAGTTACACAACTAGCATGGCAATGTTTGTTTATAAAAATAATATATTAACTATTTCTCATTTTATTTTCAATTAATCTTGTGTATTTTATCTTGAAGTATTCAGTTAAGTCACTTATCTGTGACAAGAAATTGCACGATTATGATATATAGTACAAAGGATGTTTATACCAATATAAAAACCTAAGAAGACAATTTATTTAATGTGTAGTGTAATTATTTTGATTTTAAGTAAAGAAATGTATTGGCTGAGCGCTGTACGTTGGCAAATCGGTTAGAACAGCTCACATGGGGAAGTTGATTACGTAGGGGGAAAAAACCCTGGCAGTTGAGCTTTTAACGCGTGCACACGCGAGGGCAGAAAGTGACGACTCTGGAGCACGTGGAGGTTATATATTTGTGTGTGGCAATCGCCACGTGTGGGTGCTCGTCGTAGACTGTACCAAGTTAAATCGAGTGCTACTGTGTGTTGTGAATATTTAGCCGGCGGAACAAGGTGTGCATCGCATTGAATTAAAGTGACTGTGATTTGTTAATGTAACACGTGTCGTCGCATAGGCATGAACATAAACGGTGTTTGAGACAGCCACAAGGTGTTAAAACAATTTGCGACAAATATTCATTTTTGTCTGGGGGCTCACGAGCTATAACTTTATTTGATAAATGTGCCGACGTACAGACGTATCAGCCACAGGGTTCTGAGATTGTGAAATAAACAACATAAAGTGAACTTTCACGTGTTTTCAAAAATAGTAGTTAGTACACCCTTTTCTCTCATGAACTTGACTTTATTATGAATTGTTTTGTAAATCATATGCAGGGAAGGAAAGCTGCGAACGTGTGATATCGTCCCCTAGAAAATGAGTCAAACAGTCGCAATCACAGTTCCAGTGTTTTTGCATGTTTAGAAATTTGGTTCGCAGTTGGTGGTTGTGAGTTTTAAAAATTAATCATTCACAATTTTAGACTCTCACCCCGACCTTCACCCTCGCACTCTTTACACCAGAAACCACAGCTCCAGGGTCAGCTCGTCAGACTACACCATGGCAATACAGCCCTTATGATGCAGGAGAAAAATCAGGAAAAGTGTTCCTCATCCTCCTTACATTCCGAACTTGGCTCCTTCTGATTTTTACCTCTCTGGTTCTCCGAAGGGCCACCTGCGCGGTATAACATTTAATTGTGAGAAAGACCTTATATCCTGTGCCAAGCAATGGTGGAAGAGTCAATCCCCAGAATTTTACCAAAGTGCATTTACATCGAGGAAAGAACATTGGACTAGACACATCATAGCTAATGGAGGTTACAATGAGTTGTTGGTTTTTCTTTTTTGCAAAATATGAACATTACATGTGTAACTTGAGATTGGCCTATAATTGTCTGTTTCCAGCATCACATTTTCTGAAGAGAGGCAGTAATTTAGCCTATGATAATGTTTGTAAGAAAAAGGCTTGGGAAGCACTAGAAATTAGGGGAGTGGAAAAAGAGACTGTAAGTAGGATGAAGGAGATGTATTGCGGAAGTGTGAGTTGTGTGAAAGTTTTAAACAAGTATGTGGGCTGAAGCAAGGGGAAGCAATTGGGGAAGAACAGATGAAAGCAACACCAACGGTATTATCGAACAAGGATCTTCATTCTTAACAGTGTCGCAGTCAGATTAGCGGAAATTAACCTTTTACATACTGTTGTATTTCCATCTTGGTGGTTGCACATGCCATTATATGGGAGTGGTGGCCAAAGGACTTATTTATTGGTGTTATCAGAAATAATCCTGGTACAGGTGGGTATAACGCTGTGAAATTAATAGAATCCTACCTAAGCAACAGAGTACAACTTGTTAGTGCAAATGGGCAATTATCAAACCCACAATCAATAAAAAGAGGTGTGCCACAAGGTTCCATACTTGGGCCCTTCCTGTTTGTAGTATACATTAATGATATTCCAGAATATTTACCCTGTAAAACAGTTCTCTATGCAGACGATACAACCTTTATCAACTCAGGACTTACTCTAGACTCTGTACAAGAAAAAAACAACATAATACTTGAAAAGTCTGCTCACTGGCTTAGTGCAAACTCCCTACACATCAATGAAACAAAAACTGAGGAAATAATCTTTAATTTGAAAGTATCAAATAAGGAAAATAAATCTGTTAAACTGTTAGGAATGATGATCGACCAGAAACTCAGCTGGGATCAACACATCACATATGTCTGTTCCAAACTTGCACGAATTATTTTCCTACTGCACAAGCTGAGGAATAAAGTCAGCCAAAATTTACTGATACATTCTTACTTTGCCTATTTCCACCCTCATCTTTCATATGGCATTCTGCTCTGGGGAAATTCTCCAAATTCAGCATCAGTCTTTAGATGGCAAAAAAAAAGCTATTCGATGTATAGTGGGGTTATCTCCTAGGGACACATGTAAGGAATGTTTCAGAAAACTCAACATAATGGCAGTTCCTGGTTTGTACATTTACTACTGCCTATTACATGTTAAAGAAAAAATTGCTCAATATCCCCTAAGGTCATCTGTCCACTCCCATAATACGAGACGAAACCACACAATTGATCTGCCATACTCTAGACTATCCAAGATTCATAACAGCCATAAATATGTAGGCCTTGAATTGTTCAATATGCTCCCTAAGACTGCACAAACAGTATCTATAAATAGATTTAAGACAACCCTAGGGCAGTGGCTCAAAGGTAAAGCATTTTACTCAATTGATGAATATAAAGAGTGTAATATGACGGATTTGTTGTTTTAACATAATTATACCTACTGTATAATATAAATTTGTAAAGGTATTTTTTAATTGTGAAATTAACACTAATTAATATTACAAATGTGTGTGAAATTGTAACTCAACTTTTTGATGAAGCCCATTGTATGAGAAAATACTGAACGGCAAATAAAGATTCTTATTCTTATTCTTTAAGAGCACACAATGCATGGCCGCAACAGCTGTGCTATTAAAAAAAAAAAAAAATTAATTATGTTATTCCGACCACAGACTCGAGTTGCCAGTAAAATTACAAACTCCTGAATACCAATAATAGACTGGATGGATCCTTACTTAGAAAGTAGCAAAATTAAATCAATTAATTTAGGACATTTATTTTTTACCGACCAAGGAGATCACAGTATGATTGCTTACCAAGAGGACTATTGAAACGAATGGACAAAGTAATTTCTACATTACCCATTTGGTTAATGTAGAAGTTGCTCAAAATGGAGAATTTCCTGTAGCCATTAAATTTAAAAGCAAGTGGAAGCGACACTGTGGCAGAGGCATACCAGCTTTGTACCGCACTCCAAACATGTGTCCTAACCCGAGTGTCCGAGACACAGTGCCGCCCGCAAGGGCTAAACTTTCCCAACGGTTCCTCTCCCCTACCTGTAAGATTGTCTACAGGGACTAGTTTTGAACATCGGAAGCACACTGCGGTGCCGTGCCCGGCGAACAGCAGGTTGCAGAGCTTTGAAGTATTCAACTTGCGGACAGTCTAGGGTGGTAGTTACCGCCCTATTAGTAAAGTGTGACTTTGAGGACCGTTCGCGTCTGTTACGATGATGCGCGAGTGGAAGCAGCCGGTACACTTACCATTCAGTTTGTAGTGATGTAAGCTTGGGCGTTTAGCCCCTGATCTGGTTTTAGTAATACAACTTCATGGCTAGCAACATTCTCTCCGATTCAATCGCTCTCCACTCTCTCTACGGACTGCAAATGTATCTGTATAAAATGTGTTTATTTATTGACTATTATTAGTAATTCCTTGTCCTGCAGCAAGGTGGTTTCATGGCAAAAGAGTCTTATTTGTGAAATAATATTAATCATGCAACAGGGCTACCTTAAATTTGTCATATCTTTATGAATACAGATTTCAACACACTTCTGCCTATTTCTTCTGTAACTTTCTCACTGTCCTCTTTTCAATTAATGAATCTTCAATAAGACGATGAAACACCTGCCAAAAGAAGAAGTCCAAAGCCTTTACGGTCCAAGGACAGCAGATGAGCAGGTGAGTTGAACTTCCTGTCTCAGATGAAAGGTGATAGGCAGCAACCCTTCTTGCTTCATCTTCCTTAGAAAAACTTCAACATTTACAGACATGGCGACCGTGACAAGATCGACAAGATTTCAATGAGCGCCATATTATTTCGGCACTCCATTGTGTTTTTGTTTCAAGAGTTGTTTTGTTTTGATTTTGCCGTTATTCGAAATATTAGCGGTAGTTGTACCCATTTCCCACATGTTATATACTGTAGGTGGCGACCAAATTTCTAATTTGCTTTTCTTAAAACGTGGAGAGAGAATGTCGCTTGCCATGAAGACGTTGGTAAGATCCTGGACATGGAAATTATCTAAGAGAAAATGACAGAGAAAGATAAAGCCAAGATCGCTGATCATCAATTTTTATTTAAGACGACCGGTTTCGCTGAACTATGTCAGCATCATCTGGTCCAATAAAATCATTTTACAAGTCCATAATGTTGTAATGTCAATCAGTTGCTATATAATAGTTGCTAATTTACAGTGCATAAGTGCACTATGTCATTATAATAAAACATAATTATCACAGTGAGTGACAATAGCAAACTGATACACGATACGAGTCAAAGATAAAAGCAGAAGTTAAAAAAGAACTGAACATCTTTAAACAAATTGCTGTTGCTAATGGATATAATGATGATGTCGTAATGAAAACTTATAAGAAATTAAAAAACCAATCTACACAAAAAAATGTGAAAAATAAAAAAAAGAATCAATAATGAAAAGGTTAAATATGTCTCAATGTCCTACAAAGATAACCTGTCAGACAAAATAGAATACAGGTTTCGGAAAGCCAATGTTAAGCTATCTTTCAAAACGTCAAACACCCTCAAACTAAGGTTACGTCACAACTTGAAACAGCAAAAGAATGATTATAGTAAATCCGGAGTGTACAGATTAAAATGTAATGATTGTGAATGTTTTTATATAGGACAAACAGGACGATCTTTCACAAGGTTCCGAGAACATACATATTCTCAAAACAAAATTGCTTTTGGCACACATTTAAAAGATGCAAAGCATAATGTCAATAATATTGACTATAATATGAAAATATTACACAAAACAGTAAAAGGGAGGAAACTAGACTCACTAGAAAATATACATATTTATAGTAGCAACAAAAAAGCCCCCGATAAAATACTCAAAGACCAGCTTGATTTTTGTAAGAAAAAATTTTTTTACCATCTTTCATGATCTACTGTAAAGAATATTTACTCTTAACAATTTACGCTTATTCTGTTGACTAATATACATTTAAGCAATAGTCATATCCTTCCAGCATATCAACTTCTCCTTAATATAATAAATCTCAGTCTTTTTTAGAGGGTATAGTTAACATTGAAAAATTATATGTAGCATTTCATTCACTTTTACTATGTTTTACCTTAGATCTTTAACCTAGTCACTGCGTATAACAATCACATAGACTGTGTACTACATTGCCACCCTAAAACCTAGAAACTGTGTTTAACAATCACCTATTGGTACTCCATATTGCCACCCAAAATCTTTAAAGTTCTATCTAATATCTGAACATCATACCACACTTCATCCTCAAGATTGAATACCATATCACATCCTCAACCCAAACACTCAGTTTCATATCCAATACCTAGACATTAAGTCAAATCTCCCAAAAAAGCAGCTTTTATCTTTGACTCATATCATGTATCAGTTTGCTATTGTCACTCACTATGATAATTATGTTTTATTATTATGACATAGTGCATCTATGCACTGTAAATTATGTTATATAGCAACTGATTGACTTTACAAGATTATGGCCTTGTAAAATGATTTTATTGCACCAGATGATGCTGACATCGTTCAACGAAACTGGTCATCTTAAATAAAAATTGATGATCAGCGATCTTGGCTTTTTTATATCTTTCTACAATATCATAATTGGATCGCCTCCTAGAATGTAAACAAACTCAGAGGAAGATAAGGTTGAAAGAGCAATATGATCAGGAAACATTGAAGAGGCTGCTGCATGGCTGAAATCAAACATAATAAATGGGGCCACCATACAAGACACACACAGGAGAGCGAGGCCACGGTTCAACAGAAAATGCTACGAGCAAAGAAAACAGGTGCTGATGACACTGCATAATACTAGACAACAAATGGCAAGCGCAACCTCCCACAGAATACCAATGAGAACTCAGGAAATATGAGGACCTGATAAGACTGAAGAAAAAGCAAACACCTGGAAAAAGCAACACCTGGAAAAAGCAACACCTGGAAAAAGCAACACCTGGAAAAAGCAACACCTGGAAAAAGAACAAACAAAAATGGTAGAGGAGGCAGAAGACGACCCATACCAAGCTCTGAGATCGAGAAGGCAGAAAATACAACCCAGCATCCCCATGGAAACATGGAAAGAACATACAAGAAAAGTAATCTGTTGAAAAGAAATTTCTAGAAGTACACAGGCTGACGAGATCCCCACGACAGTTGAAATTGTGAGGGCGACACCGAAAATAAGGAACAACAGGGCACCAGGAGTAGATGGAATAAGAAACGAACATGTATAAAAGACTGCACAAGAATACCTGTCCAGAGGTTCCAACTTTTGAATATGGCAAATAGTAATGCAACCGAATATGTACAAGCGAGATGCAGGGGGTTGGAAGGGGTCCAAGGAGAATAAGTGAATAAGGAATTGTCGAAATTGTGAAAACAGTTTTTGTAAGGTTGCAGATGAGATAAAGGCAGCATATTACTTACATCATTCTGATGTATACAGGAGGGATGTGTATGTTTGGAGGGAGAAAACTAATTATTTTCTTTCTCAGAACCGAACAAAATAACGTAAAATCATAACTCACTACAGTAACAGTGCAAGATATTTCGGTGAGTGTATAGGTTATGAAAAATACTGATCAAGTGCCATGCCTCATTTTCATTGGCAGCTGCTTAATTACACAATGGCGCGCCTTTGTGGATTCATACCGTATGCCGTATTACGCAGTTTTTCAGTTAGTATAAGTTACCGTCAACAGTGGTGATTTGCACAAGAACATGCAAGAGAATGTTTCTCGATGACATCACACGAACAGTAAAGGAACTGAATTTTGCCGATGACAAACGAATCACACCCATTTGTTGTGTAAACCTGGAAATCGGAATTTGAACCACTCCAATCGTTTACTCTTAATTTCAAACAATTTTCGTAACAATTACAATTAAATCGTAATGGTTGGAACCTCTACCTATCAATATGGACCTCCCTTCTAAATAAATGTATAAAACTGTACACAATATATATATATTGGCTTTCTACGGGACGGTGGCGGTACGGCTGGCGTCGCAGGTGTCGTCGTCCGTCCCTGGCCGGCACACCTCGATTCCGGCTGTGTGCGCCACTCCTTTAGAAAGTGGCAGCCGCGGACGTTGGCGGTGTGGGGGCCGCCGCAATTGGCGCACCTCTCGATTGCGTCGTGGCTTGTGTCGTGTTCTCCTGCACAATGGAGACACGCAAACGGTGTTGTGCAGTTAACGGCCAAATGGCCCAGACGCTGGCAGCGGAAACACGCACCAGTTTCCGCTTCGTATTTGTTCGTCTCGCACTCCCGTCCCCAGCCAAAGCCAATGCTTCGGTTGCAAGCAGCTGAATGAATGCCGCCACAAAGCTGCCCTTGGCCGTCCCCGGCAGTTGCCCTGCGTAGCTCGTGCAGCCATCGATATCTGAGAACATGCGAGAATAGTCCGCGGCAACGTGTAGCAGCGGCGCGCCGCTCCTCTCCTCACGCTGGCGAGTCAGCTACGCCTCCCGCACACAGGTAGTGGTGACCACCGAGTGTCGGCATGCCGTGACGCGGAAGGGCAAGGTCCACACATCGGGTCGCGCCTGTCGGCGGACGACACCCTGCACATGCTCAAGACCATGATGGCAAAACGGCAAATAACCCCAAGAACTTCAGACCTGTATCACTCCTGCACCATCTGTTTAAAATCCTGGAGAGAATGATACTGATTCGAATTTCTGACTCTATAGACAAGAAGATCATTAAAGAACAGTCAGTCTTCAGACCAAGAAAGTCATGCACAAGTCAGTTACTAAAACAACCACATTACATTGAGGAAGGCTGTGAAAGAAAACAGATCCCAGGCATTGCCTTCGTCAACCTAACGGCTGCTTACGATACTGTGAATCACAAAAGACTGATAAGTAAGCTATATACAATAATTAAGGACTTCCGCTTGTCACAATTTACTCAGTGCCTGCTGCAGAACAGATGATTTTATGTCATCCTAAATAGTGAAAGTCGATGGAGGACTCAGAAAAATGGGCTTCCTCAAGAAAGTGTGCTGGCCCCAATGCTATACAATATATATACTAATGACCAGCCACTCAACACAGGTACCAAGTCATTTATCTATGCAGATGACACAGCCATAGCTGTTCAAGGGTCAACATTCAAAGAAGCAGACTCCAAGCTAACATCTGCTGTCGAAGAACTCGCTGTCTACTACGATGATAACTATCAAACCGAATCCTGACCATGGTATGTGCGTACCATATGCGCAATAAGGACGCAAGAAAAAAACTGTTCATCACCTGGAAAGGATACAATTTAAATCACAGTGATCACCCAACATACTTGCGAGTAAAGTTGGATCGTTCTTTAACTTTCAAAGAGCACTGCACGGACACCAAACAGAAAATACATGCTAGGAACAAACTTATTCACAAACTCACGAACACCAAGTGGGGAGCACAGCCTAGCGTCCTCCGCACATCTGCTCTCGCTCTGTGTTTCTCTCCTGCTGAGTACACTGCCCCAGTATGGCGGAACTATGCACACGCTAAGCAAGTTGACGTGGCCTTAAATGAGACAGGCCGCATACTCACAGGATGCTAAAGACAAACTCCTGTCAGTAATATTTTCCCATTCATCGGAATAGCACCACCAAATGTAAGGAGACAGGTAGCAGTGGAGATTGAAAAGAAAAAACAAGAAGATGATCCGAGGCACCCAATGTTCAGAATCCAGCCCCTCCCATAAAGGTTGAAATCGAGGAAAAGCTTCCTTCTTACAACTTCATCAGTTCTGACATCTGCAGAAGCTCGTCGAATGCACTGTGGAGTGCAAAGACACCAGGAGGACTTTTTTTTTTTTTTTTTTTTTTTTTTTTTTTTTTTTTTTTTTGTGGTTTTGGGGCACACAACTGCTAAGGTCATTAGCACCCAGATAAGAATGGAAATTCGCTAAATCTCGAAAAAATTAGTAACTACCAGATAGAGTATCAAAAGAAGGCTAAAAACAAAGATAAAAACAATTAAAAGAGTTAAATATCTTTTGATAGATTGGCCATGTTGATAAAACGCAAAACTCGAGCAGCTGCTCGTGTGTCATCAGCTATAAGTTCCTCCAGAGTAGACGGAAAGTGAAGGGCTATACAGAGACAATTAAAATTGGGACAAGACAGTAAAACATGTCGCACCGTCAGCAATTCACCGCAGGAGCACAGCGGTGCAGGGTCGGCGGTTAGCAGATGACGGTGGCTGAAACGGCAGTAACCGATCCGCAACCGGGCCATGATGACTTCCTCTTGCCGAGAGGGGCGTGAGGAGGTCCTCCAAGCGGTCGGGATTGGTTTTACAGTTCTCAATTTATTGTCGCGCAGTGAGAACCACGCACTGTGCCGGGACGACACAATACTCCGGCGAAGAGCCCGTTGAACATCGTCCGATGGGACGCAAAAGGTAGCCATGCGAGGCAAAAGAGCTGCGGCCTTGGCTGCTACGTCGGCACCAGGAGGACTGTGGACAGCTCCCAGCAGGAAGCCGTCTCCCGTATGCGACCTGGAAGACCCTCAACATGCTGCGATCCGGAGTGAAAGAGTAAAACTAATATGAAGAAATGGGGTGTCAGTGACAATGAACTTTGTGAATGTAGTAAGAGACAGGACTCTGAACACTTGCTTGTGTGCTAGACACTTAGTGTTCATTTTAATTTGCAAGACTTGTTCACTGCCAATGACAATGCCATTCTGGTGGCAGAGTACTGGACCAACAAAGTGTGATGTTGCTATTAATTGATTTATACTGGACCGTAAGTTAATATTCAAAATTGTATTGTGTAGTAGTGCCTTGTGGATTCGGATAAATAAATAAAATGGGCCTTTAAGGCCTACAGCAGAATAAAAGAGGGTAAACCACAGCTATAAAGGAATACAGACTGCACATTATAACAAAAGTATACATTACAAAAATAAATAAATAAATTCAAAATCTTCCTACAGTATTGACACTATACCAGATCTCATCATTCAAAAGTACGCTCCTTTAATAACCAAACCTGTGGCCGACATTTGCAATAGCTCACAGTCAAACACAATATTCCCATAAAAGTCGAAAATAAAGTGAGGTCATTTTACATGGAAGGGAAAAAAATTAACATAGTGAATTATAGGTCTGTTTCTTTGCTGTCTGTCTTTCCTAAAATAACAGAAAAATAATCAGTTACAGAGGGGTCACAGACTTCATTGGGAGAAAAAAGAAGAAGATGATGATGATGAAAAGAAAGAAAAATATTCTTTTTGGGCACTTAGCATGGTTTTGGAAAAATAAATCTACTGAGACATGAATCTTTAAACACAACAGACAAAAAATAACACACAGCATCAATGTCTTTAGGTCTTTCAAAAGCATTTGACACCATTAACCACAGATTCTTACTTAGTAAGCTAGAAAATTTGGCCATGAGCAGACCAGCCTATGAATGGGTAGTTTTAACCCTTTAATGGATGACTTTTTATTTTGAGCTATAACAACTACCACAATAAAAGTGTAGTGTATATATACAGAGAAAGTCCCCTTCAAAGGAAACTCCAGTCCCCTTCAATGATATACAGAGAAAAATATTGAAAAAAGAAAAAAAAAAAAGTCCTTCAAAATTCTTATCCACAACTAGCAACAAAAATTTCATAGCTGGTCAGCTACATGATGCTTTCATGATGTACCCAATGCAGTAAATGTCACTACTTTGCCTCTAATCTTTCCAGATAGTTACTCATAATGCAACAGTAGTATGTGATGACTACTTTTACATGGGAAAAGAGGAATACTAAAGTAAACGAACACACATGGTTCAGAGTAACTCAATGCAGCTAACTGTCAAACTGATTCAGTAGCACTCTGCAATTTATAATTTCTAGGACGAGCTACTTGCATGTGTAACATTATGTATAGAAGCAGCTACAAATCATTTTGTTGTAAAATGTTGATCAGAGATAATGGGAAAAATAAGGTATGAAGCCGATCAGCTACCCTATGCATTAAAGGGTTAACTTTAAACTATGAGAAGTGATGCCAAATGGCATCATTGAAGCACTCAGAATCTCAAAGAAACCAGGAATACTTAACAGTATAATTTGGAATTTGACACAGAAAGTATTAATAATGTGACAGTCACTGTGGAAATGTCTTACCATATAGATGACATCACTGTCGTCACTTTTCAATACGAAATACTGAAAGTACGCGCAGAATCAGTATAGAAAAGGCACTGAAATCAGAGTACTTCCAAGCAGTTCTATGCAAACTGAAATTTAGGCTCAGAGGATGGGTTTACAGCAATTAATAAACTGCATGAGAAAAATAAGCGAAGCCTGTGCCTTGATTTGATTTGATTTTATTTTTCCAGGGAAGCCAAAACAGTCTTGGTTGAACCCGCCACTGCCCGCACCGAAACTAAGTTTATTGTGTGGTATCGCTCCCTGTATATCTAGTAAAGCCAACCACTGTCCTTGAACAGTGCAAGGAGTCCCTTTATCAGTTCTTTATTAGATACAATTTCTTCGGGTATGGTTGTCCCAAATGTTCTGTGCCTTTTACTCTCCAATGCAATGCATTCGAAGATTAGATGTGATGCAGTTTCATCACCGTCATCACAGATCCTACATTTAGGGTCCTCTTCTGTTATTCCCAATGTATGTAGGTGTTTTTTGAAATTCCCATGGCCTGTCAGCAATCCAACCATGAGTCTAATCTCTCTCCTGTTCAGGCCCAGGATTGCAGAGCTTCTTTTAAAACATGGCTTTGGCATCATTACCTTGCCATGTTTTTGTTGATGGACTATGGTTCAATATTCTATGTGCTGTCTTCTGAGCCAGTTACGTAGCTCCAATTTCATTATTGCCTTGGTGATTGTCAGGACAGGTTCCGGTCCAATAAATGGAGACTCTGCCCCCATCCTGGCTAATCTGTCGGCATGTTCGTTGCCACTGATCCCCGAGTGGCCAGGGACCCACAATAGGTTTACTCTATTGCTTTCCCCTAGCTCCACCAGAACCATGTGACATTCTGCAACAATTTTAGACCTTGTTGCAGGAGCTGCCAGTGATCTCAGGGCTGCCTGGCTGTCTGAATAGATACAGATGCTACGGTCTTTGTAGCACCTACGCAAATTCTCCTCCACACACGGCCTGATGGCAGTGATTTCGGCCTGGAATACTGAGGCTAGTTTCCCTAGAGAGATGATGCCCTCCAGTCTTGGCTGCACCCCGTATACCCCGGCCCCAACGCCTTGGTCTGATTTCGACCTGTCAGTGATCCAGACAATATCCCCTGTACGGTGTCTAACTATTTTCTCCCACTGCTCCCTACTTCCAATTGTTATACTGAAAGGCTTGTTGAAGCAGTATGGGGTTATAATATAGTTGGCTGGCATTTCCCCAACCTTTCCTATATTTACCTCACTCACTATTTTAGAGTGTGATTCTGGATATCCCAAAGAGTTCCAGTTGTTACCTTTTTTGAGCCTGTATGCACCAGCTGCTGCCTCCATCTTGGCCCAAAGGTGTAATGGGGGCATATCCAGCATGGTTTCCATCCCAGCAGTTGGTGTGCTGCTAATTCCGCCTGTTATGGCTAAGCAGGCTAGTCTCTGCACCTTACCAAGCTCCTTAGCAGCAACCTGCTGTTCTACCTTCTTCCACCACACGACCGCCCCATAGGTGATCCTGGGTCTAATCACTGTGGTGTATATCCAATAAGCCTGTGCCTTACCTCTCTGTGGTGTATGCTGTGATGCTTCTGATCGCTGGTTAACACAGTGAAAAAACGAGGGAACAGTGCCAAGCCATAGGTGACGTGAAAACAAAACTAGTGTTACAAAGCTCCACTGTACTAACACTTCCACACTCTGTACTGTGTGTTTATCACTTCACGTCGTATGAGACATGTTTATACTTCTTCAGAATTAAAGTAGTTCTAAGCAGTTCACTTCTAATGCAGTCTAAGATCCTGTGCTGATCTGATGATTGCTCCAGATGCTCCTGTTCTGTGCTGCGTCTTGCTTACTTACCATATTTACCCAAATGTAACCCGCAGTTATTTTCCAATTTTTGCAGTTCAAAAATGCGCCTGTGGCTTAAATTTGGGTACAACACCTACTGAAGTTTGAGAAGTGCCACTAGATGTTACCCAAATTAGTTCTGAAAAATGCTGCTAGATGTGTTTTGTCACAGTAGCCGTTGTTTTAGTGTTTTTTTTTTATCGAGTAATATATGATAATTAGCATTTCACCAACCACATTAAGGGGGAAAAAATCTCGACAGGGCAATTTCTAAGAATGTTTGTCTTTTGAATGTGCGGAGTCAAAAAAAAAAAATTACTGTTTTAAATCAACAATGCTCCAACTGCTGTGCGAGTTACGAACAGTGTTTACTATGTTGGCGTGGGCAAGTGTTAAATACTTTTAAATTGTGCATAGTAATGAGTGGCAATAGACTTCCCTCTCTTCCCAAAACTGAAAATTTTTCTTGGTGAATGTAGTTTCACTTCAAATGATAGATGATAGATGAAGTTGACAACTATCTTACAAGCCTGGAGGAATCTCATTATCGAGATGGGATCACAGCACTGAAGATTATTAGATCGAGCGCATTGATCTACAGGGAGACTACATTCAAAAATAAAGAATGTTTCAGTGATCTAAGTACCGTATATACTGGAGTAATCCACGCATATGTTTCCCAAATTTATGAAAGAAAAACTGGGGTGCATGGATTACTTGAATTTAGGTATTATTTCACCTGCAATAACAAAACACTAGACGGGTATTACTCCACTTTAAAAAACACATCCTTTTAGGCTGGTATTACACGATAATATTTTCGATCAAATCTTTGACAAAGAAATATTATCAAATATTCGAAATATTTCTTACACATAAATTTTCAACGTGGTGTTAAAAATCGGTATTATGGTCATCATATTTCAAGATAGCGGATAATAACAACTTTTTATTGTGTGCTGCCGTTGCAACCATCAAAACTGCATATAATTTACTTGACAATGACAGTGACACAATATATCAGGAATTTCACTGTAAAGGGTCTCCTCATGTCACAAACCAGTATCGGCATGTAACAAAGACTACCTGAAGAATACAGGGTTACAGTGATTTATTGCTACTGGGGTTAAACGTTACATAAAGCGCAATGTTGCAGCTATGTTCAAACACGCGTACACGTCGATTAGCAACTGCAATGTTAGCGCTCAGAGCGGTTACATTTTGCATTGCAGTGAACAGAAGACAAGCAACTTTTATAATCAAATATATGACAAGGCGCTACATATTTCTTTGATGAAAGATACCTGTAAGTCAAAGTTCCCTATTACATTATCAAATATCTTTGATGTAAATACATGACATATCGACTTTGACAAAGATATATGACCATGTAACACCAGTCTTTTAACACTATAGCATACTCCTTTTCCTGATAATCCAATGTTTATTATTGTTTTATGCAATTGTTACTAAATTATTTATTTTAATGCTTTGATATATATCGATTGTCAATTCTGTTGTAATGACTGATGGCTGTATTTATAATCCTTGACTTAGTAGAAGTAAGTGTTCTGCTAGAATCTGTAAAACTTGATTATTTTTCTGTGACAATGTTTATTGTCTGTTTAAACATACTGCAGTTGTTATTATATAAATGTTCTGTATAAGATATGAAATAATGTGTGCTGGTTCATGTTAGGGCAAATTTAGTAATTGTAGTTAAAAGATGGACTGCAGTATCTAGGAACAGAATACTGCGAGTTTGACCCAAAAAAGAAAGATCGATTCACCTCAGCATAAGAAAACTTTGCCCAATCTTCCGAAATTCCTAGTTGTCTCTCAAACCGACGGTAAAGATTTCACTTCCGTAAATCCTTTCGTCGTTCAGAAAGGTGTTGATGCGATTGCTGGCCCTGTTAAGACCTGCTCGCGTCAGCGCAATGGAACATTGTTGCTGGAAGCGGGCAGTGCCTTCCAGGTGCAAAAACTAATACGGACTACGTTGCTACACACATTTCCTGTCCAGGTAGAAGCGCATCACACGCTCAACTCGTCACGGGGGGTAGTTTTCACGAGATCCCTCGATGGGTTGTCTGACGAAGAAATACAAAACTTCATGTCCAATCAGGGTGTAACAGCCATGCATAGGGTGTTGAAAAAGGTCGATAACCAGCTGACACCAACTCGTACAGTGTTTTTGACGTTCGACACGGTTGAACTCCCGTCCAAGGTCAAAGCAGGGTATGAAGTTATCTCCGTCCGCCCTTATGTACCAAACCCAACGCGCTGTTTCCAATGCCATAGATACAATCACACCCGTCAATCTTGCCCTAATTCAGCAAAATGTGTCACTTGTGGTAGGGACGCCCATGAGGGGGATTGCCCACCTCCGTCCCCTCACTGCCTTAATTGCAACGGTGACCATGCAGCTTCCTCTCAGGACTGCCTGTATATAAGGATGAAAAGGTCATCCAGCAAATTCGGGTTACAGAAAAGGTATCAACATCTGCCGCTCGAAAGTTGTTGGCAAGTCAAAAGCCCACTGTCCTCCCAGCGGGCACATATAGCCTGCATTTATCACGAATCTTTAATTCAGCGCAAAGTTCCCAGTGATTGGAAAAAAGCGCAGGTGACTCCCGTTTATAAGAAAGGAAAGAGAACTGACCCACACAATCACAGGCCAATATCGTTGACATCAGTTTCATGTAGAATTTTAGAGCATATTCTCAGTTCGAATATAGTAAATTTCCTTGAAACGGAAAAGCTTCTTTCCATGAATCAGCACAGGTTTAGGAAACATCGTTCATGTGAAATTCAGCTTGCCCTTTTCTCGCATGACATCTTGCGAGCCATTGATGAAGGGCAACAGGTGGATTGTGTTTTTCTCGACTTCAAAAATGCGTTCGACGCGGTGCCACACTGCAGACTGCTAACGAAGATACGAGCTTATGGAATAGGTTCACAGATTTGTGACTGGCTGGAAGACTTCCTAAGTAATAGAACGCAGTACGTTGTTCTCTACGGCGAGTGTTCATCAGAGACGAATGTATCGTCAGGCGTGCCCCAGGGGGGTGTGATAGGACCGCTATTATTTTCTATCTATATAAATGATCTGATGATGCTGTGGTGTATGGGAGGGTGTCGTCTGTAACTGACTGTAACAGCATACAGGATGACATAAACAGAATTTCTAGTTGGTGCGAAGAATGGCAGCTAGCTCTCAATGTCGAAAAATGTAAGGTGATGCGCATGAGTATAAAAAACAATCCCAGAATGTTCGAATACAGCATTAGTAGTGAGCTTCTTGATGCTGTTGCGTCGTTCAAATATCTAGGCGTAACATTGCAGAGCGATATGAAATGGAACGAGCATGTACAGACAGTTGTGAGTAAGGCGGACAGCCGACTTCGGTTTATTGGGAGAATTTTGGGAAGATGTACTTCACCTGTAAAGGAGACCGCGTATAAAATGCTTGTACGATCACATCTTGAGTATTGCTCAAGTGTTTGGGACCCGCGGCAGATCAGTTTAAAGGAAGACAGAGGCGGTTTTGAGGCGAGCAGCTAGATTTGTTACTGGTAGGTTCGACCAATGCGCGAGTGTCACGGAAATGCTATGGGAACTCAATTGGGGATCGCTGGAAGAAAGACAACGTTCTTTTCGTGAATTTCTGTTAAGTAAATTTAGAGGGCTGGAATTTGAAGCTGAGTGTAGTACGATCTTGCTGCCGCCTACTTACATTTCGCATAAAGATCACAAAGACAAGATAAGAGAAATTAGGGCTCGTACGGAGGCATATGGGCATTCTTTTTTTCCTTGTTCAATTTTGGAGTGGAATAGGAAAGGAAATGCCTAGTAGTGGTACAGTGTACCCTCCGCCAGGCACCTTACGGTGAATTGCGGAGTATGTATGTAGATGTAGATGTACAAGTGGCAAGTGCAAGGTAAAAAGGGGTTGGTTGGTTGGTGGGAGACACTTCTGGAAAGGTGTTAACAGGCAATTATGGCGGAGTTGTAGTTCAGTGGTAGCCGTGAGCAGTCGAGTATGAAGTACAAAAGTAGCCTACTACCATGTTAAGTGGAAATACTGGCTTTTGTGGCAAACGTGTTGGAGACTAAGAAGAAGCTGTGGAATTGAAAGCTAAATTAATTTGCTGCAAGTTACCAATAGCCTCAGATGCAAATACGTAGACTCCGAAGTAATATGGTTTTGTCATGTTGGCTTGTTCCGCAGTACTAACTTCGCCACGAAGAGGAAATGAGCTCACAGCCATACCAACTACTGAAATGTTTCGGGAAGCATATTGTGATCACTAAATCACCTAATCAGCCACCTACAGTACTGCAAGTAATGTATACTTAGTTTTGTATTCATGCATGGACCAGCAGTTTGTTTAATGTTGCACAATCGAGTGATCCATCAACAACATTGTACCAAACCGTGACTTTCCCAAGTCATACTACCAAGTAGGTTCCTTTCCTTCGTTGAAAATTACATTTTCTAAAGTTTGAATCAGCAAAGAAATCTATTTGCATTATCAAAAGTGTAACTAGCATCAGGTCTTTCATGAGATTTCAAGGATCGATAGTTTCATTTATTGTCTATAAAATCCAGAATCAAACTAGCTGTCAAATATCTTTTAGAAATACCAAACCAATGAAAAGTACTATTCTCTGTTCAGTAACTAAACTGCAAGGTAAAGTAATGAACGTGCAGTTATTTTCAATATTATTCTTTCCATTGCTTAAAACAATCATAAGGTTACTAAATATTCAAAGTATCAGGGTTTTTAAGCAAATACTGGGGAGAGGTAAAGCAATCAAGGATACAAAATGATTTTTTACATGGGTCTAAGTGTGAGTGTGTGAGAACGGATAATGGGCCACAAACTGAAACCGATGCTGAACTCATTCTTCAAGGCAGTCAATCTTGCTAATGGATGTAGGAGTGCTTCGAGTGTCAGTGAAGTGGACATCTGATTGCACATGTCGCTTGGCAAGTTAGAGAAAAACTGAAGAAACCTCAAGTATCAGTGAGTGTTCTAAGATTGCTGTGAAAAGTGGAAAATGATAACAAAAGCAGAGGTGTTTCTTTTTTTTTTTTTTTTTTTTTTTTCCAGGAAACTGACACAACCATGCTGTATTTTATTGTGTGCAAAGGTCTTACACACTTTATATACATTTAGGCAGTTCATTTGTCACATGGAATCCATGAAAAAAGTGATGTTCTATTTGCCTATTAATGATTACTTATTTGCTTGCTAATCATGCACTGATCATTATTCAAATTTTATGTATTGCAATGTTGATTAGAACGTGTTTTCATTTATGAGGTTATTTTAGATGAGTTTAGCCATAAATATTGTTAAATACTTCCATGGTTTGATTAACTTGTTTAATACATTCATTATTGAGAGATTTTGATATTGTGGTAACGCGCAGCGCGTACGTTTGAACGGCGCGCCGCCCGTTACCAGGACTGGCCGCTGTGTGGCGTTGGCTATGTAGTGATACATTAATATTTTTTTATTGAAAATTATATCTGCGACGCTTGTCGCTAGCATCCGTTCTCTCTGCCAATAAATCTCTGATTAGCCTTGTTTTAAGTAAGACATTCAACTATTCCAAATGATCTGGAGAGAAAACGGAATCGCTTGTCGTCTTTTGTTTCTACCTTTATACTGAGCGGACGTATTTTACTCGACCTCCATAATCATGTAAGTGTGAGCTCTGGTGAGCACCCTTTACGTAATAAACTAACTTTCATTTGGAATTCCTATTTTATTTAAATAATGACTATTTCTCCCCATCTTTCATTTAATCGATGACTTATTTTCAGCAATATTAGTAAATTGATGCTTGGTCATTGTTGCCTATTGTCTCATGATGACAAAAGAACATTCTTGATGCAAAATTTATTTACTCTCATTTTATATTAAACATTGAATTCAATGCCTTCAGGAAATCTTCATTCTGTTAAAAGCAAAGTCCGATAATTTCTTTAACGTTCGATAACCGTAGTGATCAAAATTGCACACGGTCTTAAAACTTTAACAATTAATAGTCATGAAACCAAGCATCAGTTTACAAGAACGAAGATATTAATCAATTCATACAGGTTCAACTGCAGTGTCACGGCTTCCACCAATGAATGCATACCAGGTAACTGATTCCGCTATTTTCTTATGTAATGGTGCTTTCTGGTGTTGTCGCAATTTTTAACTTACATTGCTACTGAGAACTGACAGCGGAATCTTTTGTAGTCCTTTCAGTGTATTAACCATTTCAAAAATTAATATTCATTGCTGATCTTACGGTTAGTTAAATTTCAATTCCGGTTTTCAACTTTGATCCTGTGACAACACCAGCGATAAAATCCAGAAAAAAAAGTATCATTAAAGCTAGACTATCGCGCTGCACCCTGTCGGCCACGCGGCAGTTTGAGTGAGGCACCGGGCCAGCCATGAACTTCGCCTCAGTTGTATTCTCACAGTGCTCGCTAACGTGGGTGTGCCTCCGGACGATACCGCTAGCTGTGACGGGAGTGGTCGTGTGTAGCAGTGGATTTCGTCGGACTCTGATGGGACGGTTCAGGATCCAGGCCACCATTTTAACTGGCTTAACCTGCATAGATGTGTTATTAGTCATAACAGATATATTTGTAAATGATTTTCCATTTGCCTATTAATGATTACCTATTTGCTTGCTAATTATGCACTGATTATTATTCAAATATCTGTATTGCAATATTGATTAGAATGTTTCATTTTGAGGTTATTTTAAATGAGTTTAACCTAAATATTGTTAAATACTTTCAAAGTTTAATTTGTTTCATACCCTCATTGTTGAGAGATTTTGACCTTCATTATAATTTGACCAAAATCTCTGGGTGGAAATATAATGTTACAGGATCGATATTCAAGTATTTGAATAACGTGACAATATAATCAATAGGCAAAAAATGGCAGCTCGTTTATATTAATGTGCCACATCCTACGAAAAATATTGTTAAATAGTCTGAATATAAGTGGAATTTATTGTTAATCGCAAGCAGATTTGGCATGTATATACATTTTAGAGTTATGCAATACTTGTAAGGATGTTTAATATATTGTATTTAGTAGGAACTATTTTATGTATGAAAAAGGAGTGCATGTAGCGCGGGACCCGAAAACGGGTGCTTGCGTTCTTTTTCCATTTGGCTGTTACAGTGTGAACACGCATTAAAAAAGTATGCCTTGATATTGGTAATTTTCTTTTCTTTCGGTCACACCACCTGCATATAACTGAATATCTATATCAACACTAGCACTGACCTGATGTTATATTTCCCCTAGCGAGTCTAAATAAATAAAAAGTTTTGACGATCTTATAAATCACTGACAGTTAGTGTTAGAAGGGCTTGCTGCGACGGTTTTTCCAGCGAAATGGATTAGGCTTTCGCAGGAAAACAACAATTGCCCAATGGCTTCCAGGTGATTATGAGGACAAAATCCTAAATTTTCACCAGTTCATTATAAATTTGCTACAGAGAAACTCATATATATTGTTACAAATTTGAACACAGATCAGACAGCAGTTTATTTTGAGATGCCACTCAACAATACTCTCAATAAGAAAAGGGAATCAAGCATTATGATGCGAACTGGTGGCTGTGAAAAACAAAACTGCACTATAATTAAGTGCCTAACCAGTGAAAACTACCACCTTATTTAATATTCCAGAGGAAAAACCATCCCAAAAATATCAGTAACAGGAATTATGTGAGACCAAACGAAAAAGGGTGGACGGATAACAACCTTGTGGAGGACTGGGTGATGCATGTTTGGCAATGTCGACCTGCTGCATTATTAAATTTACACATGTTGGTCCTGGACAGCTTCCGTCGACACACCACCAAGGAAGTGCGGAAAAAACTGCAACACGGAAAAACCTGGAGGTGTGACATCCATTCTGCAACTGCTGGATGTGTGAATAAGTAGACTGTTTAAAGGTGCACTGAAGCAGAAGTACATGCAACGGATGGCAGATGAGAAACATGAACTTACACCTAGCAGAAAAATCAAGCTGTTGACTCCCACTTACATAGGTAGAAATGATCTTCAGAATAAAATATCAGAAATCAGAGCTCAAACGGAGAGATTCAGGTGTTCTTTCTTCCCACGCACTATTCGAGAATGGAATGGGAGATAAATAGTATAACAGTGGTTCGATGAACCCTCTGCCAGGCACTTAAATGTCATTTGCAGAGTATCCCATGTAGATATAGATGGAGTCATTACTAAAGTTTGCTAATCTGCATGTTTTTATTCAGTAGGCTGTACCATTCAAAAATCAAGCTTTCCTTGACAAAATTTCCTTCCAGAGCCATTTTCCACAGCAGATTTCATTTTAACCACAGTTAGATTCAGGACTTAATCACTTACTTTTTCCATATCATTTGATAACAGAACACTAATTAATAAACTAATCAAGATGTGGAATAATGTATAATTATAAAAGATTTATTTTGACATGACTGTCACAACCACGAGCTGAAAATTTGGAACTGAGAAGCATAACAGTGTTCATCTTACTTCTATAAATGTACTAAACTATAATATTACAGTGGCCAAGCAGTACTAAAAGTCTTAATACTCAAGGCAAAATGACAAAATCTGGCCTAGCCAATTTGCAAATCGTTACATAGTTTCCAAAATCACACTGTATTCTTAATTCACACTTTAAATAATATACCCCTCCTCAAAACTTCAATTCTGAGACTGAAAAACAATGCAATATGTCCCTGTCACTATAGGTGAGTTTTTGGCCTAAAGCTCACTAGAAACACCTACATAGAAACTCCTGTGTGGTAAGTGTTGTACACCAGTGGCACGTAGGAGTCGCAAGTTTTCAAAATATTCTTGGTACTTTTACTGGTATTTAATTTCCTTTTGAAGTATAAGTCAAATTTCCATACTAAGATAATGTTCACCAAGGCAACAAGCATCTTCCGTGCACCAATGTGAAGTCACTGCCCTGCCCCCAATTCCGGCCGCCGACCACGCGTTTCAACACTGTGCACCCGGTGCCATCGACGCTAGTTTGGCAGTCCTCTGTACAGCACTTGCAGCAACTACCGGCCCCATAACTGCCGAACAACATGCTAGTACCGAGCCCCCACCAAAGAGCGCAGCTAAACAGAGCCCAGAACGTGGAGCTACCAAAAGATTCCCGCCAATCGGGGACTAGAGTGTGTAACATCCTAGATTCGGTGTCCGCTAGCTGGAAGACGGGCAGTGAGTCCATGAGGGATTCCACATTCAACTCTCAACCGAGCAGCACGATCCCTCCGCTTTGCAGCCCGCCGGGCTAGCACCTGCAGTTTCCTAGCACAATGCTAAACTCCTATCTACCACTGGTGCCATTGTTGTTTAAATGTTTGTTAAGCTTAAGGGACTTAACTACGGGGTCATCAGTCACTAAACTTACAAACTACTTATGAACTACCTACAACTAAGGACGGCACAAATATCCATGACCGAGGGGGGATTCGAACCCCCAACCGTAGTGGCCGTGCAGACCGTGACTGAAACGCCTCAGTCCCCTCGGCCACCGCGGCCGGCACTGGTGCCATTCCTCAAGCCTTAAGAACCAGCTCATGTATCCCTTAATTGGAAATATACCTTCTTCTGATGACGAAACCTGCTGTGTGTACTCATGATTTTTCCAATCACTCCCCAAACCCCACACAGAAATTATACCCCACCTCACCTCTCGAACCCATCCTGTACAGTGTAATGGACTACTTGACAAGGCTGGTCTTTATTGTGCTATTGGAGGACTGTGATAATTATGAATCTGACTATTCTGTGTAGGTGTGGTAAAAGAGTATTTTGTGCCACAGTTTTGTGTGTGTGTGTGTGTGTGTGTGTGTGTGTGTGAGAGAGAGAGAGAGAGAGAGAGAGAGAGAGAGAGAGAGAGAGAGAGAGAGAGAGAGAGAGAGAGAGAGAGAGAGAGAGATTTTAATGGCAACTAAAATTATTGTGGTGTGTAGTTTATTGTACATTAAACCACACTGCTTTAAGCTTATAGCCATACAATGATCAATACGAGGAGCTGCATGGAACATCTTAATACAACACAAGCCACATATAACACTTATTAGTGTCACAGCATAAACAATCCAAATCCTTATTTTTGCACCAGATACAAAAATATAACTTTTTTTTAAATGGATAATATGTGCAACAATATTAACTTATAGTCACATTTCTCACTTTCATCGTTGCAAGTGAGAGGCACTGTTTCAAATAATAATCCACTGTGAAGTACATTTTAAATGAAATGTAAGAGGCACCTGGGCAAATGCCGGGTGTCACTTTTCGGTACCTCGATCACAGTGGCCTCTCTCACACTACGCCTTGCCGCGCAGGAACCTCCGCTTGAACTGGCCGAGCTGCTTGTCGGAGATGACGACGTGGACGTAGACGTACTGCTCGTCCTTCGGGTCGGCGTTCACCCCGACGACGGTCGTCTCGCGGTACAGCCAGCGGGACTCCTCCCCTCCCGAGGGCACGCGGACAGCCATCGCCGTCCTGCCCGTAGCGCGCAGAACCGCCCGCTCGATCTTCTGGCGCAGGACATCCAGCCCGATCGAACGCGTGGCGGAGACCGGCAACCAGTCGTTACCGCTCACCTTGGCCACTTCGGCGGGCAACTGGAAATGGAAGAAAGTCGGGTTGTTATGGTCTTCAGTCCGGAGACTGGTTTGATGCAGCTCTCCACCCTACTCTATCCTGAGCAAACCTTTTCATCTCCTCATAAGAACAGCAACCCACATCCACTTTAATCTGCTTACTATATGCGTCTCTTGGTCTCCCCAAGCGATTTTTACCCCACACACTTCCCTCCAATGCTAAATTTACGATTCCTCGATGTCTAAGAATGTGTCCTACCAAGCGATCCCTTCTTTCAGTGAGGGTATGCCAAAAATTCCTTCTCTCACCAATTCTGTTCAGTACCTCCTCATTAGTTACGCAATCTACCCACCTAATCTTCAGAATTCTTCTGTAGCACCATATTTCAAAAGCCTCTATTCTCTTTCTGTCTGCACTGCTTATCGTCCATGTTTCACTCCCGTACAAGGCAACACTCCACACAAATGCCTTCAGAAAAGACTTCCTTACACTTAAATTAATATTCAGTGTTAGCAAATTTCTCCTTTTCAAAAATGCTTTTCTACCCATTGCCATTCTGCATTTTATATCCTCTGTACTACGACCATCGCATGTAATTTTACTACCCAAGTAACAAAACTCATCTACCACCTTCATTGTTTCGTTACCTAATCTAATTCCTTCAGCATCGCCTGATTTTCTAAGACCGCATTCCATTATTTTTGTTTTGCTCTTGTTAATGTTCATTTTATACTCTCTCTTCAACACGCTGTCCATTCCATTCAACTGCTCTTCCAGGTCCTTTGCTGTCTCTGACAGAATTACAATGTCATCAGCAAAACGCAATGTTTTTATTTCTTCCCCCTGAACTTTAATCCCTATTCCAAATTTTTCCTTGCTTTCCTTCACTGCCTGCTCGATGTACAAATTGAATAACATCGGAGAAAGGCTACAACCCTGTCTTACTCCCTTCCCCACTGATGCTTCCCTTTCATGCCCTTCGAGTCTAATAACTGCGGTCTGGCTTTTGTACAAAGTCGGATAACAACACAATAATGTATTAAAGTTAAAGGTGAAGCATTGAATTAAAATTTGTGCTGCAGTCTGTAACAGGGGAACAACTCCACCGATTCCAGGACTTAATTCTGCATTTACGCCCGCATAATACTGCCTGATGAACTCTTAGAATGATGTCCAGATGGTGTCAGCTGTAAGCTGCCAAACTATTTAATGTTGATTGGCAGAGTCAACCTGTTACAATATCTCGCTATTTGGAGTTGTGAGATATGGAACTATTTCCAGTTAACAGCAACGTGGTCTGTATACTATGATTCTCACTTGCGATTAAAATGCAGGAACATCGGAAGCACTGTTAATTCATAAATAAAACAGACGATGAACTTTTGAAAACAGCACTGGATTTAATAAAACTTCAAAACACTTCAGTAAATACAAGTAATGGTTACAACTCTCTGTGCCGCCATCTTATCACAAGCCCTTTTTACACTGACATATCTGTCCAAGCAAGTGCTTTGGACTGTTTATACCCAAAGCAGACTGACACTGTCAATACGTCCTCTCTCCACCAAATCAAAATCTGAAGAACCTAACTTAGTTTTATACAATGGCAAAAATATCAAATAATTTCTCTGGAGAAACTATGACAAACATATATATATATATATATATATATACAACTAGCTGAACCCCTGCTGCTTCGCATGCGTAGGCTGTTTGGTCTGCACCAGTTGTTTCTTTTTAATCCTGACAAAGAATCCATACCTTAAGTTTCGTAGTTATAGCTTGAAATTTGAGTTAACAGCACCAAAATTGGCTTAGTAGCAACATATTTTCAAAAAATGTTTCATCCCCTATTTCACCCCCTAACCGATTAATTTTCTGAAAATACCAAAACACGTGTCTTTTTAATTCTGACCAAGAAAACATATACCAATTTTTGTGGTTGTAGCTTCAAAATTGCCTTATTAGCAAAGGATTTTTGAAAAACATCCACTCTCCAATTTAACCCCCTTGATGGTTAAAAATATGGAAACACGTATTATTTAAATTCTAACGAACAATACAAATACCAATTTTTGTAGCTAAAGCTTCAAAATTGTCTTGACAACAATGTGTTTTCGAAAAGAATTTTTGATCCCCCCTTTTAGCCCCTTAGTTGTTGAATTTCCAAAAATACCAAAACACGTGTCTTTTTAATCCTGATCAAGAGTCCATAACCTAAGTTTCATAGTTATAGCTTGAAATTTGAGTTAACAGCAACATTTTTTGAAAATCAATTTTTTGCGTCCTCTATTTTACCCCCTTATTGGTTGAATTTCAAAAAATGCCAAAACACGTGTCTTTTAAATTCGAATCCCGAATCCAAATCCGAAAATTTGTAGTTCTAACTTCAAAATTGCCTAAATAGCAACATTTTTCGAAAAACACCCTCTCTCCAATTTTACCCTGTTGATGGTTGAATTTCCATAAATACCGAAACACAAATTTTTTAACATCCAACCAACAATACAAATATCAATTTTTGCAGCTCTAGCTTCAAAATTGTATCAACAGCAACGTGTTTTCAAAAACAATTTTTGATCCTCTATTTAACCCTCTTTACTTCCTGAATTTCCAAAAATAGTAAAAATCATGGATTTTTAATCCTGACCAAGATTCCATATCTGAAGTTTCGTAGTTGTAGCAAAATTTGAGTTAACAGCAACATATTTTTGAAAATCAATTTTTTGCGTCATCTATTTTACCCCCTTATTGGCTGAATTTCAAAAAATGCTGAAACACGTGTCTTTTAAATTCGAAGCCTGAATTAAAATCTAGTTCTAGCTTCAAAATTGCCTAAATAGCTATGTATTTTCAAAAAACGTTTCATCCCCTATTTCACCCCCTTACGGACGGAATATCGAAAAATCGCTTCTTAAATGACGCCTCCAGAGTAAGATCAACACCCTCCACAAATTTCAATTTTCTTTCTTCAGTGGTTTGGGCTGGGTGATGATGAATCAGTCAGTCAGTCAGTCAGTCAGTCAGTCAATCGGGACACTTCCTTTTATATATAGATTCTCTAACTTTCCATGTAATTTTGCAAATACACAATTTCAAGGTAACAGAACACTATGACATTAAGGTTTATAATCGAATACAAGCAGTGTAGTGATTTTGATAGTATTAAACGAGTGATTTAACAATTCTTAATAGTATCAATCCTGTTTAAAGTAGTGAACATAAAATTTTATTTAAAACTTCAATTTTGCAAATATGTTACTGTTTTGACCTAAATCAACATTGAAACCTGAATCAATCCTTAGTTATTCCCCTAGTGAGGTAATAGGCTTAAAAATCTTTTACGTACATAAAGAGATCACAAATAGTGTGTTACATATGATTTATAGTGTGAATTTTACCTTAATGAACAATTAACACAAGAATGCTACATCTACAACATGACATAATTACGTAAGTAAACTATCTATCTATATTTTAAATGAAAATATACTGTGGGTATGGTATGTGTCAGTCCCCAAGATATAATAGGTTAGGTTCTTAAAACACTGTTTAAAAGCTTTGCTTAAGATGAAATGAATTATTCTGGATATTAAGTGGCTGGTATTGAACGAGTCAATAAAACTGGGTGGTATCGAGTACAAGAATTGAGTGTCAAATGGCTCATTCCATTATAAGCCGGGAATCATACCCAGACCTATATGCTCACTAGACAGAGGTCTTAACCACTAGACCACCACAACACTAGCGATTAAGGTGCATCAGAATAGTCTAAGTACAACTTCCCTCCACATCACAAACTCTAATTCAGCTTCTGTGTTCCAGGAAATATTGCCACAACTGCCAAGTATCACCATGTTTTGGAACAGCACCTCGGCAATGGACATATTGGAACATTCCTGCCTTTTACCTTAGGCTAAGGTGATATAAATATCATTAATTAATAACAGATAAAGTTATCCCTGCTAATTCCCAGCATCCACACAGCCATAAAGATGCAGCTTTGCACTCCGTGGTCCATCGCCTCACATCTGTTCCACTATCTAATTCTGCATTTCAAACAGAATTACAAACAATGAAACACATAGCATCCAATACTGGCTATAACCCTGCCCTGGCAGTATTCTGAATAACAAGAAAACGAGAAAAATTACAACACTTTTGTATGCTGGCCAGCAAGAACAAGTCAGTAGTCAGAAAAACTGGTGTGTCATCCCATATTTAGGCAAAATTTCAGATCACATTGGTAAAAAGTTAAAATCTCAAAGTTACAGGCCTGCATTTTACAACACAAACAACATTTCAAAGTATTCAACAGTAAGGACAAAATTCCACCCCTGTCACAGAGTGATGTGTACAAGATCACATGCAAACATTGTGGGAAACTGTATGTTGGTCAGTCTGGCAGGGCTGTAGCTATTAGATTGTTGGAACACGAGAGAAGCTGGAGGTTAAAAAAGACAGATTCTACTTTTCCTGAACATCTGCTCAGAGAAACCTGAGGAGCTTGGTAAGGTGCAGAGATTAGCCTGCTTAGCCATAACAGGCGGAATTAGCAGCACACCAACTGCTGGGATGGAAACCATGCTGGATATGCCCCCATTACACCTTTGGGTCAAGATGGAGGCAGCGGCTGGTGCATACAGACTCAAATCTGGCAGCAACTGGAACTCTTTGGGATATCCAGAATCACACACTAAAATAGTGAGTGAGGTAAATATAGGAAAGGTTGGGGAAATGCCAGCCGACTATATTATAATCCCATACTGCTTCAACAAGCCTTTCAATATAACAATTGGAAGTTTTTTTCTTTTTTTTTTTTTTTTTTTTTTGTGGTTTTAGGGCGCACAACTTCTATGGTCATTAGCGCCCAGTCAAAAACAGATTCGCTATGGCCTCAAAAAAATGGGGACTGTCAGAACATCCAGAAGAGGCTAAAAACGAAAGATAAAAGACAATTAAAAGGGTTAAATATCCTTGGATAAGTTGGCCAAGTTGATAAAACACAAAACTCTAGCAGCTGCTCGTGTGTCATCAGCTAAAATTTCCTCCAGAGTAGACGGAAAGTGAACGGCTACACGGAGATGATTAAAAAGTACGCAAGACAGTAAAACATGTCGCACGGTCAGCAGTTCACCGCAGGAGCACAGCGGTGCAGGGTCGGCGGACAGCAAGTGACGGTGGCTGAAACGGCAGTGACCGATCCGCAACCGGGCCAGGATGACCTCCTCCCGCCGAGAGGGGCGTGAGGAGGTCCTCCAAGCGGTCGGGATTGGTTTTACAGTTCGCAATTTGTTGTTGGACATTGAAAACCACGCACTGTGCCATTGCGACACGATACTCCGGCGGAGAGCCCGTTGAACATCGTCAGATGGGACGCAAAAGGTAGCCACGCGAGGTAAAAGAGCTGCGGCCTTGGACGCTATGTCGGCCGTCTCATTCCCGGACACACCTGCGTGGCCAGGGACCCACAGGAAAGAAACGTGACAGCTGTCATCTGCTAGCAACTGGAGGGAGCGTTGGATCCGATACACGAGAGGATGGTGCGACAAAGGGTCCTTAAGACTCTGCAGGGCACTAAGGGAGTCCGAACAGATGGCATAGAAAGGTTGGCGGTGGCGGCAGGTATACAAAACGGCCTGGTGGAGGGCAAAAAGCTCAGCCGTGAAACTCGAACACCGGTCAGGGAGCTTGTATTTGAACCGGTTGTCCCCGACGACGAAGGCAGATCCGACACCGGCAGTGCTCTTGGAACCATCAGTGTAAATAAATATGGCATTATCGAACCGCGAACGGAGTTCGACAAGCCTCGAGCGGTATACCAAATCCGGAGTGCTCTCCTTGGGGAGCGAACTAAGTTCGAGGTGAGTGTGAACCGGGGCCATATGCCACGGTGGCAATGGGCTTTCGCTCAACCGAAAGGTGGAAGGAAGGGTAAAATCGAGCCGCTGTAGTAGGCGGCGAAACTGAACTCCAGGTGGAAGCAAGGCAATCGCAGACAACTGATATTGGCGATCGAGTGAGTCGTCAAAAAATAATCGGTAAAATGGATGGTTGGGCATCGACCGCAGGCGGCATGCGTACCGAGACAAAAGTATGTCACGCCGAGTGGTCAAGGGTAATACAGCAGCCTCGGCATACAGACTTTCAACAGGGCTAGTATAAAATGCACCGGTCGCAAGACGTAAACCCCGATGGTGGATAGAGTTGAGACGGCGGAGAATCGACGGCCGCGCTGAGGAGTATACAAGGCTTCCGTAGTCGAGCTTCGACTGAACAATGGCCTGGTAAAGGTGAAGCAGGACGGTACGGTCCGCTCCCCATGACGTGCCACTGAGGACACGAAGAACGTTAAGGGATCGGGCACTACGGGCAGCCAGGTAGGACACGTGTGTGGACCAGCAAAGTTTACGATCCAACATGAGTCCCAAGAATTTCGTAGTCTCCACGAAAGGGAGAGCAACAGGGCCGAGATGTAGAGAGGGTGGAAGAAATTCCTTGTATCTCCAGAAGTTTATACACACAGTTTTCTCAGTGGAGAATTGGAAGCCGTTTGCGATGCTCCAGGAATATAGACGGTCAAGACAGCGTTGAAGAGAACGCTCCAAGAGGCACGTCCGCTGGGCGCTACAATAGATTGCGAAATCGTCAACAAAAAGCGATCCGGAAACGTCGGCTGAAAGGCAATCCACGATCGGATTGATTGCAATGGCAAAGAGCGCCACACTCAAGACGGAGCCCTGTGGTACCCCATTCTCCTGGCAATAGGTATCTGACAAAACAGAACCCACCCGTACCCGGAACTTGCGATCCGCCAAAAACTCTTGAATGAAAAGAGGAAGGCGGCCCCGAAGGCCCCATATGTGCAATGTGCGGAGAATGCCCGCTCTCCAACAGGTGTCGTATGCCTTCTCCAAGTCGAAGAACACTGCTACTGTTTGACGCTTCCTTAGAAAGTTGTTCATAATGAAGGTCAACAACGTAACGAGGTGATCAGCAGCAGAGCGGTGTCGACGAAAACCGCATTGGATATTAGTCAGGAGGCGGCGAGATTCGAGGAGCCAGACCAACCGAGCGTTAACCATGCGTTCCATCACCTTACAGACACAGCTCGTCAGAGAAATAGGGCGATAGCTGGAAGGAAGATGTTTGTCCTTCCCTGGTTTGGGGATGGGGACAACAATGGCTTCACGCCAACTTGTGGGAACATGACCTTCAGTCCATATGCGATTGTAGGTACTGAGAAGAAAGCACTTGCCCGCAGGAGAGAGGTCCTTCAGCATTTCAATGTGAATGGAATCGGGCCCGGGAGCAGAAGATCGGGACAGGGCGAGAGCACGGTCTAGCTCCTGCATGGTGAAGGCGACGTTATAATTTTCACGATTAGAAGAGTGGAAAGAAGGCGGCCGGGCCTCCTCTACCTGTTTGCGAGGGAGAAAGGCAGGGTGGTAATGGGCAGAGCTCGAAACCTCCGCAAAGAAACGGCCCAATGCGTTGGAAACGTCATAGGGGTCCACGAGGACTGCATTCTCCACGTTCAGGCCAGGAATCGGGGAGTGGACCTTAATGCCGGATAGACGGCGTAGGCCACGCCAAACAAACGTGGAGGGAGTAAAACGGTTAAAAGAACTAGTAAAAGCGGTCCAGCAAGCTTTCTTGCTGTCGTTCATGATACGACGACATTGCGCTCTCATACGTTTGTAATTGATGCAATTCTCCAAAGTCGGGTGGCGGCGGAAGGTGCGTAAAGCACGGCGCCGGGCTCTAAGCGCGTCGCGGCAGGCTGCAGTCCACCAAGGGACCTGGACACGACGTGGAGAAGAGGAAGTACGAGGTATGGAACGTTCGGCAGCTGTGAGAATAACCTCTGTGAGGTAGTCGACCTGACTGTCACAGGTGGGAAAATCCCGATCGTGAAAAACAGCCATGGTAGAATAAAGCCCCCAGTCGGCTTTAGAAATGTTCCAACTGGTGGGACGAGGAGATGGGGAATGATGCAGAATGTGGATGATACAGGGGAAATGGTCACTCGAGTATGTGTCAGAAAGTGCATACCACTCAAACCGACCGGCAAGCTGAGGAGTGCATATTGCGAGGTCTATATGGGAGTAAGTGTGTGTTGTGTCAGAAAGGAAGGTTGGTGCACCGGTGTTGATGCAGACAAGATCGAGGTGTTGGAGAAGGTCCACCAAAAGGGAGCCTCTCGGACAAGGTGCCGGAGAGCCCCATAAGGGGTGGTGGGCATTAAAGTCGCCTATCAACACGAAGGGTGAAGGGAGCTGATCAACAAGGTGTAGCACATCTGCCCTAGTAAGGGCAGATGACGATGGCGAATAAATATTACAGAGGGAAAAGGTAAATGTGGATAGGGTGATGCGGACGGCAACTGCCTGTAGGTGAGTATGCAATGAAATGGGATGGTAATAGACATCGTCTCGAAGGAGCATCAGAACCCCTCCATGGGCTGGGACACCTTCCACGGGTGGCAGGTCGAACCGCACAGAGGTGTAGTGTGGAAAGTCTGCACGATCACGTGGACGCAACTTAGTTTCCTGGAGGCAGACTAGAAGCGGGCAGTGGAATCGAAGGAGTAGTTTTAACTCCTCCCGATTAGAACGAATGCCGCGAATATTCCATTGAAGGAGCGCCATGATAAAAATGAGAGAAGAAATAAGGATAAAAACCAACTAGCGAGCGGGGTCACCTCGACGGCCGCTGAGGACCCGATTTCGAGGGAGCACTGCTATCGCTGTCCAGGGGCAAAGGGTCGTGGTCCATAGGTTCGACCGACGCGCCTGCCACCTCCATGAGTTGATCAGGAGGGGCAGTTTCCGCCGCCGGTATAGGACCGGGTGCCCGGCAGACGGAGCGACCCGGTGAAACAGAAGACGGCCGAGGCCGGCAACTGTTGGACGGCGTGACGGATGGGTCACGCCTCGGCGGGGAAGGAGAGGAACTCTTTTTCTTGTCAGCTCTTCTGGAAGAGTGACGGCGGGAAGAGGCAGTTGACGGTTGGGAAGCCTGAGAACGCAGAAAATCCTCACGGACGGGTTCCTTTTTCAAGGTCCGGGCATCTTGTTTAGGTGCTCGCGGTTTACTAGAGTTTGACGAAGACTGTACCCTAGAAGCAGCAGGAGGAAGCGGGGACGTGGAACGGGCAATCTTCGGGCTGGCGGATCGCACAACTGTGTCAGCGAAAGTGAAATCACAAGTCTGGGTCCTGGAATCCTTGGTAGGTCGAGTTGAGGTGAGTACCTTACTGTATGTACCCGCTGGGAGGACAGTGGGCTTTCGACTCGCCAACAACTTTCGAGCGGCAGATGTTGATACCTTCTCCGTAACCCGAATTTGCTGGATTACCTTCTCATCCTTGTATACAGGGCAGTCGCGAGAGGAAGCCGCATGGTCACCGTTGGAGTTTAGGCAGTGAGGGGACGGAGGTGGGCAATCCCCCTCATGGGCGTCCCTACCACAAGTGACACACTTTGCTGCATTTGGGCACGGTTCACGGGTATGGTTGTACCTGTGGCACTGAAAACAGCGCGTTGGGTTAGGTACATAAGGTCGGACGGAGATGACTTCATACCCTGCTTTGACCTTCGACGGGAGGTCAACTCTGTCGAACGTCAAAAACACAGTACGAGTCGGTGTCAATTGGTTATCGACCTTTTTCATCACCCTGTGGACGGCTGTCACACCCTGATCGGACATATACGATTGGATGTCTTCATCAGACAACCCGTCAAGGGATCTCGTAAAAACTACCCCCCGTGACGAGTTGAGTGTGCGGTGCACTTCTACCTTAACTGGAAACGTGTGCAACAACGTAGTACGTATCAGTTTTTGGGCTTGGAAGGCACTTTCCACTTCCAGCAACAATGCGCCATTGCGCTGACGTGAACAGGTTTTAACAGGGCCAGCATTGCATCTACACCTTTCTGTATAACGAAAGGATTGACAGAATTGAAATCCTTTCCGTCGGTGCGAGAGACAACCAGAAATTTAGGTACATTAGGCAGAGTCTTTTTAGGCTGAGGCGAGTCTAACTTACGTTTGTGGGTCAATGTCACGAAAGAAGATAAGGAAGTCATCGCGGAAGTGTCCCCCGTGATTACCGGCGTCTCCGATGGCGTGCTCCTTCCTAGTGGGGGCCCTCTCCGAGGGCTTACCCGCCTTAGGTGATTGTTCACACCTCAGGTCACACCTCCCGAGAACTGGCGGAGGGACCAATCGGCACGTTCGGAAGGTACCAGCTCGGGTAATCACCCCTCCCTGGGCCTGGCCTTTACCAGGGGGTACGTACGTGCCCTACTTGTCTACCCGGGGCGGGGAATTACGCGTTACCCCGTCACCTGCTACGCACGATTATGCGTGGGTCGGCCTTCAGACACGCACAGGGAGGAAAAGAAGAAGAGGATAGGAAATGAAGAGAAAGAAGGAAGAAGTGTCTCAAACGCCGAAGCGGAGACTAATGAGGAGAAGAAGGCTAGGAGAGTACAAGGAGAGAAAGACAGAAAACAAAGGGTAAGAAAGGAAGGAACGAAGGAAGAAAAACCACAATAAGAACCACCGTAGCTCACGAAATACGCCCGTCTCCGGGCGAAGGCATAAACCGGGAGGGACAGTGAAGCAGCCTGGGGCAGAAGAAAGGCTGCTCCGGCTCGGGACAATTGGAAGTAGGGAGCAGTGAGAGAAAATAGTTCGACACCGTACGGGGGATATTGTCTGGTTCACTGACGGGTCAAAATCGGACCAAGGTGTTGGGGCCGGGGTATACGGGGTGCAGCCATGACTGGAGGGCGTCATCTCTCTAGGGAAACTGGCCTCAGTATTCCAGGCCGAAATCACTGCCATCAGGGCGTGTGTGGAGGAAAATTTGCGTAGGTGCTACAAAGATCGTAGCATCTATATCCATTCAGACAGCCAGGCAGCCCTGAGAACACTGGCAGCTCCTGCAACAAGGTCTAAAATTGTTGCAGAATGTCACAGGGTTCTGGTGGAGCTAGGGGAAAGCAATAGAGTAAACCTATTGTGGGTCCCTGGCCACTCGGGGATCAGTGGCAACGAACATGCCGACAGATTAGCCAGGATGGGGGCAGAGACTCCATTTATTGGACCGGAACCTGTCCTGACAATCAGCAAGGCAATGATCAAATTGGAGCTACACAACTGGCTCAGAAGACAGCACGTAGAATATTGGACCAAAGTCTATCAGCAAAAACATGGCAAGGTAATGGTGCCAAAGCCATGTTTTAAAAGAAGCTCTGCAATCCTGGGTCTGAACAGGAGAGAGATAAGACTCATGGTTGGATTGCTGACAGGCCATGGTAATTTCAAAAAACACCTACGTACAATGGGAATAACAGAAGAGGACCCTAAATGTAGGATCTGTGATGACGGTGATGAAACTGCATCACGTCTAATCTTCGAATGCATTGCATTGGAGAATAAAAGGCACACAATATTTGGGACAACCAGACCCGAAGAAATTGTGTCTAATAAAGAACTGATAAAGGGACTCCTTGAGCTGTTCAAGAACATTGGTTGGCTTTACTAGATATACAGGGAGCGATACCGCACAATAAACTTAAGTTTCGGTGCGGGCAGTGGCGGGTTGGACCAAGACTGTTTTGGCTTCCCTGCAAAAATCAATCAATCAAACCTGATTACAATGTACACTGGGAAATCCTACATTTCCTGAGGAAAGCAGAAATATGACACTATGGAAATCAATAAACATTTGGCTCAGGATGCTAGTTTAGTATTAAACAATTAGATCCAGTCATCTTTACACCTCTACTGAAATGAGTTATAGTTTCCAACTTTCCTTTTCAACAAAAATAATCATGTCAGTTTTGATCCTTTACATATACTTATCATATTTTTATATAAATGTTAGTAACTCTCACAAAAATGTACTTTTAATGTACTTTCCTGTGAAGTAGTCTATTTTCTGTGATAACATCTTTGTAAATCATAACATGTTTGAAACATCTTTGAAAACATGTATACTACATTTGTCCGGACATTGGAGGCAAAGATGTTGTTGAATGTTGGGCCCATTGCCCACCGAGTCTCAAAGTTTCTAAGTTTGAATTTCCTGCCCAACATTCTACAACATCTTAGCCTCCAATCTCTGGACAGAGCCTCTGCCTCGATTGGCATCTCTGTCCAACCTCTTTGCATTTTGCATATGTCTGCCTTGGTGTGTGTGCATGTATATGTGTGTGGGTGTAGGTGTTTGTTTACCTAATTTGCGGCTGTTTGCTGATGATGCTGTGGTGTATGGGAGGGTGTCATTTGTAACTGACTGTAATAGCATACAGGATGACAAAATTTCTAGTTGGTGCAAAGAATGGCAGCTAGATCTCAATGTAGAAAAATGTAAGGTGATGCGCCTGAGTAGAAAAAACAATCCCATAATGTTCGAATACAGCATTAGTAGTGAGCTTCTTGATGCTGTCGTGTCGCTCAAATATCTAGGCGTAACATTGCAGAGCGATATGAAATGGAACGAACATGTAAGGACAGTTGTGAGTAAGACGGACAGCCGACTTCGGTTTATTGGGGGAATTTTGGGAAGATGTACTTCACCTGTAAAGGAGACCGCGTATAAAACGCTTGTATGACCACATCTTGAGTATTGCTCAAGTGTTTGGGACCCGCAACAGATCAGTTGAAAGGAAGACAGAGGCGGTTCAGAGGCGAGCAGCTAGATTTGTTACCGGTAGGTTCGACCAATTCGCGAGTCACGGAAATGCTCTGGCAACTCAATTGCGGATCGCTGGAAGAAAGACAACATTCTTTTTGTGAATTTCTGTTAAGTAAATTTAGAGGGCTGGAATTTGAAGCTGAGTGTAGTACGATCTTGCTGCCGCCTACTTACATTTCGCGTAAAGATCACAAAGACGAGATAAGAGAAATTAGGGCTCGTACAGAGGCATATAGGCATTCTTTTTATCCTCGTTCAATTTGGGAGTGGAATAGGAAAGGAAATGCCTAGTAGTGGTACACTGTACCCTCCGCCACACACCTTATGGTGAACTGCGGAGTATGTATGTAGATGTAGATGTATCCTTCTTTTGCCCAAGGTAAGTCTTTCCTCTCCCAGGATTGGAATGACCCCTTCATTACCCACTCCCTTAAAAACCTCATCCTTTGCTTTTCCCTCTCATTCCCAGCTCTTTCTGAAGAAGCAACCTTAGGTTGTGAAAGCTCAGTTTTGTGTGTGTTTTTTTATTTTATTTTATTTATATCGTATTTTTATTCTTTCTGCACTGTGTATCACAAATATAGCCGCTGTAAACAGATAATACACTTCATTGAATATTAATTATGCTTCCCGATGCTCTACTTCAAAATAAGGCAAGAATAGGTATTAAAAAGATGAGAATATTATCAAACACAAATTTAAATAAATAAAACGAAAAATTGTCATGATGGAAGTTCCAACTTGGATCCACAGTTTGACAGTCCAAGTATTGGACTAATCAACCAGTGATGGCACCCATGTTTACGAGTACCCAAGCTACAGCATGAAAACACAAAAACGTTAATTACTCTAATGTCATTAATTTTTGGCCACACATACAAGGTGTCCCACTCAACTCTTTCACCCCAGATATCTCTAGAACTACAATAGATATTGAAAAACAACTTTTCACGGTCATGAATGTACAGTAGGGGCTTCTGAAAATAGGTACTATGAATCAGTCTGAAACATGAAGTATTATTTTCAGCACAAACTTATGTCTTTTTAAACTGACACCCCATATTATTTCTTAAGCAATCAACAGCATGAAAAATCACAAAAAGAATGGTGTTGGTTGCACCACGATGTGTCAATTACGTCCAGAGGAACTGCAGAGCGAAATTGACATTTGAAACACATGAAGCGGACATCTAACGTGTCCCGAGACTCAAGCGAGACTCGCTAGTACTGCACCTCATATTTCAAACGTTAACTTCGCTTTGCAGTAATTGACAAATCGCGAAGCAACCAACAATTCTTTTTGTGATTTTTCATGCTATTGACTGCTTAAGAAATAATATGGGGTAGCCATTTAAAAAGACCTAAGTTGGCATTGAAAATAACACTTCTTTATGTTTTAGACTGTCTCATAGTAACTAGTTTCATAAGCCCCTACAGTATGTTCATGACTGTGAAAGTCGTTTTTCAATATCCCGTGTAGTTCCAGAGATATCTGGGGTGAAAGATTTGAGTGAGACACCCTGCCCTATGCACCCTTCCACCACCACTTACTCCAGTCCCGACCCCGGAAGGTGTACACGATCAAAGACAGAGCCACTTGCAATAGTACCCACGTGATTTACCAACTGACATGCCTGCACTGTGAAATGTTCTATGTGGGAATGACCAGCAACAAACTGTTCATTCCCATGAATGGTCATAGGCAGACAGTGTTTGTTGGTAATGAGGATTACCCTGTGGCTAAACACACCTTTGTGCACAGACAGCACATCATAGCACAGTGTTACACCGTCCGGGTTATCTGGATACTTCCCCCTGACACCAATTCTTCAGAACTCCGGAGATGGGAACTAGCCCTTCAGCATATTCTCTCTTCCCGTTGCCCACCTGGTCTCAACCCCCACTAAATTTAAATTCCCTCCCACCATCTTTAACATCTTTGCCTTGGTTCTCTGGACAGAGCCTCTATCTCAAGTAGCATCTCTGTATAACTCCTTAATTTCTTTGGTTTCTACAGTATGTCTGCCTAGGTGTGTTTGCGTCTGTGTAAATGTGTGGGTGGGTGTGTATTTGTTCACCTTCCTTTTCTTCCCCCAAGGTAAGTCTTTCCTCTCCCGGGATTGGAATGGCTCCTTACCCCCTCCCTTAAAACCCTCATCATTTCCTTTTCCCTCTCCTTCCCTTCTGCCTGAAGAAGCAACTGGGTTGCGAAAGCTTGCATTTGTCTGTGTGTGTGTGTGTGTGTGTGTGTGTGTGTGTGTGTGTGTGTGTTTTATTTGTTGTACTATCACCTGTGCTCCTTCGCCTGGTGAGTAATCTTCATCTATTTTTTATATATACACCCTGTATATTAGTAAAAATGGATCATTGTCAGATGATCTTTTGCTGTATAGGGTTGAAAACTATTTTCCATCATCAACTTTGATCTTACGTTCTTCAAATGTTTGTATAGTTTATGGGACTTAACTACAGGGTCATCAGTCCCTAAACTTAAAAACTACTTATAAACTAGCTAATCCTAACAACGGCACAAATATCCATGCCCGAGGGGGATTCGAACCCCTGACCGTAGTGGCCGTGCAGACTGTGACTGGAGCGCCTCAGTCCCCTCGGCCACTGTGGCCGGCTCTTAAGTTCTTAAAAAACTACTTAGTGTGTAGCAAAAAGCTCAAACATGGGTCTCTTTATATTCAATATAGCACATCCACGCAAAATATGATAGAAATCAATGAACCTCTCCCTGTTAGTGAATATTCAAAATACTTAAACAGAGGAAAAAATAGAAAAGTTAATTACCAAGTCAATCTTATTCCCCACAACTATGATATTTTCAAGCAGTTCCGGTCTGAGGTCAAAAGACCTCAGTGTCTCATCCACGTTGACAGCTTGCGCTTGCGCGTCAGGATGGCTGACGTCCCTGACGTGGACAATGACATCTGCTAGCATCGCATCCTCCAGTGTCGCGTGAAAAGACTCCAGCAGTTGTGTCGGGATATCCGAAATAAAGCCCACTGTGTCAACATACAGCACCTGCAATACAGCCACGAGTTACACATTTATGTTTTATTTATAAAAATTGAGTACAGAAACATCAAACTGACAAGTGCATTGGCATTTTACTACAATATTTGAGCTACATCATATAATATATGAATGCATTGTTTCGTGGCGAGTTATGTTGATAAAATTTTCTCGGGCTTCCAGCCACGTCATGTGGTTTACTGTCCACGACGTTTCGACTGAGATCTCTTCGGCCATTGTCAAGTGGTTGACTGTCGAGTCATTGCTGCTGTCGTCCTTATATTGCTGCTCTGCAGGCTTTTATGTCACTGGTGCTCGAGGCATGACCATAAAAGGCAATGTTTTGATTAGATTAGATTAGTTATTTGTTCCGTAGTTCCATATTGAGGGGATCCTCGTGAATGTGGTACATGTCAAGGAACAAAATTTACAAGTTGAATAACAGATAATACTAATAATATAAATACAAATACACACACTTATATTATAAATACAAATACATAAATTTTTAAGGTTTCTTTTCTTTTCTTTTTTTGCTGATAATATAATAATACTAATATAGTATGAGTGCATGCATCATTTGGTACAATTTAGAAATTCACTAATGGAGTAGGAGTTCGCCACTAGAAAGTCTTTTAGGTTCCTCTTGAACTGATCTTTATTTGTAGCTAAATTTTTTATACTTGATGATAAATTATTGAAAATGTGTGTTCTTGAGTAGTGGACCCCTTTTTTGAACTAAAGTAACTGCTTTTAAATCCTTGTGTAGATCATTTTTATTTCTAGTATTGTATGTATGAACTGAGCTGTTTGTTGGGAAAAGGGATATATTATTTATGACAAATTTCATTAAGGAATAAATATAATGAGAGGCAGTAGTTAATATACCCAGTTCTTTGAAGAGGCTTCTACAAGACGTCCGTGAATTTACTCCACAAATAATACGTATTACACGTTTTTGGACTCTGAAGACTTTTGACTGACTTGAAGAGTTACCCCAAAATATTATACCATATGACATTAAGGAATGAAAGTAAGCAAAGTATGCAAGCTTTGTTATTTTTATGTCTCCTATGTCTGATAACACTCGTATTGAAAATACAGATTTGTTGAGTCGTTTCTGCAGTTCTGTGGTGTGCTCCTCCCAACTGAATTTATTATCAAGCTGTAATCCCAGGAATTTAATACTGTCAACCACTTGTATCTGCTCTTCTTCATACTTAATGCATATGCTGTCAGGAAATCTCTTACATGTTCTGAACTGCATGTAGTGCGTCTTTTCAAAGATTAATGACAATGAGTTGGCTTTAAACCATTTATTAATGTTCATGAAAATATCATGCATGCCTGCCGTGCCCGCCTCAACCTTCCAATCGCCGGGTTCGAAGCCGTGCTCAGCTGCAAGCCGCCGTCTCTATTGAGAGTATTGTCAGCTATTTTGATCTCAATCACCTCTTATTACACTATCCCAGAAACTGTACGGTCTTGTAATTGTGGATGTCTCCTCAGACGCAATACGATGTCTGTTTACAAGTGCACGCTCCACAATTGCTGACTTCTCGGGAATAATTACAAACATTGCGTTTTGCAGACAACATAGCAACTCTGTCAGAGACAGCAAAGGACCTGGAAGAGCAGTTGAACGGGTTGGACAGTGTGTTGAAAGGTGCATATAAGATGAACATGAACAAGAGCAAAACTAGGGTACTGGAGTGCAATCTAAGTAAATCAGGTGATGCTGAAGGAATTAGAATAGGTACCAAAACAATAAAGGAAGTACCGGTAGATGAGTTTTGTTACTTGGGCAGTAAAATAACAAATGATGGTCGCAGTACAGAGGATATAAAATGCAGAATGGCAATGGGTAGAAAAGCGTTTTTGAAAATGAGAAATTTGTTGACATCGAATATTTATTTAAACCTAAGGAAGTCCTTTCTGAAGGCATTTGTGTGGAGCATTGCCTTGTATGGCAGTGAAACTTGGGCGATAAACAGTGCGGACAGGAAGAGGATAGAGGCTTTTGAATTGTGGTGCTACAGAAGAATGCTGAAGATTAGGTGGATGGATCAGTTAACTAACGAGGAGGTATTGAACGGAATTGGAGAGAAAAGGAATTTTTGGCATACCCTTACTAAAAGAAGGGATCGCTTGGTAGGACACATTCTTAGACATCAAGGAATCGTGAATTTAGCATTGGAGGGAAGTGTTTGGGGTGAAAACCGCAGAGGAAGACCAAGAGATGGATACAGTAAGCAGATTCAGACAGATGTAGGTTGCTGTTCTTATGTGGAGTTGGAGATGCTTGTTCAGGATAGGGTATTGTGGAGAGCTGCATCAAACCACTCTCCGTACTGAAGACAACAACAACATTGTTTATGTTGCTCACAGCGCTATTCAATAGTGTGCACTGTTTTTCCTATATCAAATTGTCCACAACCGCAAGGTATTTTATATACTCCTGGTGTCCTTAGGCCTACATCATCCTTAACAGGTCTCATCAACTCAAGTATTTTTGAAGGAGCCCTGAAGACCTAGTCGATCTTGTCTCTCTTAAGGGGTCGGCTAATCTTTCCAGTGACTGAGCGACAAAACAGCAAAAACATAAGTTTCTTCGAGTCCTCCTCGGGGTCTTCTGCTTGTGTGTTTTCAGGAAGATAGCTTTCATAATCTTGCAGTTGCTGTTGCCATTGTCCCTAAAAACTCTGTAGGTGGCTCAATTCCTTTTGAAGATTTTCAGTGTCTGACGCTACTTCCATTCGGTGCACCAAGTTCCTTAAAACAGACTGTTTCTGCGATGGATGATTATGGTTTGTGGCATGCAGGTACCGGTCTGTGTGTGTGGGTTTTCTGTAAACACTGTGGCTGAGGCATCCATCTACTTCACAGCTGACGAGGACCTCAAGGAACGTCAAGGCACCCTCTTTCTCCACATCCATCGTGAACTTTATCTTGTCATGGATGTTACCGATGTGGTTGAAGAATTCACCGAGTTTTTCACGTCCAGGTTTGCCATAACTTGTTTATGGAGCACTTTCAAGACATTGCCTTCGACACGGCACCTGTAAAGACTAGCTGTTTTTATCAGTACATTGATGACACACACACTCGTTGTCTGGCCACATGGACATGAAAAACTCTGAACTCCACGGCATCACAGCTATATAAGGATGATAACAGCAATCATTTGACAGTCAACCACTTGACAAATGACCAAGGACATCTCAGCTGAAACGTCGTGGGCAGTAAACCACATGACGCGGCTGGAAGCCGGAGAAAAACTTATATGATGTAGATGAAGTTATCGTTTCTAGACTGCACAAATGCAAATGCTCACCAAGCAAAAAAGCAGTAATAAACACACGTAAAATGGGTGAAAATGGGCAAGCTTTCGGACCTAAGTGGCTCCTTCTGGAATGAAGGACTTAAGGAAAGCAAAAAAGGATGTAGGAAAAGGACTGGCAAAGTTTAAGAGGTAAGAAAAGTTATGGAAAACCACTGAAAACCCTGAGTTACAGAGACTTACAGGATAGGATGAGAATGAAAGACTAAGGCTTTATTCATAGGGTAGGCAACATCACATCAATGTCAGTGACGTCACACCGTCAAAAATCCAAAGGCATTCTCACTGGACAGAACATCAAGTGGCAGCAAAAACAAAGCACCATTTGTGCATAGTAGTTTGAAACATGCAATAGTGGTGGTCTTTGTTTACAAAAGAGAACAGCAAACATTAAATGTAGTATTGACACATTAGTTATAACAGCAGTTGGTCTTAGATGACAAGAAAAGAGCAGAAATTCGTGTATGGCAAGCAAAATGAAAAAATGAACAGGAGTTAAGAAAATGTTTTTGAAGAGAATTTACGAAGGCCAATTTCTGTATGGAGAACTTAAGACATTTCACAAAAGCCCTTTGAATGGCAAGACAATTTTTCAATTACCATATTTGCTGGAATATAAGACACACTGGCATATAAGATGCAAACTACTTTTAAGACACTTTATTTAGGAAAAAAATAAATCACACCTAATACATCTATTGCAATAAAATTATAATACGTATGTTCATGTACATCAAATATCGACAGCATTGCTTTCAAGTACTGTTCATGAACTTTTCGCAGTCAAGTTTCTCGACATTTTGCGCTTATTCAAATGGATATTCCGCCTTTCGCTGTTTACAGTATGCGCCAAATGTGACACGATGGTTGATAAGAGCGTCGTCAATGCTTACGACATTGCCACATAGGTGGTACTGCTTGCCATTGCCATCAGACAGTGTGCCGAGTATCAGTTTGCGAGTCGAGTAGCAGGTTCTCATGTTTAAAAAGACACGTTTCAAGAATTTATTGTTAAGCATAAATATTTATGTAAGTACTTTTGTGAGGTACCACAAATTGTGAGAATGATGGATGGTTTACGTCTGGTGCACAACATGTTATAACCTCAAAAATACAACTGTGAGATGCAGACACTGTGCAAACTCCACAAAAAATTCTTATGTACATAATTGCACTTGAAAATGAGAATAAATTCAATTATCGTCAGGCGAGACATGGACAAATACATTCAAATAATGAATGACACCATTACAGGATTGCCAAAAACATCAATTATGATGAATGAAATCACGTCGACCTTTAATACGTAATAAAGCTCCTGGCCAGTATTTTCGTGCACATTATGTAAATATATATCAAATATACATATAAGCTTTCGCAACCGTTGGTCACTTCTTCAGGAAAATAGGAAGAAAGGAGTGGAGAAAGGGAAGGATATGGGTTTTAAGGAAGTGGAAAAGGAGTCATTCCAATCCCACTTCCTTAAAACCCATATACTTGTGTTTGTGTGTGATTTTACTTGTGTCTGTTGACAAGCCTGTCCTTTGGGTAAGTCATCCATTTTCTATTTTTTATATTTGTTTACCCCACGAGGAAAGTTTCCTTCTATAATTTTTATATATCAAATATGAACTACGAAAATGTGTCAGAGAACCTTGAAGCAAATTTTCCCACTTAAAACATTAATTCCCGTAGTTTACACTTTGTTTTTATCCATTGAAAAGAAATGGAGCTTGTAGGTACCTAACTTAACTGGCAACCGGCGAATAAGAGGCATCAAGTTTTTGAACCAATTTTTGTAGGAAAAAATGTGTGTCTAATATGCCGGCAAATATGGTAACTGTCTCTGGTAAGTGGGAGGATCATGAAAGCAGATGCAAATATGAGCTAAGCAATTTCCTGATGGTGTCTTTGAGCTTTATCTGGTTTCAGTTTTACCAATTCCTTTACAGCTCTTCTCTTTCGTATTTTATAGGAAAAGGCATCTATTTTTTAATGCTGCACTTAATCGAAAACAGTACGCCACCAACAAACAGCCTCCAATTGCAGGGTCACCTACTGTTTAACACAGACTCCAAACCACAGTGCACCTTCACATTTTTCATGAATACAAATTATTGACAGAGGTGAAAGAAGCAACAAGTCACAGCAAATTCGGCACTCAGCAAGAAGTAAACCCCAGCTCTTAGAAATTTCACTCTGGCATGGCAACAGCACAACCATGGGGGTCGGGGATTTGTCCCAAATTGTGTGTGGTGAAAGAGGACCCCTAACACCTCACGTGGTTAAAATATTACGACGAATCTCGAGAAAAATCGATCCCAAGTTTCTTAGGTGCCTTATGAGTATAAAATGTTAGTCCATTGCTGAGCTGCCATCTGGCCTAGATGGTTAGGGCTCGGACTCTTATGCCAGAGATATCATGTTCGATTCCTCCTCCGGCACTTATTTTTTTCCTTCTGTTCCATTTTCCTTTGTTAGTCCAATTATTCAGAAAGTTTCCCAAACCAACATTATCTTTAACAAATTAGTTACATTATTAAATTTTTTTTTTGTCCAACAACACAATTCAAGGCGGTGGGTTTTCCATTTTTCATTGTAACATATATGAGGAGCAACATTGGGTTTTTAATCAGAATAACAAAGTCGATTGGGAAACATTCAATTTTTATACATATAATACTTACAAACAAGAACCGCAGTGGTAATTATCGTAAAAACAAAAAAGCAGTAATTTTTGCAACATCTTGCACAACATATAAAAGTAAAGTTTTTACAATCACAGGGTGTTTGCAATAAATCTGTACAAAAACAAGCCCCATTAACAATTATGAAAATGTTTAGAGTTTCTGATAATTTTGAGGCAAACCAGGCATACTGAATCATGCTCGGAATATCGGTGGCGATAATTGATGGTGAATTATAGAATGAACTTACAATCTTCCCAGGAATTAATTTCACAATTCTCCTGTAACAATGTGCTGCAATTTTGCAAGTGCTTTATGAAATTTTTAAGCTGCCTGAAAAAGTAAACATCACAAAGTGCATTTTGGAGGTATTATTTTTACAGACAAAGTTGGCATATTTTCGTCATCTTGAAAAATTGCATCATATATCTCCGGATTCGTTTGACTTCCGTAAGAGTCAATGAGAAGTAAAAATTTATTCTCCCCAACATAAGATTTTAGACATTTCCGGAGAAAATCAATGTATAAAACTGTTGTTAATTTTCTGGACTTCTATGATGTTACGATAACGTTCATCTAAGTATGGGCATAGCCATCTATTAATTTGTGAATACAAAGTCCAAAATGACCGGTCACTTCTTGTAAGCATATGAAGACATGTTTTTTTGCAATGTTACCAAGGACCGAAATCAAAATACAAACTGCCGTTTACTTCTCAAGGCTCGCGCACAGCCCTATGTGCAGATGACTGTTATAATCTCAAGGGAAACCTTACAAAGCCTCTATAAACCTTGAAACCCCATAAAACAACATAGAATGAGCACAAATATTTTTCAGTGATTGAAAAACTTTACGTTCTTGAGCTAAAATAATGTTTTAAAAATAATGTAGGTTTGAGAAACTTTTTGAATAATTGGTGGAATAACAAAGGAAAATGAAAAAGAAGGAAAAAAAAAAGTGAGGGAGGAGGAAACGAACCCGAGACCTCTGGTGTAAGAGTTCGAGCCCTAACCATCTAGACCAGATGGTGGCTCAGCAATGGACTAACATTTTACACTCGCAAGGCACCTAAGAAACTTTGGATCAATCTTCGTCAGGATTTTTGGAGTAGTGCATGCTAATATTTTAACCACATGAAGTGTTAGGGGTGCTCTTTCACCACACAAAATTTCGGACAAATCCCCGAACGCACAGTCATGTCCTCTCCCTGTGAGATGTAACAACTGTGAAACACACACACACACACACACACACACACACACACAGTACAAGAATTGACAAACCTGGAGGCGGCAAGGCAGCAGCCCGGAGTGCACCGTCACATCGAGTGTCGCAAACAGCTCGTCACGAGCCTCCAGCCGATCGTCACCCGTCAGGGCCTGAAATGAGAGTCAGCATAGTGGCCAGTAAGTTACAAGTGCCTTCTACACATAATTTCAATTACTGAAATTATGAGGAAAGAGTCAGTTAATGGACTGAATGAACATGGGTAGTATTACCATTAATAAATGTATTATTTGCTTAATCTGACGAAAATTCTTCAATGAGATGTGAGAAAATTATGTGAAAGGGATATACTGACTGGCATGTACTTTCCTTAGCTCAGTACCGATGATGGTAACACAAAGTATAAAAATGAATTTTGGAATCCAAGTTTTTTTGAAAGAAGAGGGCTAGGTTGTGAGTATCCTCTCTCTTCCCTTTGTCTGCGGAAAAAGTCATTTTAAGTATTCAATACCAATTTAATGTTGATGGAATTTGGGCAGGTGTTGATTGGTATCTTTTCTTAAATCTAGGTGTCGTGTAGGTAATTGAAATATTCAATACGTTTCATTCCATTCCATGATGGTGGTGGCGGCGGCTGGTGCAGCAACAGTGTTGAATAATTAAAAAATGCTCAGTCTCTGTTGCAATATTTTATTCTCCAATAACGCGTTTCGCGCTGTTAGCGCATCGTCAGACTGGAGAAAGACAAATGTTTTGTTACAGTCCGTGTACCTGGTGGGCAGCGAATCTAATGTGGCTAAGATGAGTAAATTTGAAACTTCAGACTTACTTGGGCGGAGATGGAGCCACAGAACTATCTATAGCTGTGGAGGAGGTATCTTAACAAATTGTAAGTAAGCCTGATTCAAATGTTTGTAAAGCTTATGGGTCTTAACTACGGGGTCATCAGTCTCTAAACTTACAAACTACTTATGAACTACTTACAAACTAGGACGGCACAAATATCCATGCCCGAGGGGGGATTCGAACCCCCGACCGTAGTGGCCGTGCAGACTGTGACTGAAGCGCCTCAGTCCCCTCGGCCACCGCGGCCGGCAGTAAGTCTGAATTTACTCACCTTAGCCGCATTAGATTCGCTGCCCGCCAGGTACACGGACTGTAACAAAACATTTGTCTTTTTCCAGTCTGACGATGCGCTAACAGCGCGAAACGCGTTATTGGAGAATGAAATATTGCAACAGAGACTGAGCATGAAATATTAATGAAATATTCAATATTGTTTTTATGCTATTGGTCTTATGCAATGGTGTCAATTGGTGACACTTTTTTCACCTGAGGTGTCTTATACATCAGTTGAACTATTTGATGCTGTGTTTAGTTATTTGGCCATTCTCGGTTTTTGTTTCACATATTTCATGTGTTTTTTAAATTATATTTTCGTGTGTATTTGAAATATTTTCCCTGCTTAGTATGTCACTGCCCCAAACATTCAGAATATTTCTCGGGAAGGCAAACCTTAACAACACGGTTGGGAACCACAATGGAACAGCCAACAGAGTCCCTAGCTTGGAGCCATCAGTATAAACCACTGTAAAACCGTGATTTTTACGCAAAACATTAAAAAACACGGACTGAAAGTTTGATGATAAATATAGTGAACTGCAGGTAATGCAAGGCAAATACACGGTAGCGTGGTGAAAGGCATAAACAGCTTACCTTTATGAGAGACGTTTTGCCAGCATTCGTGTAACCAACGACGGCAACTACCGGGATCTCGTGCTTCTGCCTGTTGTTACGCAGAAGTTGCCGCTTCGAGCGCAGGTTCTCCAGAGAGCGCAACAGTTTGCGCTCCCGCTCGGACAGGATCCGCCGTCTCAGCTGTAATGACCACGACTCGTCAAATTTGCGAAAACTTTTCAAGTCTGTTATTACGCTGAACATTTTAGAATGTTTAACAATGGAAAGTCCAGGTCAGAATGTCAATAATAGGTCAAAGGCGGTGTACAGGACTTGATCTTTATCCTACGGATGATAGGAAAATTATACAACCCATCCCAGTGCTGCATAAATAAAATGGGTTGGAAGCGTTGTCAGGATGGAAGGCTGAGCGGTGAAGGCTTGTGGGCGCCCTAGGAAAGGGTGGCTGAATGGCAAATAAAAGATAGAATTCAAGTTAATATTTGGTATATTCTGAAATACGGGATACATGGCAAGACTCGCCCTGGGGTCGGATGCAACGAATGAATGCCAGTCTAAACGGATTAGAAAATGGGAAAGGTTACAGTAATGGTTACGGTTCACACAGTTGGTGGCTGATACTGAACAGCCTCTAGGCGACCGTTCGCCCCGCACAGACGCTGAGCCTCTGGAGTGCGTCTGTTCTGCACGAGAGCTCAAACTGAAGAGAGCCAAGGAACTGATGCTCGCACCTGAGTCCTCCAGCAGTAGCACACGTGATCAAATGTGGGTGTCTGCTATTGGCTCCACGGTCGCATGGAAATGTCAGGAGTTTCAGCACGGACGCCAGAAGGGTGGCGTGATTTTAGAATCAGCATTCAGTACTGGTTCTGGCCGGCTCTGTCCTGCAAGGTGGACAGCCTCGGTCACGTTGTCAAGGCATATGTCGCAGTGGAAGAACACTTGTAAAACTTAGGCGAAGTTTTGAATAAATTTTTTGAATTATTTCCCTAACCTGTTTTAGACTGGCATCAGTGCCACGGTACGGCAATGTCGGCAGCAGTCCTGCAATGTGTTGGGAAAACATTGGGACACGATTGAAAGCATCCAGGCGCATGTTACATCAGCTCTAAAGGTATTTCCGGAAAATGGGCTTCCAGGATGCCTACCTGGCATAGAAACACCGCCTCCAGAAGTGTATCGATGCAAGAGGATGCTATCTTGAAAATTTTTGATTAATTGTTCTAATATATTCAATAAACAATTTTTATGAATTTGGTCGCATTACTTACAGGGGGAAGAAATAAAAACATTGCGTTTTGCTGATGACATTGTAATTCTGTCAGAGACAGCAAAGGACCTGGAAGAGCAGTTGAACGGAATGGACAGCGTGTTGAAGAGAGCGTATAAAAAGAACATTAACAAGAGCAAAACAAAAATAATGGAATGCGGTCTTAGAAAATCAGGCGATGCTGAAGGAATTAGATTAGGTAACGAAACAATGAAGGTGGTAGACGAGTTTTGTTACTTGGGTTGTAAAATAACATGCAATGGTCGCAGTACAGAGGATATAATATGCAGAATGGCAATGGGAAGAAAAGCATTTTCGAAAAAGAGAAATTTGCTAACATCGAATATTAATTTAAGGGTAAGGATGTCTTTTCTGAAGGCATTTGTGTGGAGTGTTGCCTTGTACGGGAGTGAAACATGGATGATAAGCAGTGCGGACAGGAAGAGAATAGAGGCTTTTGAAATGTGGTGCTACAGAAGAATGCTGAAGATTAGGTGGATAGATCGCATAACTAATGAAGAGGAACTGAACAGAATTGGTGAGAAAAGGAATTTTTGGCATACCCTGACTAAAAGAAGGGATCGCTTGGTAGGACACATTCTTAGACATCAGGGAATCGTAAATTTAGCATCCGAGGAAAGTGTGTGGGGTAAAAATCGCAGAGGGAGACCAAGAGACACGTATAGTAAGCAGATTCAAGTGGATGTGGGTTGCCGTTCTTATGAGGAGATGAAAAGGCTTGCTCAGGATAGAGTAGGGTGGAGAGCTGCATCAAACCAGTCTCCGGACTGAAGACCACAACAACAACATACTTATGGAAGGAACGTGGTATGTCTGCTTTACTGTGGCTCACCGAGAAACTTCTGTGGTAAGAAGCAACCTATCCTCCTGACAAATATTGTTGAATCCTTCCTGGAATTTCCATTGTTTGTAATCACATGTTCTTAACAAAAGAGATATCTCGTTTCCAAATCATCAATATTTATACATCTATACTCCCCACAGTGCATGGCATATGATTGTCACATCCTACTCATATTCCAACTGCCTACGGATTGCGGGAAAAATGAATGCTGTTAACCCTTTGGACCTGGAATACTATTTTTAATGGTGAATAAAGTTGAATTCTTTGTATACTTGAACACAGTAGACACTGGGAAAAATAAATTCTTCCATAAAAAATGTAGCAGGAAAACAACTGGCACAAACGTGAGGGTCAGGTTTTATTTCACCAGAATTATTTTCAGACTTCCTGCTATTTGTTTGATATTATAAGAGCCTTGAGGAACAGCTATGAATTAAAAATTATTCTTATATTACTTTTATTTATTAGTTATTATTTTTTTTTACATAGAATGCAAATCATATTCTGTGGCAAAAAATAATAATAAAAAAAATTATTTATTTTGTAACACTAAGTTCATGAGCTGTTATTGCTAAGAATTTCCCTGTCTTTGCAACACTATACGTATTTGTATATTTGGCTGCCTCTTCAAAAAACATTACTCCGAAGTATTCACAGAAATATTTATCAGGAGTTCCAACTGGTGAAGGACTCTAGAATTAAAAAGAAGATATTTTAGTAAATGATTCGTGAAATAGGTAACGCAGATTGTACCTCCAAACAAAATTTGATCTCTGAAAAAGCAGTGTTCTGAGACCTTCTGTGACACTGTGTGAACACCTGTGCTCTTCAGGAACTTCTTCGGTACTCAGATCACCATCAGAGGAGTCGTCTGCCTACTGACTATTTGAAGGAGAAGAAACAAACTCGTCGTCTTCATCTGACGAAATGCCATCCAAATCCGAATCCTCTAATAGAGAATGAATTTAATTTTCTGTTTAACCTGCAGACAATAATGGGAATGTGCATAAAAATTTATTATGTGGGAGGATCACGTAACTAATGAGGAAGCACTGAGCAGAATTGGGGAGAAAAAGAATTTCTGATGTGCCTCCACTAAAAGCAGAGATCGATTGGTGTGACACATTCTTAGACATCAAGGAATTGTGAATTTAGTATTGGAGGGAAATGCGTGAGGTAAAAATCACTGAGGGAGACTAAGAGAGGAATACAGTAAGCAGATTATATTGGGTGTAGGGTGCCATTCTTATGAGGAGATTATGAGGCTTGCTCAGGTGGGGTGCATTGCTGCATCAAACCAGTCTCCGGACTGAAGACCACAACAACAACAACAACAACAACAACAACACAAATGTTCCTAATCCTAGGAACAACCTCACGAGGCTTGCTCATTACATCCCTGATACTTAATACTAAAAGTCACAAGTTACAAAGACATGAGATTGCACGAACTATTACTGCTCACTTCCAGATAGGTCTCCCCCGCTCCGCCCACAGAAGCCGACGCCCCCTGCGGCCGAGAGGCGGCCGTCTCGTGGATGCCTCTCAGGCGAGACCACAGGTACGGGATCTCCGCCATCGCAACCTGCAGCTTCGCCTCCTTCGTACGGGCGTGTTCGCGGAATATCTGAAACATTCACAAAATTACTGAATTATTTGCTGCATTTACGAAAAAGTGTGTTGCAGCTAGAAGAGGGAATTTGGCATGAGGATAGTACTCATCTTCTGCGCTATCAGAAAGCAACAGCAATATTTGATTCTTCAGTTACCCCTCCTCCCTCCCTTGAGCAATAGCTGTTAGAGCTGTCAATAACAGTACTGACAGTTCATAGCATACTGCAGGCACAATACTTCCATGACCAGATGCCCCGCCATCAGGAATGTGAAGGAAGGAATCGTAGGGTTTAACATCCAGTCAACAGCCTTCTCATTTGAGACAGAGCTAATGCTCGGAGTTTTGGGTAAGGATGGGGAAGGAAATCGGCTGTGCCCTTTGAAATTAACCATCCCAGCATTTGCCTGCAGTGATTTAGGAAAATCACGGAAAACCTAAATTTGGATGGCCGGAGGTGGATTCGAACCACCGTCATCCCGAGGTGTATGAAGAAACTGCCCCCCTGTGGATGTAACGGCCAATGCATATCTCCTCACTACACCGGCTGCTCCAAACACGGCCACACCTGATGGCACAAAATGAGGGCCAAAAAGACTACTGTACAGGTGACTGCAGCTGGCGACACAAGACTGCGGCAGTGTGGACATGGGACTCATCTGAAAGTACATCATGCAATCTCTATATATAAAAGGAAGTGTCCCGATTGACTGACTCATCATCGCCCCGCCCAAACCACTGAAGACAGAACTTGAAATTTGTGGAGGGTGTTGATTTTACTCTATAGGCATCACTTAAGAAGCGATTTTTCAATATTCCGTCCGTAAGGGGGTGAAATAGGGGATGAAACGTTTTTTGAAAATATGTAGCTATTTAGGGAATTTTGAAGCTGGAACTACAAAATTTCTGATTTTAATTCAGGGTTCGAATTTAAAAGACACGTGTTTCGGCATTTTTTTTGAAATTTGACAAAAAAGGGGGTAAAATAGGTGACACAAAAAATTGATTTTCAAAAATATGTTGCTGTTAACTCAAATTTTAACCTACAACTACGAAACTTCGGATATGGAGTCTTTGTCAGGATTAAAAATCCATGATTTTTAGTATTTTTGGAAATTCAACAAGTAAGAGGGTTAAATAGAGGATCAAAAATTCTTTTTGAAAACACACTGCTATTGATACAATTTTGAAGCTAGAGCTGCAAAAATTGATATTTGTATCATTGGTTAGACATTAAAAAATACGTGTTTCGGGATTTTTGGAAATTCAACCATCAAGGGGGTTAAATTTGAGAGGGAGTGTTTTTCTGAAATCTGTTGCTATTTAGGCAAATTTGAAGTTAAAATTACAAATTTTCGGATTTGGATTCGGGGTGCAAATTTAAAAGACGTGTTTTGGTATTTTTTTGGAAATTCGACCAATAAGGGGGTGAAATACAAGATGCAAAAATGGATTTTCAAAAATATGGTGCTGTTAACTCAAATTTCATGCTATAACTAACGAAACTTAAGATATGGATTCTTCATCAGAATTAAAAAGAAACAACTGGCGCAGACCAACCAGCCTACGCATGCGAAGCAGCAGGGTTCAGCTAGTTTGTTTATAAAACAAGGCGGACGGTTGACTTTGGTTTACTGGGCTAATTTTGGGAGAATGTTCAAATGTTTGTTAAGCTTATGGGACTTAACTACGGGGTCATCAGTCCCTAAACTTACAAACTACTTATCAACTACCTTATAATAAGGACGGCACAAATATCCATGCCCGAGGGGGGATTCGAACCCCCGACCGTAGTGGTTGTGCAGACCGTGACTGGACCGCCTCAGTCCCCTCGGCCACTGCGGCCGGCTGGGAGAATGTGAATCTTCTGTAAAGGAAAATGTGTACACAACATTTGTATGACCCCTTCTTGAGTATTACTCAGGTGTTTGGGATCCCCAACAAATTGATTTAAAGGAGGGCATAGAAACAATTCAGAAACTGGCTGCAAGGTTTGTAACTGTTAGGATTAATGAGCGAGTGTTACAGAGGTGCTTCTGGAACACATATGGGAATCACTGGAAGGAACACAACACACTTATTGAAAAACACTGTTGAGGAAACTTACAGGCCCAGAATTTGAAGCTGACTGCAGAACGATTCTAATACTGAGAACTTATATTTTGCCTAAAGACCACAAAGATAAGAGAAAGTAGAGCTCATACAGACACAAAAAAGGCAATCTTTTTACCATCACTATATGTAGGAGTGGAAGAGAAAAGAATGATAGGTACGAGATACCCCCATTACAAAGAAAAACAAATTAAGGTTATATCAGTACCGTAGGATGGAAGTTACACTCAGTTCAATGTTATCAGTGCAGCATTCTGTTTTACTAGTGATGCTTCTGGAGCATCACAAGTAAAAGTAGCTGCTAGAAATAATTTTGTTCGCTAGCTCGCAGGCTCAAACTGGGGTGCACAACCCAATACATTAAGAACCACAGCCCTGTGTTGCTCAGCGTGCCCAGTATGGTACAACTAATGCCACGCTAAACAAGTGGATTTGGCTCTAAACGAAACCTGCCGCATTGTAACGGGATGTCTAAGGCCAATGCCAGTTGAAAAACTATACTGGCTGGCTGGTATAGTGCCACCTGGGATTAGAAGGCAAGTTGCAGCCAAAATGGAACGAGCAAAGGCATCGAAATTATCAACACATCCCCTTTTTGATTATCAGACAGCCAATAGCAGACTCAAATTGAGGAAAAGCTTTATGCACGCAACGACAGAGCTCAACAAATCACCACAACTGACCAGGTTGGAGATGTGGAGAGCAAAGATCGGGGACCTTGGTGGCTGGATGACCCCACATGAAGCACTCCCACCTGGCTATGAGGAGGACTGGATGACATGGAAGTCTCTCAATAGACTGCGGACCAACGTAACAAGATCCAAAGTGAACATGGAAGGTGGGGCCTCTCTGATGCATCTGTCATGTGTGAGTGTGGAGAACAAGAAACCACTGAGCATCTGCTACAGTGTGAGCTTTGTCCAGCCTGCTGTACCGTGGAAGACCTGACTGGTGCTACCCGTGATGCGAGTGATGTAGCCAGATTTTGGGCTAGCATAGTTTACTGTTTAATCCTGGGGAAAAGACCTTTGAACTGTTACCACTGTTACTTGTAAATATGTGTACTATTAATGGTTAATTTGTATTTATATTCATTGATTTTCATTTTTGTTTTTGTGTTTCATGTTATGTTTTGTACAAGATGCTTCCGACACAAATAAATAAATCATTCTGTTTTCAATCAACAGAGCCAAAAACCCTCTGCTTAAAGTAAATATAATAGTGTAAAATACACATATCCTACACACCTATCAGTATTTGTTTTAGCCCTCAAAGAGCAGAATAAGGATTTTGGTAAAGTGATTAAAATAAAGTAGAAAATATATTTTATCATCAAACTTCAGTCTGCAATTCACAATCAAATTTCTGTGACACTGTTAAAGTATATGTTGCAAAAAACTTTGCAAAAGGCAGGTTATAATATTTATATGCCGATAAAAATTGAAAATTTAATTAATGTGATTTTTTATATTGGACTGCTTGAATGTGAAAGTGGTTGTTTTAACTGTTCATCAAAATTCAGCCTACGCACATGAATGACTATAGTTGGGGTCACCTATGAAGGCAGCCTAGTTTTCAGCCATTCTGCACATCCCCCTCCATTAATGCACTGGCAGCCAGTAATGTTCATTCTGTAGGCAAGTGGCTGGCCATGAGTTACGCAATGTTTGTCCGACAGGCTCCACTGTTGATGCACGGCCATAGCTCCTCCCTTTTCGCTCAGCCTCTATGCGTGGAAGTGCCTTCTTCTATGACACCAGCTATAATAAAATCATTATTAGGTACAGAGGATGTGTGTTTTAAATATTATTATTTTCAGCTGAGGGTTTTTGGCACTGTTTATGGAAAATGCTATGATACAATAAGTTCATTATATTACTGGTGCATACAATTTGCTTCCTATTCTACTTACGGTACATCATGTTAACAAGTCACTTGCAGTTAAACATGTTCGCTGCGGTCACCAGAGCAGGCCACTAACGCTCTAAGCGGACGGCCATAAGCGCACGTGTGCTGAAAGCTGAAATCAGAACCCTGCGAAACCTGTGCACGTACATAGTATTGACAACATAAATAACGTCTGCGCCACAGGTGGTGCTGGGTATAGAAATGCAAGTATGCTTTAGCTGCATGCCGAATGCTCTCGGATGTTTATAAGTGTAAAACATTTATCCATTGTGTTGGAACCTGCGACTGTTTCTTGAAAAAGGTTTCAGAAATTACTGCAACCAGTCGCCTTTTGTTTCTTCTTAATGAAGATTTATTTAAACCATTACCGGTTTCAAGCTGCCTAGCAGCTCATCTTCAGATGGTATACATTTATTTCAAGTTATAAATAATATAGTGAGGACAGTTTACTACTCACCGCAAAGACGTGGCGACGAGCTGCGACAGGCACATATAAAAGACACACACATACAACACATTCAGCTATCGGCCATGGCCTTCTTCAGAAATAGAGCACTCACGCAATCACACAGGCACACAACACAGTCATACAACCATCACCTCCGTATGACTGTGTTGTGTGCCAGTGTGATTGCGTGAGTGCTCTATTTCTGAAGAAGGCCATGGCCGATAGCTGAATGTGTTGTATGTGTGTGTCTTTTATATGTGCCTGTCGCAGCTCGTCGCCACGTCTTTGCGGTGAGTAGTAAACTGTCCTCACTATATTATTTATTCCAACCTGGACTTTCCATTATTATATTTATTTCAAGTTACATTTGTATAGTTATGCACTTCACATTTAATTTGTCCATATTTGGTCCACTTATGGATAGGCTTTCACTACACTTTCTTTCCATCAACACACCACAACAACTCCCACGACTTAAGTGGTAAAATTAACAAACACTTCACACACATTACTACTTTACAGCCACTACCACAGCCACAAACCTAAAAGCTGAAAGTTGTGGTAGTGGCTGTAAAATAGTAATGTGTGTGATGCGTTTGTTAATATTACCACTTAAAAGTCGTGGGAGTAGTTGTGGTGTGTTGATGGAAAGAAAGTGTAGTGAAAGCCTATCCATAAGTGGACCAAATATGGACAAATTAAATGTGAAGCGCATAACTATACAAATGTAATTTGAAATAAATGTATACCATCTGAAGATGAGCTGCTAGGCAGCTTGAAACCGGTAATGGTTTAAATAAATCTTCATTAAGAAGAAACAAAAGGCGACTGGTTGCAGTAATTTCTGAAACCTAGCTTATAAGTGTATATTGTTCACTCTTTTTCGGGTTAGAAGGCCCTGGTGTCAGAAGTTTCACTGCCATTGCAAGCAATGCACAACACAGGCATCTAAAGATGAAAACACACAACTGCAGACAAGAAAATTTTATGTGATATTTCATTGGTGGCTTGTACTAACACGAGTGCACAGATGAACAAACTAAACTGGGTACTCAGCTAGCATTACCCGCACTGGCTTGTTAATTACGAAAACGCTTATAAGAGTCGGCAGGTCTGGCAAGTTGATCGGGGAAACGCTTATAAGCATCAGCCGCAGCGAACGTGTTAATGCAACATTATGTATTGATATTACACAGACCTTTATGTTCATCCCCTAAGCATGGTTTTCTCCAGATCTGAGAGTTTGAGGTCAAATACGTCTCTTGTGAGTGAAAGTTATACAGAGAACACTAACTGCTCATTCCACAGTTTATGTACAAAAAAATGTGTTACGCCTAAATCTCCACCACAATACCTGTCAAAGATTCATTCACTTTGTAATGTACGTTTTCAGGAATTTCTTTGCAGTTTTAGTTTTTATAATGAAAAGTGCCTTAATATGTTGCAAATGGAGACATTAGACAATACTACAAGTAAATCAGTTACCAAACTCTTATTATCACTCTCAATTTAAACTAGACCTCTGATATGGTACAGATAACTCAGTACCAATAACTTTTTTTTTCTGGGGTGTGGGTGACAAGTAATATGAGACATCAGACCATAACCTAAATTACAAATCCAATGAGTCCTAGTCATTATTAGTCCAGTGCACCAAAACACTAATACTGAACAAAATAAAAAATAGTATGATTACTGATCCTACTAAAGACAAACTACAGCATAATGGGTGAAACTGCAGAGCCTGTTGCCCACAAGCCACAAATGTTGGCGACACTACAGAATATCTATTTAAACACCACAGCAGTCAACCAAAGGGCAGGTATAGCATGTTTTATTTATTTTACGATCTGTAGGAAACAGTGATCATTTTAACTGAAAGTTAGGTTAGGTATAGGTTAAACAAGAACTTTTTTTTTTTTTTTTTTTTTTTTGTTGTGAGGGAGCTAGCGCCCGAATCTCCGGTTCACAAACACTCAAATTATTGTTCTCCCATAGTTGCTCACGGCAAATTTGCCAACATAAGTGCCATGCTAATAACATGGGCAACAGACACTGCAGTTTTACCGCATTCTGCTTCCTACACATTAGAATGAGTTTGCCATTAGTCTGTTGTATCAGAAATATAAAATAAATGGTCGAAATAAAGCGTAAAATCATTTTAACTTTTTTTCCCAATGATGGTCCTTGGTCACACCACTTTTTAAATATACTGGATACAACATTACATGCTACATCCATGCTCCAACACTAATTTACTTCCCTCATCAACAATTAATGAAAGAATTCCAATTTATAGTTACATTATACTTCAGATTTTCTTGGACAATTAGTAAAACATTTAACCCTTACTCCAATTATTCCCAATGTCTATAAACATCTTTAATTAGGAATCCATATTAAGATTTCTGAAATCAACAGCATGATATGCCACTGATATCTCACATAATTGTGTTATGAAACTAAGGCACACAAAAACCACAAAATGAATCTCGTATCCGGGAGGACAGTGGTTCCAAGTTGATGGGTGGTATCCCAGCCTTCACATTTAGGTTTTCTGTGATGTCCCTAAATCACTTCAGGCAAATACCTGGATGGTTCCTTTGAAAGGGCATAGACAATTTCCTTCCCCCAAACCATCCAAGCATGAGCACCTCCAATGACCATACTGTCAACAGGGTGTTAATCTCCAAATTTCATTCCTTCCAAAACCACAACAGAAACCTCTTTGACCAAAGCAAAATATGATAAACATAAACCATTACTGTGCAAAATAATAAAATTCCATAATTTCTCAATATTCATTTAATCAGAATAAAGTCACTCCAATAAACTACAGTACTTTTCCCCCCAGTCAAAACAAATTTAGTTTTTGCATGAACTAGTTATATCCCATAACAGTTTTATGCAGTGATTCTGTAATGTATGGAGACAATTAAATTTAATAGCTGATCACTTGACAATGTTATGTCTACAATAAACACATGGTAAAAGTAAATGGTTAGCTAACAGTTCACAACTACCATAGAGCACAAGTTTTAAACAGTTATTTGTTGTTCATTTTGTAAAGCATCCATGGAATACTGTTTAAAAGACAGCAATAATACGCTCTATCTTGGAAACGAACATTAAATTCTGTTATACAAACCTGGATAACAACTGTGTATCTATCAAACACTGGAACTCTAAAATGATCTTCAAGTTCTTTGTGCTGAATACCCTTCAACATATTTGTACTGATAAAGACACCTGTTATTTTTTTATCCGTTCTAATTCTTTTTTGTAGTCTTTCTAAATTGCCTTGACCAAAAAAAGTTTTTTTGTCGAAATTTTTCATCGAAATAATTTCTGTATCCACAACAGACCACCTGCGCAGAGTTCGGACAAGTGCTACAGCCTCTTGTAACTGCAGTTCTGGGGTTGTAATAGTTTTCTTTGCCGGTCCCCATTTAATATAGGGTTGTATAATAAGTAGCTGGTGGCCCATTTCAGCTGTCCGCATAAACCTATCATATAATTCATGATATTCTTCGCTAGTTTCATCATCAATATCTGAATCGAAATTATTTCTCTCATCCAGTCTATTCTTGGAACACAAATGTATACAAGCAAATCTATTACATGACCGTAATGCGAGAATTCCGAAATCTGGAACTCTCGGTTCGAAAATGAACTTACTAAATTTATTAAACACACACTGTGCAGCTTCATTATGTTTGCTAATATAGCACAAGGCACTAGTGGAATGAAAAACGTTTCTTTTCGGCATCCTTAAGGTTAAATTATCTGCAAGAAAGCGACAACCCCACGCTCCTCCCAACATTCGATGCACGAAAGCCACAGTCATAATTCCAGTTTATGGTCTTCCAATAGCGACGTTTTACAAATCATTAGCTGTTAAATAAGTGTGTTTATCTTCAGCAGCCATCCAGGCCGCCTGACAAGCTTTCGTCCTGTCGCTCGTGACTTTATACGAAACGCCGGTGGCTAACAAAGCAGACACAAGTATGACTGCGTTTCTGCTATAGGGCAAACGCCTTTGCAGAAGATTCTGGCCGATATAAGAAGCAGAGAATGTCAGTGCAAATCCAGCCAGTCCTGTTAGCAGTGCCCGAGTCATACAGTCCATATAAGACGAGAAACCTGGATGTTTGTCCTTCTGCTGCTCTTTTAACTTCTTGATATCGTTCATTGTGATGGACCATAAACACTTAACAAACGAGTAATTTGGTAGAACGCTTGGAGTTGGAAATCGAATTCAGAACGCTATATATCGATCAAGCTAGATCGATATATCGAAGAATGATCGGACGCGCGAGATATAAAACATTTGAGGGGTCTGATATGTCGTTTCAGTTCGCTATGTGAAGATAGTGCAAGTTTTGTGATGAGTAAGTAAATTATCGCGGCTTGAACTGATTCCGTGCATTTCTTCCGTAGAGGCATATTTAAAATTGTGTTGGGAGTTTGGCCTGCACCTAATACAGCTGCAAGAAAATGTGTTGACTGTAACTGTGAGGGTTGCGTCAAACTCTACAAAAAAAATTCTCAACCAAAATTTTCCTTTGAACTGTACTGTAGGAACTGCAGGAAAATGACAAGGTTTTGTTCTAATACGTGGTTTGTCAACAGTAAACTGAGCATACAAAAAAGTATACTACTAATTGCTTGAATTGCTTGTTGGATGAGTCATAAAGGAGAGTAGACACGATCTTATTTGCGTGCGCCAATGGACTTCAATTTGCGCAAGTGATCGTTCAAACGAGCGCGGAAATTTTGAGTCCAAGAAAGTCCAATGTAGCTCTTTAACATGGCACCTTCTATTCAAAGAAAGAACTGTATAACGCGGGATGTTATTCCTGCCCATTTAAAGTTACAAGTCGCGCTGAGGTATCTTGCTTCTTGCGATTCATTTGCCTCACTGCTTTATATGTATCACCTTCCCAAGTCCAACGTATCCAAGCTCATGCCTGAAGTGCTGGATGCAATATACAAGGCATTAGAAGTGCATCTGAAGGTGATTTGTTGTCCTTTTAATCAGTATTTTGAAGACTTTTATGTTGCACATACAAATAGGCAGATGTATGTTCTATATATATGGATGCTCTTCATATAGTTCCAGAAACTAATCTGTATATTGCAACGGCTAGTTTTTTGGCACCATTGTTCTTAACTCACAAACAAAATATTACTGTGAGACACCAAATAAACCGATTGCCGGCATGGCGCAGGGGATAGCGTCACTGACTGCGGTGCTGAAGGTCGCCGGTTCAATTCCGCCGACCGGCAAAAATTTATTTCTTTGTAATTAACAATTCCAGATTGTTCTACATCTTTCTTATGTTCACTTGTAACTTCTACTTCTTTATTATGTTAACTGTTCTTCTAATTTCTGGTACATTCTGTCTGTGTATAAATAGCAGAGCACTCTGCCTGAGAGGCAGTCAGTGCTGTGTGTACGTTAAGTTCATAATAAACATGCTTTCAGTATAAGTGCTGAGTTCAGTTGCCTTCAAACTCAAGCCTGCTTCTATTGCAACGTGACATTGTTTGGTGGAGGCGCCAGGTATCCTGCACAATAGCTGCATCACCGTGGCTCCGATTAGGCAATGTAAAAGCCGTCGCTTACACGGACTGGAACCGGAATACAAGGAATTTACCGAGTCCATCCTTCCAAGTGTCCGAATCATCAGAAGAACCATGGACATGAAACCAGCAGTAAGCCAGCTGCACATCAGGCACCCGTCGGTGTTCTCTGGAGATGCTGGACAGGACCCCAATAAATGACTAAAAGGGTTCAACAGAGTCGCGAAATACAACAGGCGGATTTTTAAAACGTGCTTGGCCAACATTTATTTCTACCTGGACGGAACAGCGTAGCAATGGTTTGAAAACAACGAAGACAAGTTGAATGACTGGGAGATGTTCCAGGAGGAACTTAAGAAGACATTTGGAGACTGCCAGCAACAAATCCGCTCAGCTGAAGAACAACTGAAGAACCGGGCCCAACGACATGGTGAGCTGACACAGTCGTACATACAGAATGTTTTCGCCCTGTGTAACGCAGTGAATCCGAATATGAGTGAGGCTGACAAAATCACGCACCTGATGAAGGGTGTTGCAGAAGACATGTACCAAGCTCTTCTGATAAAAGACATCGCTACGACGGAAGAGTTCATTAAGTGGTGCCAGCGTATTGAAGAGATGCAACAAAGGAGGGTTGAACGCAAGAAGTATGACAGACTCCCCAATGTAGTCCCTATGGCTGTTGTGGAAGATCAACATGACTTCACTTCTCTCATAAGACAAATTGTGAGAGAAGCTGGCAGCTGGGACTATTAGACCGAGCGAGCATCAGATGGATGTAGGCCCTGTAAGTGACAAGGGAGCCAACGCCGCTGAGGAAGAGGTATTTCAGGCAATAGCTCCTCTATGCCCCGCCAATCGCACCCAACGTGAAGAATGGTGTCGCCCTGCTATGACTTACGCTGCAGCCACCAAACAGCAGCCCATGAACCGGCCGACGCAGCCACAATCAACTTCCCTGGCAACTATGACGCCCCGCAGAAGAACAGACGTCTGGAGGACAGAAGACAACACACCACTATGTTTCCACTTTGGGCGCCCTGGACACGTCATACGCAACTGCAGAGAGAAAAGGCGAGTATTCAATGATTATTTTGCTGCAAGATGTCAGTCATCAAAGCAGTTCTATCCCAGCCAATCACCTGCTGATGAGTTCAGTCGACCTATAGGAAGAAGCCCATCGCCGTACCCTAGACGAGGTCACTCCCTGACACGCCGCAGCCGTTCACCATCACCGTACAGAGGTACCAGTCACTCCCCTAACCGCCGCACCCAGGAAAACTAAGTGAGGCGACCATCTACGGAGGTGAGGCTGCTGCAGATGAAAATCCTCTATGGACGACAGTCGCTAAGATGTCAGGAAATCTCATCGATGTCATAATCAATGACCAACCTGTCCAGGCACTTGTTGATTCAGGACCGTCTTTTTCTGTATTGTCAGATAATTACCGCCGCACACTAAAGAAGACAATGTTCTATGATACAGGGGCAACTGTGCTGAAGGTCGCGAATGGAAAGTACGTCCATCCAGCCGGAACTTGGGTCCAGTGACGGCTGGTGGGCTGTTTATTAGGAGGGGCGGCCTGTCTCTTCAATTGTACACGACATTTTGTCCCTTCAGAACATTTCTTAAACGGGGAGAATATAGCATTAATTTTATTAGCTAGTTACGTAATTTCACCCTTCATCTAATACGACTTTTTTCCTCTTATACCAAAACGCCAACAAATTAACGCACAAATATGTAGTTTTTAATATCTTCTGCAGGCAATGAAAACCTCGTAACTACATTTTATTAGATTTCACAAGAGACCCAAAAACTGTACCTTAAAATAATATAAAGTGGTAAGAAGTAAATTTGTTGTATGTGTAACTATATAAGTGTTCAGAGAACACGAATGCTTCGTCAGCGACAAACATAATATGTTACTAAAATTAGAAAACCGTCACCAACAAATGTAGTAACGAGGTTTTCATTGCGTACCATTGGTATGAAAGAAATCAAAATAGCGTTCTTACCTTATTTGTAAATGTTCAAATGTTTGTTAAGCTTATGGGACTTAACTACGGGGTCATCAGTCCCTAAACTTACAAACTACTTATGAACTACTTACGAACTAGGACGGCACAAATATCCATGCCCGAGGGGGGATTCGAACCCCCGACCGTAGTGGCCGTGCTGACCGTGACTCGAGCGCCTCAGTCACCTCGGCCACCGCGGCCGGCCCTTATTTGTAGACGAAGTGCAGTTTAACTTCTTCCCTTCAGCAAAATGATCAATTACAAGTTCATTAAAATTATGCACATTTAAAAGTGTGTTCTCTATAGAGCACATAGCTAATGCACTATGTCTCTCCCTTTTCATTGTGTTTCGGGCGAAAGTCTTGATTCCTTTAAGTGTAGAGAAACACCTCTCACTTTCCGCTGTTGTCATTGGTATTGTACAAATAATATGCATGAGTTTCACTGATTCCGGTAGCACAGTTTCGAAATTATTCTAGTATATACAATTGAGAAGTGTGAAGCTCCGTTTGCTGTTTGGAAATCATTTCTACTGTATATGACTGTCAATTCCTGTCGCAGTTCATTTCCGTTTAAGTGAAATATTTTAACTGTGGTCTGCTATTCTTTTTCAGGGAATAGCAGCTTATGTTTTGGAAACAAACTGGGTTGCAATAATACAGCTGCTGACAAGTGATTGATATATGCGAAACGCTGATCAGTGTTAGCCATAACAAGGTCACAAACTTCCTTTGCAACAGTTTTACGACAGTCTAAAAAACGGAATCGTTTTTGGCCAGTGATCTCTTCATTTCCATTCCCGGTTTCCCAATGATGATCGACATCAAGAGAGTTTCTCGTCAGTTGTATAGCTGACTTGAAATCGTAGACATTCTTAAGAGCTTTCGCACTATCAACATCTCTACATTGCAGCTGATTAAATAAAATATAACATTGTGGCAAGAGCTTACTGAAAAACTCAAGCCACAAGAGAAACTCTTGGTCGATGATAAGTTTGCCAAGTTCAACTGCTTTCCTATTTATTGAATATTCATTGCTGGCATAATCTTCAGTTATTCCATGGCATTCAGCTATTTTTTTTTTCTTGTACTTAAATACGGTGTTCACAATTCATGTTTTAAAATTCTATCTTGTGACAGCATTTATTGGAAGACATTTCTTCACAACATTATCCATTACGGCAGTTCTTTTCGCTGACTTTGAGAAGAAAGTAGAGACTCCCTGTAAATTGCTAAAAATATTGTCAGTTATTTGTGCTGTGTTGCTCAGTGCTCTACAATGAGATTAAGTTGGCGGGCGTAACAGTACAGAATTTGCTCCGTCACACACTGCTTTCACTCTTGCCTGCACCCCAGTGTGCCTGCCACTCATAACCGAAGCTCCGTCATAACTCTGAGCTATCAGTTTTTCTGAAGAGTCGTCAATCTTTAGTTTTTTAAGCTCATTGAACACTGTGTGATCTTTGGAATTTACGAAATTTATGAACCTTTAATATACTTTACCCTATAATTCGTATTGAATAATAAATAATAGTTGAGACAAGGTAGCACAATCTGTCGTTTCATTAACTTCAATAGCGACATAATGTGTTTCTGACATTTCTTTGGAAATTAACTGATGGCACACAGTATATACAGAGTCCAGCAGTTCGTTTTGAAAAGCCCCAAAAACACGATTATTGGTTTTTTCAATATGCCCCTTCAACGTGGAATCCAGTTCTGCCATGAGATTGACCAAACCCCGAAAAATACCAGGACTATCTGAAACATCCGTTTCGTCATGTCCCCTTAGTGCAAGTTCAAATTTCCCACAGAACTTGATGCAGTCGATCAACTTGCTAATGATGTAACAATTCTTAGAAACATCTTCATTAAACTTCTGTATCCTCAGTCTATAAGCTGTATCCAGCTGACATCTAATATCGACTTTGCCAAGCATAACGAATTCGATGTTACTGTTTATGTGAAATTCATTTAATTTACGTTTTTTAACTTTATCAGCTAAATGTTTCATTCTAAATAGGAAAGTAGAAAAACAGTTAGGCAATAACACACACCTTCACAACAACGACACTAGTATCACATGCAGTGCACCTGTTAGAAACTGCCTGACCGGTGGCGGTGCGCCTTTGTATATTTTACGCCCTTGGCGCGGACGCCGTCCTAAACGGCCCGGTTCAGCACACTACCCCCACCCAACCCCCAGTACCCCCACTCACTCCAAGCGCCCGTTACCAGCCTTTACACGGATCGAAAGGATCGCGTAGAGTCCGACAGTCAGCCCATTCTGAAAACATTCGCTGACCCTGGCTGGCAGACTACCTAGTCTAAAAACATTGATCATTCACTTACATGGGCTGCTGCTAGACGAAAATTATTCGAGTCGATTTGTGATTAACAATTGGTACGTATTCTGTGTTGGATATTTTTGGGAGGGCGCCGCCCCAGAGTCCTTAAGGAGTAGCCGTCACTGCTTGGGTCGCAACAATAACCATCAACAACATGTCCCAGCAGTTTGAATTTGTCGTGTTAACAGAATGTAGTCACAATGTTATCCTCTGATGGGACTTCCTTCAGGCATCCCAAGCTATCATTGACTGGGTAAGATTTGAGTTGCAAATTGAAGAAGTTGTTCCAACATGTACACGTAATACAGAATTCTCTGGGAAGTTGTTTACCGTTGACAATGTGACGGTCCCGCCATTGACAATGAGAAGAGTTTCAGTCACAAACACAGATGAGCAATTAAACTGTGAAGTGCTTGTTGGTAGTAAAAAGTTTATGAGGCCCACCAAAGAAATTTACATACCAGCGGCTATCATAAGCATTACCGGATTTCTGGGAGAGATTTGGATCACTAATTGTCATGAGCAGTCACAACTTATCCTCAAAGGAATGTGTATCGGGAAAGCTGAACCAATCCAGGATGGTGAGCTCGTCATCAATGAAGACCCATGCACTGCTATTAGTACAGACAACACGCTGGAGGAAACAACTGTGGAACTGCCAATAGGGCCCGGACTGACAAAGGAACAACGCCAGCGGGTGTTAGCTATACTATGTCAATTTTTGGGTGCATTCACACCTCAGCAGGGGAAAAGTCAGATGAAATGGCCCACGATAATGCATTGTATCAATACTGGGGATCATCCACCACTTAGCCAGCGTTCGTATAGAGTGTTGCCAGCTGAAAGATGGATAATTCGGGAGGAAGTGGGGAAGATGTTGCACGGTGACATTATTCAACCTTCGGAGAGTCCTTGGTCGTCTCCGGCGGTCCTTGTTAAGAAGAAGGATGGCACGTGGCTATTCTGTGTCGACTATCGCGGCTGAACAAAATCACAAAGAAAGATGTCTACCCCCTGCTGCCCATTGGTGACACCTTAGACTGCTTGAAAGAAGGTACATACTTCTCAACTATGGACATGCAAAGAGGTTACTGGCAAATCGAGGTTGACGAAGCTGACAGGGAGAAGACAGCTTTTATTACACCTGATGGCCTCTATGAATTCAAAGTTATGCCATTTAGATTATGTAATGCTCCAGCCACATTCGAATGCATGATGGACAACTTGCTTCAACACCTGAAGTGCACGACGTGTATTTGCTATTTAGATGACATTATCATTTTCTTGACAACATTTGAAGAACATCTGAGTCGCCTGTCAACTGTGTTGAAGTGGGTTCAGGCTGGAGGACTCCGCCTCAATCCAAAGAAGTGCGTTTTCGTCGCCAAAGAGATAAAAATCCTGGGGCACCTAGTCAACAGAGATGGTGTCCATCTTGACCCAGATAAAGTAAGGGGAGTCACAGAATTTCCAACTCCTCAGCACATTTGTGATGTGAGAAGTTTTCTCGGGCTGTGCTACCGACGTTTCATAAAAGGCTTTTGTAACAAGGCACGTACATTACAAGAACTTCTGCAGGGAGGCCCCAAGTTTTACTGGGATGAGGCAAAAGAAAGAGCTTTCCGGGCACTTAAGGAAGCTCTAACTTTCGCACCAGTGCTAGCCTTGTACGACGAGAATGCGGAAATGGAACTTCACACAGACGCCAGTGGTTATGGGATCGGTGCAGTGCTTGTACAAGTTCAGGAAGGTGCTGAAAAAGTGATAGCATATGCATCAAGTGTACTCTCAAAGTCCGAGATAAACTACTCTACAACTGAGAAAGAATGTCTGGCAGTTATCTGGGCGAACGAAAAGTTCCGGCCGTATTTATTCGGCAAACCATTCACTGTCGTGACAGACCCCATTCCTTATGTTGACTGACCAGCTTGAAGGATCCATCAGGTCGACTAGCAAGATGGGCACTAAGACTCCAAGAGTACAATGTCACAGTGGTATTCAAGTACGAGTGCAAACACAAGGATGCCGACTGCCTTTCGAGGAATGCATTAGTGGAACACAACAGCATGAATGAAATTTCAGCCCTCACTGAATTAGATGACGTTACAGCTGAACAGAGGGAAAATCCAGCACTATTAAAAATGATAAATGCCTTGGAGAAAGGAGGACCAACCAATGGAGAGTTCCAACTTATAAACGGAACATTGTCAGGACCGTCAGCGGTACAATGACAAGCGCCGACCTGTTGTGTACATTCTGGAGATCTGGTATGGATTTTTACCCCTGTACAGAAGGTTGGACTGTCAGAAAAGTTATTGAAGCGATACTTTGGTCCGTATTGTGTCATACGCCACCTGTCAGACGTCACATACGAAGTTGAGGATTATGAGCCGTCTTCGAAACTACAAAAAAGAAGAGACATTGTTCACGTCCTGTGCATGAAGCCTTACTATGATCCTGTAAAGCAGGTAGGGAACAATGGCTTCTTGTTCAAGGACTTTGAGGATGGTAATGTTACTGCCGAAGCCACGACAAGAACGTCTGTCGTCGATAATCATGGAGAAGGTAAATATTCTCTTGGACTGCCATACAGAGGACCCATGACAAGGTCAAGATCCAGGACATTGCAGCTGGCTCCACAGGAAACACAACAGTGGGTCGCTGTTTTTCCAGGAGAGACACCACATACACCGACTGCCGGCGTGGTGCAGGGGATAGCATCACCGACTGTGGTGCTGAATGTTGCCGGTTCAATTCCGCCCACCGACAAAAATTTATTTATTTGTAATTAACAATTCCAGAATGTTCAACATCTTTCTTACATTCACTTGTAACTTCTACTTGTTTCTTATGTTAATGAATTTGAAGAATGTACAAGTCGGGCAAAACAAGTGGCCGCATCCTTTCAAAAACTGAAACTCAAGATAATGAAGACTTCCACGAGCATCGATTTCAACAAGCAGTGTATTTCAGAAAATCTCATTCCCATATTTTTACATAGCTCCCTTAAGGTACAAAAAAATGTTTTCCCTTCTAAAGCACTCTTCAAATGCGCCAGAGTCTTACTCAATTCTGAAATAAGGTGCCTCCACTCCCTTAAAGATAAGCTTAACCCTGTGGCATATGATACATATTTTTCTCTTGTTCGCCTGCTTGACCACACCCAATTAGACCAACTCATGAAAATTATCAGCAACCTTGTAGGAGATAGCTGCACTCCCATAAAGGAAAAGCATTTCAAAAAGATATCACATTTACGGAAAAAGTACCACGCAATGAATCATGGTCTCCATCAAAGCAGTAAACACCGAGAAATTTTCCCATTCACTGATAAAGTGGTCAATCTTACATCTATTCAGTTTAGCAATCAACAGAATGTGCTTCTCAACAAAGGTCTAAAACACAACATTCGTCCTATTTTAAATGAGCAACGTACCACTGATCTCATTGCTGACTTCACAATTGCTTTAGATCGCGCAGTTGATGACAAAGCAGAAAAATTAAAAATCTCATGTAAGGCAAGTGAATTAATCAATAGACAGTTAGCCTCCAATTCCGTCAGCATAGATCAAAAAACTTTTATGTCCATAAACAAAAAGCTCAAAGAAAATGATGCAATTATTGTGCCTGCAGACAAGGGTAATGCAGCTGTTATTGTTTACAGATCTGATTATATTAGCAAAACTCTTAGTTTTTTTTAATGAAAATGGCATCCAACAGCTAGACCATGATACAACACAGACTTATGTCAAAGATCACTATCAATAAAATTCTTCTGGGTATGATACCGCGTCGTCATTTTGTAAACTTTGCCGACGTTTCAGCCACTATTGCAGACGGCCTTCATCAGGGTCTGTGTCTGACTGCTGACTGTACGATCGCTTGGTGTTTATATACCAGCGGATGAAGGAAAGGAAGGGGGCGTAGGTTATCCTTTATTGGTGGTTATATTATTGCACGCCATTGGTGGAAAGGGGCGTTGCTGATTGGTGTTTTAATGGCTGGTTTTTTTTTCATATGATTGGATGTTGTATTCTTCTCCCTCATTGGACAAAAAAGGACGTTTCCTATTGGCTTTTGCATTAGAACTTGCTATTGGTGGAATGGACCTGGGAGAACGGACAGCGGTTGCGGCGTGCCGCTGCTGACGTCGCCTGGCGCAGACGGCGGCGGGCCGGTGCTCTGCGTGTTTGCGGTCGCTGTGGTCTCCGGGGCGCCTGTGCGAGTCATTCCGCGTGCGATGCCGTCACATAGCATTGCAACTGCTGGCAGCAAAGACGCCGGCAGCCTGTAGCCATCCTCCCTGTTCATATTGGCGGGACGCTTCGCTATTTCTATAGCCTCTCTAATCTTCCTCCTCGTTAAGAATGGTTGTTTTGTCAGCACGCGGGCCTCACCGAAAGATAACTGTTTTCTGCACTGATTGTGGTGTTCAGAAACCGCTGACTTTGTGTGCTGTCCAAGCTGTATGTACCTTTCATGTTCCGAAAGCCTCGTGCAGATTGCTCGTCTGGTCTCTCCTATGTAGACCAGCCCACACTTGCAGCTTATTTCATAAACGCCGGCATTACTCAGTTTGTCAACCACATCCTTAGTTGAACCTAGGAAATCCTTAGATTTATTGGTGCTGCGGAAGACTAGCTTGATGCCTGTCTGACGAAGAACCTTGCCCACACGTTCAGTGATGCCCTGCACGTAAGATAATAGGGCGATGCTTTGTACTTCCTGCTGTTCTCCTCTATTGTTTTCATTCCTCCTGGACATTGTTTTATTTATTTCGCCCAGTCCATAGCCATTAGCCACAAAGGTGGATCTGAGGTGCCGTAGTTCCGCCTGTAGGTGATCGGCATCGCTGATCCTGTGGGCCCTCCTTGTTTGAGTTTGAAGGGCGGACTTCTTCTGCATGGGTGGTGGTGGGAGGAGGCGTGGAGGTACCTTCCTGTGCTGGTAGCCTTTCTGTACACCCTGTGGCCGAGTTTACCATCAGACTTTCGGTAGACTTCAACGTCGAGGCGCTCCGGAGACCACAGCGGCCGTAAACACACAGAGCACCGGCCCGCCACCGTCTGCGCCAGGAGACGTCAACAGCGGCAGGCCGCGACAGCTGTCCGTTCTCCTAGGTCCATTTCACCAATAGCAAGTTCTAATGCAAAAGCCAATAGGAAACGTCCTTTTTTGTCCAATAAGGGAGAAGAATACAACATCCAATCATATGAAAAAAAAAAAAACAGCCATTAAAACACCAATCAGCAACGCCCCTTTCCACCAATGGCGTGCAATAATATAACCACCAATAAAGGATAACCTACGCCCCCTTCCTCTCCTTCATCCGCTGGTATATAAACACCAAGCGATTGTACAGTCAGCAGTCAGACACAGACCCTGATGAAGGCCGCCTGCAATAGTGGCCGAAATGTCGGCAAAGTTTACAAAATGACGACGCGGTATCATACCCAGCAGAATTTTATTGATAGTGACAACTGCCGCGGAAGCCTACGTTTGCAATTATGTCAAAGAGTTACAAGCCTGCATTCTTAACTGCACCAATATAATTTGCCGTGATAATCATTACAAATACAAAGTTATGAATCCAAGAATCCCAACCCTCCGCTCCCAAATTAAGACCCACAAAAAACTCTTCCCGATTCGACCAATTGTGAACTATAGAGGCATCCCTATTGAACCTATTTCCAAATTCACGTTCAAAATGCTCAAAGAATTTTTCACCTTCGAAACTACCTACTCTATTCCCAACCGACAAACTTTAATTCAACAATTACAAGGCAAATCTTTCCCATCCTCTGTTTGGTTTCCCTCGACATAAAGAATCTATACACCAATGTTCCCATCCAAGAGACAATAGACATCATCTTTGACAACCTATCCAGATATGGTAAACTAAATCCAGACGAAATTGACGAGCTCATCTCTCTGCTCCGCCTCATTACATCGTACAATTATTTCTCCTTCAATAACAACCTTTATAAACAAACAGACGGCCTTGCAATGGGAAACTGCCTCGCGGGATTTTTAGCTGATATATTTGTGAACACCCTTGAAAACCGTTATTTCACGCAAGCCTCCTCTATGTGCAAAAAAATACTCTTCTATTGCAGATATGTGGATGACAGTCTCATCATAATTAATGCAGCCACAGCTGAAGTACCATTCCTTTCGAACGAATTTTGCAGTCTGCATCCAAAAATGATTTTCACGCATCAGATCATGTCAGCCGACTGCTCCATCAACTACTTGGACCTAACTCTCACCTTATCCAACAATCACATCACATTCGCGATTTACAGGAAGCCCACAACCAGTGATGCTGTCATCCACTCAACATCCTGTCACCCGTACAGTCATAAAGTCAGCTTTTTCTCGTCAATGATCGATGTCTTATGCGACCTCCCTTTAAACAGTGAAACAGTTGAGCAAGAACTAGCTAACCTGTGGCACATTGCTGGAACCAACGGATACCAGGCGAGCCTGGTCGACCGATTGTACAGCAGAAAAAACTCTAAAAATAACACCTCCCTCCTCCCTAGCACCATCACTACTGAAACCATCTACGTCTTCTTACCATTCATAGGAAATCTTTCCTACAAACTCGCCGCACTTCTTAAAACCACCCACATAAAAGTAGCCATCACGATCAATGACAAGATCCAGTATCGCTTTCACCACAGCGAACGGCTAGTTAAAGACTCTTTTAGCCAGTCAGGCGTCTACAAAATACAATGTTTGCAGTGCCCCATATCTTACATTGGCCAAACTGGACGAGCCTCCAAAACTAGGTTCCAAGAACATCTTTTAACTAAGAAAGGCGCTGCCAAAAATAATTCGGCCTTTTTCGAGCAGCTCAAAAGAAGCAAACACATTCAGCCCCCTCCCCCCCCCCCCCACCTTGACAAATTACAAGTTCTTCACATCACCCCCAAAGGTAAAAAACTCTCACTTCTTGAAGAATTAGAAATCACTAAATTTGTAAAACGGTCCCCAGAACACAGTCTCAACGAACAGCTCATCAAAAAAAAAAATCAAACTTTTTACGACATCATGTTATCCATCTTTTTCCAAAATGACCCCCCTTCTGACAGTTCACAACATCTTTCTCCCGCCCCACCCTCAGGCCTCTAATAATCTCGTTTTCATTCATTCATTATTGTTTCATACCAACATGTATCATTTCACAAGATTCATTCCCTCACGTCACAAACATCTCTAGCCTCTTATTCTCGCAGGCGTAACTCTGCCCATACCACTCTGTTTAACGGTCGCATTTATGTACTTTGTACGTTTACCTCTTTGCAGGTGCCCAATAACACAAACTGTTAAGATACCTCCTACACAGCAATAGATAGTTCTGTGGCTCCATCTCCGCCCAAGTAAGTCTGAATTTTCAATTACTCACCTTAGCCACATTAGATTCGCTGCCCGCCAGGTACACGGACGGTAACAAAACATGCACTAACAGCGCGAAACGCATTATTGGAAAGTAAAATACTGCAACAGAGACTGAGCATTTTTTAATACAATAGATGATTGTAAAATTACCACTGTGATATATTGAGTCTCTGTCTACATTGTACTGAACAACATTGGGATAGAGGGCTTTGACCATTCATGTAGATGTATACAGAATTTTAATTGTAATTTCTTTTAACTAAGTTACTATTGTTATTAGTTCATTCATTGTACTGTATTGTATTATGAAAATTAAAACTAAGTGTATGATAATTGTACCTATGATAAACACTGCAAATTACTAGCTGTTTAGATATGTAAATGTACCGTATATGATGACACCAATTATGTGTAAACATAAATAAAGGTGAATACAATATTCTATTCTATACACGTGCTGCGGAAATGGAGATGAACATCAAGACAATTTGTGACTATTTCCAATTCTGTAGGGAGGTTTGTAATGTAATAGTACCCTCGTCCGCTCAATAAATTAAATGTAAATGTCACCGGAATAATTCACTACGAAACATGGCTGCCGCTCGAGCTGTGGGGTCTATTTGGGGTAATTTCCTAGAAGTGTTGTGTCACTGCCTTCATGATAAATACAGGCCGGAACGTGATCAGTTGTTCCATTGAGTCGGTAGCTGCAAGCGTGTGTGATTCTGGTTGTTTGTGTTACATTTTACGGGTAAAATGCCTAGAAGTTGTTGTGTTCCTGGCTGCAACTCAAATTATTATAAAGTCAAATACATGCCAGTGTTTTCTTTTCCTGCTGATGGGGTAAAGAGAATGAATTGGATGAAGAAAATACCGAGGGAAAATCTTGTAGTTACCAAGAACACAGGAGTTTGTATCCATCACTTTCCTGAAGAAAAAATTGTTTGAGATATCAGACGAACTTGACCTGATGGTAAGTAAATATCTACTACAAAGTTTTTGAGGTGCAGAAGTGCTGATTTATGTTAGACTTATGGGTCAGTCGTGTAGTATCGTACGAAGTAAACATTCAGAGCAAACAGCCTTTTGAAGTTGTCTTGCTGAATTACGACGACATACAATTAATATGCATCTAGTTTCTGACAATAGTCTTATTCTTTTTCTAGGTTGAGTACGAACACTTTCCTACAAAAAGTTGGAATTGGAAAGTGATTCTGTTCCGTGTATCTTTCCAAACTTACCATCATACCTGTCAAACCATCATAATATTTCGCATCACACTGACTCAGAGGATTGAAAAAGACAGTGTGATAAACGTGAAATGTGAAAATATACAATCTGGCTGTCAGAAGACTACTTTGCATCACTTTAGATGAAATTATAAATATCCCAGGGTAGTTTCAACATAATGAGTGGCTAATTAAAAAGCACAGTAATCATTTACATTTTATGGAATTTGTTGTGGCATAATGTCACCGCCACATGCCAGACGCAAGAGAAAGCAGCGGATGACATCCGACAGCCTATTAAAAGCTGGTGCCATGCCTCTTGGAGGGAGTAACCATAGACACACGCCCTCTACAAAATGTTATATCTACCCCAACATGCATCTGGATACCCCTTCAGAACTCGGCTATGGAATAGGCAGTCACTAGGCCTCAATGCAGTTAGCATCGTACAGAAGAGGACGATGCGAGAAGAGAGAAGAGCAGATAGAAGCTGAGTATTGTATTCTTCAATCAATAAAATTTGTAATATAATAATCTCAAATAGAACTGTTTTAGCTGACCAAGATCCTACACCGTACCTTCCATGAAAACTAGACAGGAACAAGTACTCAACAAATAGCAGCGAGGATGATTCAACAAACAGCGACGAGGTGTTAAAATAGCAGAAAACAACCCACATTGTGACAAGTTGTTACATTTCGGCAGAAATGCTGCACTATTATTTTGCTTTATTACAGGTCTCAGCGATTCCGGTATATAATCATTTTTGAACTTTTCTTGTAGGGAATAGTGAATTTCTATATTTTTGCCTTGTTTGTTCTCATTGTTTTTCCAAAATGACTACTCCCACTAACATTGCCACTGCCACAATGCTGCAGCTTTCTGTGGTCGATGCACAGCAACAAATGCAGATGTTTCAGTTTCAGAGCCAACAAATCGCTTCTCGGCTGTCTACTGTGCAACAACTTCTGGCCGCACTTGTGCAACAAAATACAGAAGCCACCATTCCGCCAGTACGAAGAAGCAAGCGAGTACTGGAATGAATGGTTGCAACAGTTTGAAGCCTACACCACAGTTTACAAGATACAGGGTACTGTCAAACTCCACTTTTTATTCCTCAACTGTAGGCCCCCCCGCATTCCGTCTTATGAAGAAACTGTTTCCTACCGCGGCACCTTCTGAACTTTCCTATGATTCAGTAATAGGAGCCCTCATGTCATATTATGAACAGAAAGTCAATGTAGTGGCCGCTAGGTATCAGTTCCCAGAATGAAACTTTCACTCTGCAGCAGAGTGTGCGCTGATATGAAACTTCCTGGCAGATTAAAATTGTGTGCCGGAACCGCGACTCGAACCTGGGACCTTTGCCTTTCGCGGGCAAGCGCACTGCTGACTGTGCTATTCCGACACGACTCACGATGCTGCCTCACAACTTTACTTCCGCCAGTGCACTTGTCCGCGAAAGGCAAAGGTCCCAGGTTCGAGTCCCGATTCCGGCACACAATTTTAATCTGCCAGGAAGTTGCATATCAGCGCACACTCCACTGCAGAGTGAAAGTTTCATTCTGGAAACATCCCTTAGGCTGTGGCTAAGCCATGTCTCAACCATATCCTTTCTTCCAGAAGTGCTAGTCTTGCATGGTTCGCAGGAGAGCTTCTGTGAAGTTTGGAAAGTAGGAGGTGAGGTACTGGCGGAAGTAAAGTTGTGAGGCGGCATCGTGAGTCGTGTCAGGATAGCACAGTCGGTAGTGCGCTTGCCCGCGAAAGGCAAAGGTCCCAGGTTCGAGTCCCGGTTCCGGCACACAATTTAATCTGCCAGGAAGTTTCATAGGTATCAGTTTTTCAGGTGTAAGAAAGGTCAAAATCAAACATACAGGCAGTGGATAACAGATCTTCAAGGTCTCACTAGGAAGTGTAAATTTAAGTTTTCATGTGGAGCTTTGTATTCAGATGTGTTGTTATGTTACACAATTGTCTATAATATTCCTGATGTTAGACTAAGAGAACAGATTCTGAAAATGTCAGATCCGTCTTTCCATCAAGTAGAACAGATTTTTGGAACAGTACGATTCAGGTGCAGCGACAGCAGAAAAATTTGATTCAGTTGCACTGTGTACCATAACTAAGTCGCAGGCCGGTGAGTGCGAGGTCGGCCGCTGTGCATTTCCGCCTGCCCGTTCAAAGCGTTAACACGTTGATAGACACAGAACCTTGCTTAATAAGGAAGTGAAGTCTTTCCCAAAATATTTCTAGTGGCACAAAAGGCAGAACTGTCCATCCCGGTCAGCAAAATGCTATGCATGTGGCAAGAAAGGTCATATACAAACAGTGCTTACAGCAAAAGAAACCGAATTTGCACTCCCGGCCCAAACAACAACAAGACAACAGTTATTCAATAAATGCAGTATTTTCCAAAACAGTAGCTGCCCTCGAAACATCAAGGACACAGAAGTAGCACAAGTTGTATGTCAGACCAGAAAAATGTATATCAGTTTGCGTGTGAATGACATTTCTGTAAAATTTCAACTAGACACAGGTGCATCAGTCACATTGCTCAATTACAAAACTTATAAACAGTTAGGATCACTGTGCCTTTCTCGTGCTAAAACAAGGTTCACAGCATGCAATGGCAAAGAAATTCCTGTACTAGGACAGTGTTCACTAACTGCAGAGTACCACTCACAAATGGGCACTGTGTCATTTCCCGTGCTTCAGTCTTACGAAAGATAAAATATTTTTGGTTTAGATTCTTTTGATTTTTTCGGTTTTACTGTGCAAGACAATGTTTTAGTTGTGAACAATTTTGATGCTAAAGACAGTGTAGACAAGTTGCTGAAAGATTCCCCAGATTTATTTTCTGCAGAACTAGGAAACGCTAAGGATTTTGCTGCACACATTACTCTCCAGGAAAATTCCAAACCAAAATTTTGCAAAGCTCGTAATGTACCACTCGCTTTACACAACAAAGTAGCACAAGAATTCTGCACATTGCAAGAAAATGATGCAATTGAACCAATACAAGCTAGCCAGTGGGTGAGTCCACTTGTAACTTTTCCAAAGCTGTCAGGTATCATTCGCATTTGTGTTGATTTCAAGGTCACAGTGAATACTCAAGCAATTGTAGACAGATTTAATGAACAGATTAGGTGCAGGAAAATATTTCTCAAAAATCGATTTAAGCAATGCCTACCTTCAGCTGCCACTTGATTGCTGTATCCGCTACTACGCCGCCACGGCTGACAGATGAGTGGCCATCACCATGCGCAGCCAGCGGCCTACAGTGCAAACCACAACAGGAAATAGTCGCGCACAGAGCGTAGGCTCGCCGGCCGGCCGAGGCAGTTCGATTAGACCACTAGAGAGCTAGTTGTTGCAAGACGGAAGTGAGTCTCAGCTAGGCACCCCCCGCCACCTCATGTTAAGTAAACAGACTACCACGACTGTATAAAGCCCACCGCGCGGGAACTAGTAGTCAATGTACTCCTGCCTTCACCTGTGAAGTCGTCTCGCTGCTGAAGATCAAAGTGCGTGCCATAATCTCCACCGACACCTCTGGTATACTGGAACTGCCTGATCTGGACCTAGGACTTCTTACGAACTTGAATGGCTCTGTTATGATGACTTGCTCTTGAGTGAACTTGTAATTGTGTTGAAAATGATACTATACCAATAAATTCAAGTGGGTTATCACTTTATTGTGTTATCAATTATAACACAATAAAAAGGCACCAGCCAGATGGACCCAGTGACTTTGGAAGCACTCATCACGAAGTTGATTCAACAACAATCCGAGAATCAGCAACAACTCATGGCCAGTCTGCAGCCACTTCTCGCTGGTATGTTGCAACAACAGCCAATATATCAAACTCCGGCCTTCCCGTCTTTTGATGAAGCTCTTGAAGAATGACTATCTTATGAAACCAGACTCGAGGAGCATTTCCAGGCATTCCAGGTAACGGACATCAAACTAATGAAATCTCTGTTTCTTTCATGGTCAAAGCCGTAGTTTATCGCCTGCTTCGCAAATTGGCTCCACTATCCACTTGTCATTCACAGATATATGTGCTTTGTTAACACAGTTTTACCAACGCCATTCTCATTTTAGATCTTCATGAGTGGCGTTCTACCAGTGCAAGAAACAGCTTTCACAATCTTATTGCGAGTGGGCAGCTGAATTGCAAGGCCTGAGCCACAAATGTCGACTTGAGCAATTCGGCTCGTAATATTTTTAACATCATGTGTTTCATGTAACTGTTTTTTATTCTTCTGATGAAGTTGTCCCTAGCGACAATGAAACCTAGGTCGAGGACCTTAAAACTATATAAAATATATGTTGTTTGTTATGGTCTTCAGTCCGGAGACTGGTTTGATGCAGCTCTCCACCCTACTCTATCCTGAGCAAGCCTTTTCATTTCCTCATAAGAACGGCAAACCCACATCCACTTGAATCTGCTTACTATACGTGTCTCTTGGTCTCCCTCTGCGATTTTTACCCCACGCACTTTCCTCCGATGCTAAATTTACGATTCCCTGATGTCTAAGAATGTGTCCTACCAAGCGATCCCTTCTTTTAGTCAGGGTATGCCAAAAATTCCTTTTCTCACCAATTCTGTTCAGTACCTCTTCATTAGTTATGCGATCTACCCACCTAATCTTCAGCATTCTTCTGTAGCACCACATTTCAAAAGCCTCTATTCTCTTCCTGTCCGCACTGCTTATCGTCCATGTTTCACTCCCGTACAAGGCAACACTCCACACAAATGCTTTCAGAAAAGACTTCCTTACCCTTAAATTAATATTCGATGTTAGCAAATTTCTCTTTTTCAAAAATGCTTTTCTTCCCATTGCCATTCTGCATTTTATATCCTCTATACTGTGACCATTGCATGTTATTTTACTACCCAAGTAACAAAACTCATCTACCACCTTCATTGTTTCGTTACCTAATCTAATTCCTTCAGCATCGCCTGATTTTCTAAGACCGCATTCCATTATTTTTGTTTTGCTCTTGTTAATGTTCATTTTATACGCTCTCTTCAACACGCTGTCCATTCCGTTCAACTGCTCTTCCAGGTCCTTTGCTGTCTCTGACAGAATTACAATGTCATCAGCAAAACGCAATGTTTTTATTTCTTCCCCCTGAACTTTAATCCCTATTCCAAATTTTTCCTTGCTTTCCTTCACCGCCTGCTCGATGTACAAATTGAATAACATTGGAGAAAGGCTACAACCCTGTCTTACTCCCTTCCCAACTGATGCATCCCTTTCATGTCCTTCGAGTCTAATAACTGCGGTCTGGCTTTTGTACAAGTTGTAAATAACTCTCCTTTCCCTGTATTTTATCCCTGCTGACTTCAGAATTTGAAAGAGTGTATTCCAGTCAACATTGTCAAATGCTTTCTCCAAATCTACAAAAGCTAAAAATGTAGGTTTGCCTTTTCTTAATCTATCTTCTAAGATAAGACGTAAAGTGAGTATTGCCTCCCGAGTTCCTACATTTCTCCTGAACCCAAACTGATCTTCCCCGAGGTCGGCTTCTACCAGTTTTTCCATCCTTCTGTATATAATTCATGTTAATATTTTGCAACCATGACTTATTAAACTGATGGTTCTGTAGTTTTCACACCTGTCTGCACCTGATTTCTTTGGAATGGGGATTATTACATTTTTCTTAAAGTCTGAGGGCATTTCGCCGGTCTCATACATCCTACACACCAGTTCAAATAGTCTTGTCATGGCTGGCTCTCCCAGATACTTTAGTAGCTCTGAGGGTATGTCATCTACTCCTGGGGCCTTGTTCCGACCTAGGTCTTTCAAGGCTCTGTCAAATTCAACTCTCAGTATAGTATCTCCTATTTCATCTTGATCGACTTCCTCTTCCGTTCCTACAACATTGTCTCTATGTTCATTTCCTTTGTAGAGCTGCTCTATGTACTCTTTCCACCTTTCAGCTTTCCCTTCTTTGCTGAGAACTGGTTTCCCATCTGAGTTCTTGATATTCGTAGAGCTGTGTTTCTTATCTCCAAATGTTTCTTTTATTTTCCTGTAGGCGGTATCTACTTTTCCCCTTGCTATACATTCTTCTACAGATTTACATTTGGCTTCTAGCCACTCCTGCTTAGCCGTTTTGCACTTCCTGTCAATCTCATTTTTTAGTCGTCTGTACTCCATTTTGCCTGTTTCATTTACTGCATTTTTATATTTTCTCCTTTCATCAATTAACTGTAGTATTTCCTGTGATATCCATGGATTTTTTGTAGGTCTTGCCTTTCTACCTATTTTGTCCTCCGCTGCCTTCATTATTTCATCTCTCAATGCTACCCATTCCTCTTCTACTGTTTTATTTCCCCCTGTTTCTGTCAATTGTTGCCTAAATCTCCCTCTGAAATTCTCCAGAACTTCACTTTCCTTCAATCTATCTAAGTCCCATCTCCTTATTTTCCTACCTTTCTGCAGTTTTTTCAGCTTCAGCCTACAGCTCATGACTAACAAGTTATGGTCAGAGTCTATATCTGCCTCTGGGTATGTCCTGCAGTTTATAACCTGGTTCCGGTACCTATGTCGTACCATTATAAAATCTATCTGATACCTTCCGGTGTCTCCTGGTCTCTTCCACGTATACAACCTTCTTTTGTGATTCTTAAACCACGTGTTTGTTACGATTAAATCATGTTCCGTGCAAAATTCTACCAGGCGACTTCCTCTTTCATTCCTCCTGCCCAGTCCATATTCACCTACTATTTTTCCTTCTCTTCCTTTTCCTACTACCGAATTCCAGTCTCCCATCACAATTAAGTTTTCCTCTCCCTTAACTGTCTGAATAATTTCCTTTAGCTCCTCATATATTTCTTCGATCTCCTCATCATCGGCAGAGCTAGTTGGCATATAAACCTGTACTACTGTTGTCGGTGTTGGCTTCGTATCTATCTTGACAATGATAATGCGATCACTGTGCTGCTCATAGTAGTTTACCCGCATTCCTATTTTCTTATTCATTATCAGTCCTACTCCTGTGATACCCCCAACTGATTTTGTATTTATAATCCTGTACTCACCTGACCAGAAATCCTGTTCATCCTGCCACCGAACTTCACTAATCCCCAATATATCTAACTTCAACCTATCCATTTCCCTTTTTAAATTTTCTAATTTTCCTACTCGATTAAGGGATCTAACATTCCACGCTCCGACCCGTAGAATGCCAGTATTGTCTTTCCTGATGATCACATCCTCCTGGGAAGTCCCCGCCCGGAGATCTGAATGGGGGACTATTTTACCTCCGGAATATTTTACCCGAGAGGATGCCATCATCATATGTTCATACAGTAGAGCTGCATGTCCTCGGGAATAGTAACAGCTGTAGTTTCCCCTTGCTTTCAGCCGTTCGCAGTAGCTGTGTGGCAAAGCCACATTAGCTGATGTTACAAGGCCAGCTCAGTCAATCATCCAGACTGTTGCCCCTGTAACTACTGAAAAGGCTGCTGCCCCTCTTCAGGAACCACACGTTTGTCTGGCCTCTCCACAGATACCCCTCCGCTGTGGTTGCACCTACGGTACGGCTATCTGCATCGTTGAGGCACGCAAGCCACCCCACCTCGGCAATGTCTGTGGTTCATGGGGGTGGATAAAATATATATAACTGTAAAAAGAAAAAATGTCGATTTGTCACAGCCCAGCATAAGGAAATGTATGCTGATGAAATGATTCGTGATATGATTATCCATGGGGCCTCACAGGTCATTTCAACATGATGCCTTCCATCTGGTCGACCCTTCATTAGATAAGGTGTTGGAACTGGCTCAAATGTTAGAAGTATCTTGTGCAGCTGGAAAAAAGTTGGAGACTTGGGCAGATATTGCTGCTGTCAAGGCCCACCCATCCAGCTCCACTGCCATTACTCGCCCACCGATCGATGATGTTGAAGTTTTGATAGTCCAGCCAGGGCATCGTTCTTCACGACCTGGCCATTCACAACAGACGCAGAGTCGTTTCACCCATCAGTGGAGGCCAGACAGCCTTCCTTCATGTCCGGACTATTAAAAATATCATTCTCAAGACGACTGTCCAGATTGTTGGGCTTACTGCACCAATTGCTCCTTAGAAGAACATCTGTCATCGGTTTGTCGTTTTGCTAAGATCAAACCTAAGCGTGATACCTATGAAACTCCAATGAAAGTCAATCTGGTAGCCGCCATTGAGGTCCAGGATTCTTCTCATAAATTGTTTCTGGATGTGTCGATCCAACCCAAGATTACAAGTAGTCATCGGAGCAGCAGGGAGCTTGCTCAACCATATGACATATGTTCACCTGTGAGCATCCCCTTTGCAGTCAGCATCTCGCCGACTGGTGGCATATAACGGGCATAGTATTTCCCTTCTGGGCCAGGTGGATCTTCCTACAACTTATCATGGAGTGAGACGAATGATTACCATCCTTATCATTCACAGTTCTAGTACCACCAACCTTTTCGGCAAGGACGCCTTTCGCGCTTTTGGATTCTCCATAAAAGATGAGGTAAATCTGATTCCTGACGAAGTTCCATAAGCCGGATTGGATAATCTTTGTTGGGAATACCAAGATCTCTTCCGTGAAGAATTGGGGAGGGCACGCCATTTTCAGGCACACATCTCTCTCAAGCCAAATGCCCACCCTCATTATTTTCGAGCTCGACCAGTCCCTCTCACTCTCCGTGACAAAGTCAAGGAAGAACTGGATCGCCTTACTACAGAAGGTATCCTGGAGTCCGTATCTTCAAACTCATGGGCCACTCCTCTTGTCATTGGCAGAAAGCCTTCAAGAAAACTTTGCCTCTGTGGAGATTTTACAGTTACCGTCAGCTCACAATTGGAAGTCGACACTTACCCTCTCCCTCGTCCTGAGGAAATACTGGTGACACTCCAAGATGGCAGGTACTTTTTAACGTTTAATTTAGCTGAGGCATATCTACAGTTACCCTTAGATGAAGCTTTCCAAGGATTTCTGACACTTAATACTCCACATGGACTTTATCGTCTCAAATGCCTTATGTATGGAATTGCGGGTGCACTGGGTAAATTTCAGCATTTCCTTGAACAACTGGTTACCTCTGTCAAAGGCTGTATAAATTATCTTGATGATGTGATTGTTACAGGATGTACATTAAATGACCATCTCGAGAACCTTCATCAACTCTTTCAGGTGCTTCGAGACAATAACCTCCGCTGCCGGAAAGACAAATGCTGTTTCTTTCAGCAGGAAATTGAATATCTGGGACACAGAATTTCCAGAGCAGGGATCAAGCCATTGGATCATCATGTACAGGCCATAATTCAACTTCCCCGACTGAGTTCCTCACACAACTTCAATCTTTCGTGGGCAAAATATCCTACTACTGGAAGTTCCTGCCAGCCGCAGCAACGGCTACAGATCCTCTTTCCCACCTCTGTAAAAAAGGAGTCCCCTTTGTTTGGTCCCCAGCTTGTTAAAACGCTTTCCAGACCTTAAAATAACTGCTCAGGGCCCCATGTATCATACTTTTTGACCCACAGAAACAACTGATCCTGGCAACGGATGCATTGGATCTTGGCATTGGGACAGTACTGGCGCATCACTTCGATGATGGCTCTGAACGCCCTATTGCTTATGCATTTAAAACATTTACTGACACCCAGAGAAAGTACTCCCAGATCGAGAAGGTGGCTCTTGCTGTTGTCTTTGCACTTAAGAAATTCCACATGTTCCTTTAGGGCACCAAATTCCATATCATCATGGACCACAAACCACTTGTGACATTGTTCAACCCTGCCTCCAAAATTCTGGACCGCACAGCTCACCATCTCCAGCGATGGGCTCTGTTCCTGTCCCGCTATCAGTATGAAATCCATTTTTTATGTACCTTCGACCATGCTAATGCTGACACCCTCTCTCGCCTTCCCTGGGGGCCTGATCCTGAGTATGACAATGAGGAGATTCTCTGTTTTCAGATCGACAATGACGCTCAGTCTACAGTAGACTCTTTTCCCCTCGCTAGCGCCACGGTCGCTGATGCTACAGACTGGGACGCTGATCTCCAGTGGGGCCGCAACAGCAGCCTCCATGGGTGGCCAGAACGGCAACCTTCCCACTCCTCTCCTGCCTGCCAACAATTCTTTACCATGTGCCATCAGTTAATGGTCATCGATGGGGTGGTCCACCTAATACCTGAGGATGACCCGCTGAGAGTGGTTGTTCCTACTGACCTATGCCCCAAGGTCCTGCAAGTCTGCATGAAGGCCATTGGGGCATCACCCGCACAAAATTACTCAGTCATTGTTTCGTATACTGGTCCAGCATGATCCATGCCATTGAAAGGATGGTTCACACCTGCCAGAACCAACAAGTAGCCCCCCCCCTGCCAGTTTTTTTTTCTTCTTGGCTTCTCTGCTCCCACCCATGGGAACGCCTACACCTGGATTTTGCAGGACCCTTGCCTGGTGACATGTACCTCATTGTTGTCGATGTATATTCATGGTTCCCCTATGTTATCCGTTGCTCGTCCACCACTACATCAGTCACTGTGTCTGCTTTAGAATGCATCTTTGCCATTGAAGGTCGTCCTGAAAAGATGGTGACTGACAATGGCCCCCAGTTCCGTAGTCGTGAATTTCAGACTTCCTGCCTCCACCATGGTATTCGCTATGTTCCTACATCTCCCTTTCACCCACAGTGAAATGGCAAGGTAGAACACATGGTGAGAACTTTCAAGAGCCAAATGCAAAAGTACCTGAAGGATCCTCCACTAATGCCATCACCTTATTTCTCAGTTCATACAGGACCACACCATTGGGTGACAAGAGCCTGACCAAGCTCTTGCATGGACAGCAGCCATATACAATATTAAAACTTCTCTCCCCTGTTCCTCGACGAGCGCTGCCCCAACCTGTGCATTGCTTCTGTCCTGGATCAGCTCTGGGCTCGGAGGTTTGGCCGCCAACCAAAGTGGTTGCCAGGTGAGGTGCTACAATAGCGGGGCCGCAAGATGTTCCAAGTCCGGGTCCAGGACAGGGATGTGATCCGGTATGCCAATCAGATTTGTCCGCAGTCATCCCCACTGGCATCAACTGCACTCTGGACGGATCCTCGCTTTCTTCCAGCCCTTAGTCCCCGTGCCTGGGCTCCTCTGACAAATGCAACCAACATGCTGGTCCCTCCAGGGGGCCTCTCTCTCACTCTACCACTTCCATCTGCTGACGAGTCACTGTCTCCGACACCAGCTTGTGTTCCGGCTGTTCCCAACATCCAGCATTTGCCCGATACCAGAAAACCCTCGCCAGGTTCACCTTCGTCTGCCGCTGCAGCCACCTCTCCAGCACGGCGCCCACCCTGGACGTGGGCATCCGATGAAGAGATGCCTCTTCCTACACCGTCTCCTCCCCGTGCTCTGCAGACTGGCCGGCCATGCTGTCTAACGGCATCGTCATGGTCATTTCCACCACCTCTGCACCCTGCTTCATCTGCTCCACCGACCGTGCCGCCCAGAGCAGCAGCCGCCGACACGCAAGAATCATTCCACTCCATGTAACCCAGTCTTGTTCAGAGTTTTTGGCGATCACAGACAGTGGGAGCAGGGCGAGATCATCAAATATTGTGGTGCTCACATGTTTAAAATTTCAGGTCCCAATGGCATCGTATGCAGGCACCACAATCAAATTCACTCTCATTATGTACCTTGTGATCCTTCTGCATTTCTCTTGGCCGATTCAAGCTACATGCAGACCACGCGGCCTTCACTGCCAGTGTGACATCGGCAGCCGCCCCAGCAGGAGATCTCCACGGCACCGCAGCCCGACATCATTGAGACGAAGCCCTTGTCGCCTCCACCTCACCTGGACATCCCCACGGAACCGGACCAAGACGCCACGCAGCATCCAATGCCGACGTCACCATTATGTCATCACCTGGGACGTGGACCCTTTGGAGATTTCCCTGGAGGACATTCCCTTGCGAGCTCAGGCCGGATGGCAGGGCCCGGCCGGTGGTCTGATCTCCTCTGCAGCTACAGACTCCGGTCCATCAGTATGTCCACGAGCCTGCCTCCTCCCCCATTGTCGATTTCCCTACACAACAGTGGTTTGGCGCTTTGGGGGGAACGGAAGTTGTGGCGTAATGTCAGCGCCAGACACAAGAGAACGATCATGGAGAAGGCAGCAAATGACATACGACAGCCTATCGCACGCTGGTGCCGCAACTCTTGGAGGGAGTACCGTAGACGCATGCCCTCTGCAAGCTGCTATATCTAGGCTGACATGTGTCTGGACGTCCCGTCAGAACTCGACTACGGATTAGGCAGTCACTATGTCTCAGTGCAGCTAGCATCGTACAGAAGACGAGGATGCGAGAAGAGCAGATAGAAATTGAGTATTGTATTCTACAGTCAATAATACTTGTCATACTAATAATCTCTGTAGAACTGTTTTAGCTGACCAAGATCGTGCACCATACGTTTCCTGAAAACTAGAATAGTACAAGTACTCAACAAATGGCAGTGACGATGATTCAACAGAATTAGAATTTAATGAATTCCCCTGTATTAAAAACGTGTTATCCTTGGACAATAATTTTAAGACTTACATAATGTTTGACATTATTAATATATATCCTAATAGGTTTCACTGGATTTTAGGTGCAGAACTTACTTGTAATTTGCATGCCAAATTACAAAATTTATTAACTGCTGTAAAAAAAGTGAGGATGATGATACAACATTAGGTGTTAAGTTCTTAAGTGAGCAATTGCAACTACTCATTTCTAAAAAGTTGATGTATTCTCCAAACTTGCTTCTGACTGCTTGCGGTTTTCTCTTCTCACACACAGCAGCCTACAAATTTGTGAGACAATTGAATATTATTGTTTTACCACATCCACATTACTTGAAAAGGTATAATTTATCAGGCAGCAATAGTGTAATTAATGATCCTCTTAAAAAGTATTAAAAAACAAAGCATGAAGTGCTTGAATCTCATGGACGAAATTTTTGTAAAACCTAAAATTACTTACAAAGGCAATAGATTAGTAGGGATGGCGAGTAATGCAGTGGATATGGTAGCTGCTCCTACTGTCCAGACATTCATGAGCAAATAAATTTTATCTCAAAACAAAGATGTAATGGAATTAGTGCCTGTGAAAAACTTAGATGCTGAATTCTTACATTCAACAACAATTAATATTCTCAGGATGCTTCATGGAATAGCATTTCATGTTATCTGTGTCATCACTGATAACAACAAAGTCAATGTCAGATTATATAAAGCATTATGTGATGATACAGAAATTCATACATATTTTTCTCATTCATATGATAAAAACAAAAAAAGTATTCCTTCTCTTTGATACTGTTCACCTGCTGAAAAATTTGAGAAATAATTGGTTAAATGAAAATACCAGCACATTCATTTTTCCATCTATGTCTGATGTACACACAATAAAACAATTCAATTTCAGAAATATCAGGAAAATTTATGAAGGACAAAAACTTGTTCTTTTAAAACATGCCCCTGGCCTTTCTTACAAAGTTTGTTATCCAAATAGTTTGGAAAGGCAGAATGTTAACTATGGTGTGTCACTGTTTGATGAAGAAACTGCAGCTGCTGTGTCCACTTTAGTAGGAATTAATGATGATGGCACTAAAGAGTGCTTACAAATAGTAAGGAATTGGTGGCTCACTGTTAATGTTAAGCGTCCTAAAAAGGGAGTGCATCTTAGAGAAGAGTACCGTCAGAAGGGGTGAAGTCGATCAGGTGGGTGGAAGTTGACCGGCAATACAGCATTATAATTTGCACTACTCCTGCCTGGCGGTACATCCGAGAACTTCACACTACACATAGTTGTTGGAAGCCAGTGAGTTGCAGAGTAGTGTTTACCTGTAGAATTTTCTCTCCCAGTATCCGTTCAGTGGGATTGTGGGTTATAAACAAATCCATTTTGGTGGCTTGTGAATGAAGCAAGACTAAACCTGTCACAATACGATCTTATAGTCATATAATTCTGCTGTTTTTGGACTGTTAGTCAGTAAGTGAACTCACTGTCATTTGATTTATGTATTTGCAAAAGCAGAAGTTTGTTGTATGGACGAGTAGTGATCTAAAAATTGAATTGTTGTATTCTGTAGGGTGAAGTCAAACATGCTGTGAACATATGTGAAGAAGGTGGAAAGAGAAGGGAAAAGGAACTACAATGCAGTATTTCTAGAAAATGCCGTTCAGGAAATGAAGAAAGGGAAGATGAGTTTTCATAAAGCATCTGAGTGTTACGGTGTGCCCTATACAACGTTAAATGAGTGGGTGAAGGGCAAACGTAGATATAAATATGGTGGGCAGCCTGTTCTTAGTTCAGTAGACAAAGAATGTTTACTTCATGGATTGATCAAGTGTATTTCCAGATGTTCCTGATGTACAAAAGACTCCCTTCACACAAATTGTAACAAAAATGAAGCCTAAGGGCATTGGTCGTGGACGCTACAGTTTCCCAGATTTTTTTAAGCAAAATACAATTTTCTAACCATAAAATAGTCTCTTTGTTAATTTTAATAGATGTTTGGTCCCTGAGAAAGACCCTCTACTATTTTAAAACTTCGTATAAACATAGCCTACCATACCTTGGGAGATATTTCAATGTGCAAGACAATTGGTTTCACCCCATTGTCTGGGTGAAGCCATTATAGGTCTTCAAAAAATGGGTAATTGGCTTCACCCCACTGGTTGGGGTGAGGCTGATCAACCTTTAAATTACGAGAATTTCAAAAGCACAATATGCTATTTCTATATTCAACATCAGATATAATGTCAAAATCCTAAGGATTACACGTAATATTTTTGAAACGAATGCTTCCCCTGAAAACAACAGAAAAACTGAATTTTGTGATCAACTTCATCCCTTCTGACGGTATGCTCACCCTATTAGGAGCATGGATCAGGATAATGTCAAATATTTGCAATCGTTTTGTGCTTGGTTAAAAAAATTGGAATGAAATGATAGTTACTGCTTCTCCCAAGACCTGTGGCAAACACAGTAGAGAAACATATGGAGCATTACTGCATACCACTACATATTAGTAAAGCCGTGTGAGTACTTACTCCACGATGTAAATCTACATTATGTGATGCTAGGAGCAATCCAGGCAGATGATCTGGAAGAGCGATTTGGAAAGTATCAAAGAATGAGTGGTTGCAATTACAATGTTTCAGTTCACCAGATAATAGAATCTGAAAGAAAGATACCAGTTTGCTGACATTGCAGTTAACGAAGGTGAAATCATTAAATGTCACTGACATTATTAAAGACATTAATGCATCATCTTCGGGTAGTATATCGCCCCAAATTTGCGACTGGATAGGGGATTTCATATCAGAGAGGACACAGTTTGTAGTAATTGATGGTAAGGCATTGACTAAATCAGAGATGATCTAGGGTGTTCCAGAGGGTAGTGTCATTGGTCCTCTGCTGTTCCTTATTTACACAAGTGATTTGGGAGAAAATCTAAGTAGCTCTCTTAGGTTGTTTGCAGATGACGCCGTCATTTACCATCTAGTAAAATCATCTGAAGATCAAAACCAACTGCAGAACAATCTAAATAAGTTATCACTATGGTGTAAAAAAAGGCAATTGACTCTAAATAATGCGAAATGTGAAGTCGTCCACATAAGTACAAAAAGAAATCTGTTAAATGTTGTTTACAAGATAAATCAATCAAACGTGAAGGTCATGTACTCCACAAAATATCTAGGAATTACTATTACTTCAGACTTAAGGTGGAAAGTACACATAGATAATGTCGTGGGAAAGGTGAACCAGAGACTGCGTTTAATTGGCAGAACCCTTAAAAGATGCAACAGAACTACTAAAGAAACTGCATACACTACGCTTGTCTGTCCATTTTTGGAGTATTGCTGCCCAGTGTGGGATCATTATCAGGTGGGTTTGATGGAGGACATCGAAAGAGTCCAAAGAAGGGCAGCTCGTTTCATATTGTCACAATACAGGGGAGACAGCGTTATGGAAATGATACAGGATCTGGGATGGGAATCATTACAACAATGGCGTTTATCGCCGCGGCCTGGTCTACTTACGCAACTCCAGTCACCAACATTCTCCTCTGAATGCAAAAATATATTGTTGACTCACAACTACATAGGTAGAAATGAGAATAAAATACGAGAAATCAGAGCTCGAACGAAGAGATTCAGATGTTCTTTTCTCCCGCGCACTATTAGAGAGTGGAATGGGAGATGAATAGTATAAAGGTGCAATTATATATTTTTGACAACATTACAAGAGTATAAAGGTGGTTCAATGAACCCTCTGCCAGGCACTTAAATGTGTTTTGCAGAGTATCTCGTGTAGATGTAGAAAGAGTGATTCATTTCTTTCTTTAGAAACTGACGACATAATATCAGAATCAGTAGAAATGAATATTGATTCTAATGACTTAGAGGTTATCATATTTATTGCTGGGTATGTTACCTTTAAAGTATGCAGCAGACTGACATGTAATACAAGCAAAAACCTTTTAATGATAGATCTAGATCTGGTCTACCAATTTCCAGCAGAAGTGAGCTACCTCAAAAGTTTCACTCATGGAGGCTTGAAATACCCTTCTCAAATTTCAGTTGAAATTGCGTTATGTATTTACCACGCTTTTGAGGTTCTCATTTTTGATACATAAGAGATTATGTTCGTAAACTGTGAGAACCCCAAGGGATTTCTGAAGTTAATAATTTTAGAGATGTTAGAATTAGAGTATTCCCAAGTAGACTGTGACTGTGGCAAATTTGTACTTGAAATTATGGACGATTGCATCAACATTTGGATGAATGTGCTTTTAAATAACTATTCCAAGGAAAAAACTCATAAAAGCTCATAAAACCATAAAAAGAACCAAATCTGATAAAAGTGCAAAAATACCAAGGAAAACGTCAGTGTTTATGTAACTTGTCACGCCAAGTCAGTTGAACAGCGTAAGAAGTCTATACTGCCCTCTTCAATTGTTAAATACTGTACAAGAATTGTGAACTTGATCATGTAGTTTAGCATTTAACGTTACACTCTTGTGATAAACATGAACAGTTCACTATGTTTCATATATAGACATGACGAGCTGTGTTTTTAATTTCCGCTCTTGCTTTGGCCATTTTATGTGTGTAATATTACAGCCCTATACAAATTCAAGTATTAAGTATTGTAAGGGTAATTAGTGATTATAAGCGTTTTAGTAATGAGAACGGAATAACCTATTAAAGTGGAAATGTAAAGTCAAATGCAAAGTGTAAAGTATGGAAGCGGCCAGCAGCAGGCACATGGAGTCTCCAATTGCTGGAACAGCAGATCACCGCGCAGCACATTCCGACGGCGCCGCATGGCCACGGCTCACGTGTTTGAGAAATCGCGAAGTTGACGTATCAGCAGAAGTGATCATCGGCCAGCCATCTCACGAGCAGTAAGAATAGCGGAACGTGACCAAGAAGAATGCATAACGTCAACAGTTTAAAACCGTCACAAGGCCAGTACAGTTACCTCTCCAGGGAAACGTGACTAACATTTCAGCAATCCATCGCCGCATGAGTTTAAGGCTCCCACACGTGACAAGGTTACATGTTTCGGCAGTTTTGGAAGAACGTGACTAGAAGCCAGTGACCGGCTAGCGACTCGCCGCGTGACCAAACATTCAGGAAATTTCTCCACGTGACAGAGACCTACATGAACCAATAAATACCTGGACAATTGGAACAGAGGGGGTCATTCATTCGTTGCTTCAGCACGACTGAAGTTTGGCACCATCGGAAGAATGGACTATGCGAGCAGTCGCGAGAACGGAAGAAGAATTAAAGAAGACTTATCGGGCACCCAGGCAGCTGAGAGGACGATGGTACTGCTGTCTCTTGATAGCTGACCGGTGAGATTTAGTCAATAATTGACAGCTGCGGGAGAGGAGCCCAGGGTTGTCGGTTCGACGCCGCCAGCGCCCCACACTGCCCCTTCGATAGACGACGCACTCACCCACACGGGCCACGAAGCCTGAAGAGTTACGGACGCCTACATGAGGTACTGGCAGTAATCACAACGGGGGACGCGAACAATTGAATAAAGCCACGCGCCGCGCCGTGTCGCCGCTACGGACTGTAATGAAGACTCCGTGCCCGGCCTCGCCCCTGCTGCTGCCTACGCGTAACCGGACCGCAGGCATCTGCTATCAGCGCGCTGGCCTGCCACCTGCTGTCTTCGAGTAAGAGAATAACTGAATGTAAGGAAATTACCACAAGTATTATGTCTATTTGTAAATAAAAAGCTACCTGATTCAATGCTGTCTCATTTCAACATCCTTCCACCTCTGACCCAAGAGAATCCATGTCCCACAAATGTGATTAGTAACAAATAAATAATAAGATGAATATTTCTTGTGTTAAACTAAGAGTAACTGCCCATCCTGACAAATATCACTGATACAAGGTCTTTGATGCTTCAGGAAAAGAGTAAGAGGTGTAAAGTGAACCATTAATCATACAGGTAGACACATTTAGTAACCAGTACAATCAGAAATAACTGAGATCACGTTACAGTATTTTCATATCCTAGAAATGAGACACCGCCCTATAAGGTGTGTAATTTTACATTTATTTAGTAACAGAGATTCAATTTGAATCATTTTATAGATTATTTAAATATTAGTAATGTAAACTCATGTAAGCCATTCGTAATTTTATGTACAAAAAGTGAGCAGATAAGCAGTTCAAATCTCGTTCACATCTGCCAACCTGGTTTGCACACGTCTCTTGCCTGTGCACGGCAGACTCAGTGTGTGACGTCATCAAAGCTAAGCTATGACCTGTATTTATCATGAAGGCAGTGGTTGTCTTGGGAGAGGTAAGTGACACCCAAGTAAAGCACCATGGTGACGTCATGGTGACATGTAGAGCTCCTAAAAACCAGTGACATGTATTGATTGATTCTTCCAGGGAAGCCAAAACAGTTTTGGACCAAACCGCCACTGCCCGCACTGAAACTAAGTTTATTGTGCGGTATCACTCCCTGTATATCTAGTAAAGCCAAACAATGCCCTTGAACAGTGCAAGGAGTCCCTTTACCAGTTCTTTATTAGACACAATATCTTCAGATCTGGTTGTCCCAAATATTCTGTGCCTTTTATTCTCCAATGCAATGCATTCGAAGATTAGGTGTGATGCAGTTTCATCACCGTCATCACAGATCCTACATTTAGGGTCCTCTTCTGTTATTCCCATTGTATGTAGGTGTTTTTTGAAATTCCCATGGCCTGTCAGCAATCCAACCATGAGTCTAATCTCTCTCCTGTTCAGACCCAGGGTTGCAGAGCTTCTTTTAAAACATGGCTTTGGCATCATTACCTTGCCATGTTTTTGTTGATGGACTTTAGTCCATTATTCTATGTGCTGTCTTCTGAGCCAGTTACGTAGCTCCAATTTGATCATTGCCTTGGTGATTGTCAGGACAGGTTCCGGTCCAATAAATGGAGTCTCTCCCCCATCCTGGCTAATCTGTCGGCATGTTCGTTGCCACTGATCCCCGAGTGGCCAGGGACCCACAATAGGTTTACTCTATTGCTTTCCCCTAGCTCCACCAGAACCCTGTGACATTATGCAACAACTTTAGACCTAGTTGCAGGAGCTGCCAGTGATCTCAGGGCTGCCTCGCTGTCTGAATAGATATAGATGCTACGATCTTTGTAGCACCTACGCAAATTCTCCTCCACACACGCCCTGATGGCAGTGATTTCGGCCTGGAATACTGAGGCCAGTTTTCCTAGAGAGATGACGGTCTCCAGTCTTGGCTGCACCCCATATACCCCGGCCCCAACACCCTGGTCCGATTTTGACCCGTCAGGGAACCAGACAATATCCCCCGTACGGTGTCGAACTATTTTCTCCCACTGCTCCCTACTTCCAATTGTTATACTGAAAGGCTTGTTGAAGCAGTATGGGGTTATAATATAGTCGGCTGGCATTTCCCCAACCTTTCCTATATTTACCTCACTCAGTGACATGTATACCGCCAGCTTCAATCCTTCTCGATTTCTGTGATTGTATCAAGTATTGCTGTGTTTTTCATAATATTCTAAAAATGGCGGTAAAGTTCAAATGTTAACATTCAAAGAAATGGCCGACAGTCTTCAGAGTAAAAGTATTTCATGTGAATCTGTTCAGGTAATGTAACAGCTGCATTCATCTTCAGAAAAAGCGTTACACATACTTCTGTTACTTCGAAATACATTATGTGGTATGAAATAAAGCTTTAACCTCACCAGAACCAACAGAAGTGTTGAAAGAAATTGTTTACTTTAACTCCTAATTTTGAAAAAGTAATGCGACTGTAGTTCAGTAGTTATTATCAGGTTTTGTGCTGAATAAATGTCAAAGCAAGTGCCCTAAAACATCTAGAACCTAGCAACCAGCAGCAGTTTAATTATTTATTAAGATAGACACTAGAGCATATATGTGATTGTGTTCTGTGAACTAAATGATTTAAAATAAAAACCTGCATTAAATGATCATTTCATTAGTGAGCCTGCAGTTCAAAATCACCTTTGTATCTGGTAACTAAAGAGCTCACTGATATGTAGGCCTATATGGATCTTTAATTAAATAAAATATTATTAAAAAAATTAATTCAAAATTGTTAAGTTTGGAATTTTATCAACAACTGTTGTTTTAACATACAAATGTTTCAGTGTTTTGAGGAACATTCTGCAAGGTACGAGGTTTGGAGTTGCCTTAGTATACCTTTATTTACACCGAGTTTTTAATAACAATTTCAGAACAGCTACCTAATACTACTCATGTCCCACCTCCACAGTTAAAATGAAGAAGAAATCTGGAATTCTTGAAATGTATTTGAAGAAAAGTGATACAATTTGCTTGTAGTGTTAATAAAACTTAACATGATATAAATATATTTGTTTTTTATACAATTTTAAATGAATGGAAAGTCTTTACAAACCACCTAACAGAAAGCAACCTATGATTGCTCAGGAAGATTGTAATTTATATGAATATGTTTGTTAATTAAAGCTGATAGCATGATTTAAGGCAGGGGTATCATAGGATTGAAAGTTGTTACTGAATAGATGCGTTCACTTTATATTACCTAGAACAAAGTTACACCCATGTAATGACTGGTTCTCAATGTACTTCTCCGGATCAGGATCTGGTAGCAATCTGTATTTTCAAAAAATAAATAAATAAATAAATAAAAAATAAATAAATTCTGTGAACTTGACTGTGACTAACATACGACGTCCTTTGTCAAAGACGACAGGTGGTATCCCAGTCTTCAATTGATCCAGTACATTTACAAAAACCAGGAGAAATTTAAATGAATCTTTCATTGTATCTGTGCTATAACAAATCTGTATGCAGTTTTACTGCAAATAACTGATTTGAGTTGATACACCATGTGTTTACATTGTTAATGTTTCCTAGACATTACAGTGTGCGGTAAATTGGCCATTATGGGGGTTGGATGCAAGACTATCATTAGAAGCTTAAATTGAAGAGGGTTGTGAACTAAATAGAGAGTTCGGACAATATTTGAAGAGATGCAAAGATCATAGTGTAGTACCGAGATTCCTTTGGCTGCGATCACGTTTCGGGACCAGAAAAGCAAGTAACATCTTCAAATGTGCCAGCCATGCAATATTGAGGGAAAGAATCCATCACCTCCGCTCCAGCTTGTTTTATTAACAATAAGTCTCTGATGACAAAACATCTGTGGCTGACATTCAAGTTATCGTCAACTGGCTGGGACAATATCGACAAAATAATGAATCTACAAGCCATAGCATTCAGTGAGGCAGTGAAAAGCCTCCAACAGAAGAAATTTATGTAGCTTGCAAGGGTGAACAGCACTCAGCCAAAAATTGGTATGTCCTACACTGTGGTGAATCTGTCAAACACATTCTATCAGCAAGGCATTTACAGAAGTGTTATCTAAGGGACTGAACTTTTCTGTGACATCCATTCGCATACCTACACAGCACATCATACAAGCCGTTGAAGTGTCTGTCCAAAAACTACTCCAAGCTGAAGCAGAGAAGATGTGACAAGAAACAGTAAGAATTCTGCAGGATGCAAAGCCTCAAAAAAAAAAAAAAAAAAAAAAAAAAAAAAAAAAAAAAAAAAAAAAAAAAAAGAAAAAACCTATCTCAAATGATGAAAGGGATGCCCTAAGTAAACTCTGTAACAACAAGGATATTACAGACAAGGGCAACACCACAGTAATATTGGACACCACATCATATGAAGCCAAAATGAGCGAGTTGCTTGAAGGCACCATCTACAAAGAACTGAAAAGTGACCTCACAGCTCTACTCAAAAGCTCTAAAATTGATGTCGACATTGAAAGTCCCAGTGCCTCCAAGGATATATGGAGTACCAAAGGTACATAAGAATGGGTGTCCTCTAAGACCGATTGTGAACGGGATAAACTCTCCCATATATTACTTGGCAAAACATTTTGCCACAAATTACAAAGACTTGTTGGTCACACGGATGCTCAAGTGAAAAACTTCATGCATTTCATCCAGCTCATATGGGAACAACAGATCTTATGGTGCGCTTTGATGTAAAATCTCTGTTTACCAATGCGCCTGTATCAGAAACCATCAACATCCTACAGGACCAAATACCACTGGACATCTGCGACCTGGTACAATTGTGCTTGTCTTCAACATATTTCAATTAGCAGGGAAAATTTTATGAGACGGAGTGGCAATGGGTTCTCCCCTTTTGCCTGTAGCAGCTGACATATTTTGTGTCTCGTTGCCGCCGGTTGTCCTGGGTGTCGGTGGCTGAGTAGAGAGAGACCGACACAGGGAAATAGGATGCACGCGTGTGCAGGTACAGAGTCTGAGGTGACCAGCCAGTGGGACAGCAGAAACTAGAAACACTAAGCTAGATTAGAACAAGATGTATATTTCTAGAGATAGTACAATACTTAACTTTGTTAAATGAAGACTAGTGGATGCAGATACATAGTTTAACTAGGTAGAAGACTGCCTACTGATGAGTGCTAGTGCTTGTCCTAATCCCAAGTGACAGATGCAGTTCAGTGGTGGCCACGAATGGGTTGCAGCAGAGGGCGCTCGTGGCCGAAGTCGTAAGAACGCCGTGCCTTGCTTGCATGGCGGCGTGCGGCGAAAGTATGTGGCGTGCACTACAGACTCGTGCGACACCACAAGATATTTATAGAAGCCTTTGAACAGACAGCACTAAACACTGCAGCGCTATGCCCATGCTGTTGGCTGAGGTATGTGGATGACACGTCATACGGCCACATGGAGAAGCAGAACTACATAGATTCCACCAGCACCTCAACAGCTTGCACAAGAACATACAGTTTACGGTGGAAATGGAAACTAACAGAGCTATTCCTTTTCTGTATGTTGAAGTGTACAGAACATCTAATGGTACACTAGGACACAGAGTCTACAGGAACCGATGCACACCAATAGGTACCTGCAGATTCTCATCACCATCCAACACAGAGGAACGCTGCATTACGTATGCTGACAATACGAGCTCACAGTATTAGCGACACTGACAACTTACAACAAGAACTGAGTCACCTTCAGACAACATTCCACGAGAATGGATACAGCATCAGGGCCATACAACAAGCTATGAGGTACAAGGAAACCAAGATAGGCAATGACGCAGAAGAAGCTCTTCCTATAGCTCGTCTACCATATGTGAGGGGCATCAGTGAACATATAGGCAAGGTCCTTATCCGAGGAGGAATCAAACCGATTTTCGAGAGCGGCCACAAGATCGTTTACCTGTTGAGGCCCACGAGGGATCCCATAAATTCCCTTCACACTGCGGGTGTGTACGATTGATTGATTTCATTTGATTTTTTCAGGGAAGCCAAAACAGTGTTGGTCTAACCCGCCACTGCCCGCACCGAAACTAAGTTTATTGTGCGGAATCGCTCCCTGTATGTCTAGTAAAGCCAACCAATGCCCTTGAACAGTGCAAGGAGTCCCTTTAACAGTTCTTTATTAGACACAATTTCTTCGGGTCTGGTTATCCCAAATTTTCTGTGCCTTTTACTCTCCAATGCAATGCATTCGAAGATTAGATGTGATGCAGTTTCATCACCGTCATCACAGACCCTACATTTAGGGTCCTCTTCTGTTATTCCCATTGTATGTATGTGTTTTTTGAAATTCCCATGGCCTGTCAGCAATCCAACCATGAGTCTAATCTCTCTCCTGTTCAGACCCAGGATTGCAGAGCTTCTTTTAAAACATGGCTTTGGCATCATTACCTTGCCATGTTTTTGATGATGGACTTTGGTCCAATATTGTACGTGCTGTCTTCTGAGCCAGTTACGTAGCTCCAATTTGATCATTGTCTTGGTGATTGTCAGGACAGGTTCCGGTCCAATAAATGGAGTCTCTGCCCCCATCCTGGCTAATCTGTCGGCATATTCGTTGTCACTGATCCCCGAGTGGCCAGGGACCCACAATAGGTTTACTCTACTGCTTTCCCCTAGCTCAACTAGAACCCTGTGACATTCTGCAACAATGTGTAAGAACTCTGATGCGAATGCGTCAAAGTTTATGTTTGTAAAACCGGAAGACGAATCAGCACTCGCATTTCTGAACATGAATGTTATATACAATTGGGACAAGTCAACAAGTCAGCTGTGCCAGAACCCAGAAGGTATGCGGCGATACTATTAACTTCCGAGAATCTCACATGCTGGTCTGGGAACCATGGATGCAACAACGCAAAATAAGAGAAGCTGTCAAAATAATTAAATGACCTAACAATGTGAATAGGGAGGATGGCTACAAGTTACCTTCAACGTGGCTGTTGGAAATCCCTGCCCTGCGGAGTGTATGTGTTCGCCAGCCAGCGGCTCCACATGACCCGAGTTCTGCAGTCTAAACAGCAGCCACAGTAGAACTGACATGCAGCCTCAACGTTCACAGCAGGAAACACCATCCCTTGGGTGCTAGTTGCTGATTGGCTGTTGCCTTCCAATCAGACATAAGATTTTGTTACCAGGGTAGCAAACCTAAGAGCCTGCCGATACACTACTGCCAGCCAATCACCATCTTAGATGCATGACATCAGTATTAGATAACTGAAAAATTCACAGTATATAAGGGTGTACATTCAGCAGCATTCAACAGTTCACCGCACTGAAGAGGACCACTGCACAGTGGTCAAAACTAGGGATGGGACTGTGAGGCACGGCGACTCGAGCTGTCAGTGCTCGAGCGATTCTCGGGAAGCTCACGAGGTGCTGTGACGCGTATTACTGTGTGGCGGTTGACTGGGACAGCACACGCTCGGTTATTTCAGCTGACTGCTGATGCCGATGCGATGCTCACTGTGATTGTGACTCAAACACGGATGCACGAAAACGAAAGTCACCAAGTTGGCAGTACTTTACGGAGAATGGAGATAACGTCTGTTGCAACATGTTTCTCTTAAGCTCCCCGATGCAGCAAAAACTGCCTCAGACATGATAAGACATTTAAAATGACACAATATATCCGCACTCTACAGCATACGGCCTTGAATAGAGACGCACATTCTTCTCTGAATGAAAGACAAAATATCCAAGATTTTATGTATGTTATCCATTCATACTATATGAAAAGAAAATTCTGTAAAAAAGTTAGATGGTTCCGGAAACAGTCTGCCAGTATTGGATAATTTTAATTTTTAATTTAGCTTCGACAGAAACAACATGCTTCAAAATTAACACGATTCAAACTTCTGGACAGTATGAGGATTGCACAACCAACAGTCGCTATTATAGTTGTAAATTGTGGCAGCTTTGTTCAGAAAGTACCATAGCTTTAAGCTGAAATCATAAAGACGTAAGTAAAAACTGGCGATAGTTCTGCCAAATTTTTTTCTACAATAAGTAAATGTGTGCAAGGAGATTTTAGATGTAAAATATTTTAACATTTCCCTCTCATTTGAGTATAAATACAAGCAAAATGTATACTTCTTTTAAGTAAGACTGAAGTTTTCGTTTCATGTGAAATACCTCTTTATTAATAGTCCTATGATTTTTGTCTTATGCGAAACATTCTACTACTGCTGCTACTTCAACTGCCACTAATTCAGTACATAAAAAAGAAAGCAGTGTGCTTGACATCAATGTGTAAAAAGTACAACTTCTAACTTGGACGTACGGATGACGATTGTGACTGCTCTGGTACAATTCTTCCTTGTAGTTTCACTCAGCCTCTGGAGAGTGCAGCACTGTTGACAACTTCTTGAGAGTACGCGAGAATTTCTCGAGAATTTGACTTAGTGTTGCACGTTTCTAGAGCACGCTCATAGCCCATCTCTAGTCGAAACGTCGGTAATTCATTTGCTTAAAAAAAATAACACGGCCTAATACCCAGAATTGTTTTATTCAAAATGACACCTGCCGTGAACACCTATGAACTTATAACACATATCACTGTTTAATAATGGAAAGTCCAGGTTGGAATGAACAATATAATAATGAGTGCAGTTTACACCTCACCGCAAAGATGTAACGAAGGCAGGCACATAAAAAAGATACACACATACAACACTTAAGCTATTGGCCATGCCTTCTTCATAATATACGAGGTGTGTCCAGAAAGTAAGTTTCGTTTGGTAATAAAATGAAATTGTACGCAGATACAGAAGAAATTTTTATTGCACAAAATTCTACAACTCTTAAAGTACTTTTCCACATAACTGCCAAGATTTTGCAGGCATTTGTCATAGCGTGGCACCAGATTTTGGATACCTTGTTCATAGAAATCTGCCGCCTTTGTCTTCAACCAGTTGGAAACAGTTTCTTTCAGCTTGTCGTCATTGGTGAAGTGATGACCGCCAAGGAAATACTTGAGATGTCCTGGATCCTGTCATCAATCACATGAACCAGTTCTTCTGTAACCAAAGGTGGACGCCCACTTCGTTCTTCACTCGTGCACATCACTACGCCCACCATTGAACTATCGGACCCATCTTCTCACCATCGAATCACTCATTGAATTTGGTCCGTAAACATCACAAATTTGCCAATAAATTTCACTCGGTTTCACTTTCTTTGCATTCAGAAACCGAATCACCGACCTGAATTCACAGGCGGCGGGATTTTCAATCGACGCCGACATTTCAAACAAGCACAACAAACCGTACATAACTGACAGTGATCTCCAAATGGCGCACGTTCTTCTCCTTGATACACATCATCTACAGCGCATGTGCGGAACTGCAGTCACAGTGCTGCAGCGGAGATAAATTGAAACGGAACTTACTTTCTGGACGCGCCTCGTAGAAAATGCGCGCGATCACACAAGCGAACAATACAGTCACACAACTGTCATCTCCAGCTGCCACACTCTGAATCACGCTCTGCGGTATTGAAATAAGGCAATGGGGAGTGGGAGGGGGGGGAGGTTGTGTCATGGTGGTGGGGATGAATACAGCACAGCTTTAGAGAGCATGTACACATTAGATGGCTGGAATGAGCTACAGATTGGAGTAGGTGAGGGGAGGATAGCAAAACAAAACAGTGTGCGTCCCCCCCCCCTCACACACACACACACACACACACACACACACACACACACATACATAGGTACTTAGAAACTGTTGGGTGTGGAAAAAAGGTGTGTTATCGTAGGTTTAGGCCTGGGTAATTTCACGATCGGAGAATGTACTGAGGATAACTCCAATCAGTGCAGTTCAGAAAAGCTGGTGGTGGATGGGAGGATCCAGATGGCCCGGGTTGTGAAGCAGCCATTGAAATCAAGCATGTGCTCCTCTGCATGCTGTGCCACAGGGTGGTCCACCTTGTTTTTGGCCACAGTTTGGCGGTGGCCAGTCATCCTAATAGATAGCTGGTTGGTGGTCATACCAAAATAGAAAGCTGTGCAGTGATTGCAGTACAGTTGGTAAATTACACGGCTGCTTTCACAGATAGCCCAGCCTCTGACTGGGTACGATAAGCCTGTGACGGCACTGGAATAGGAGGTGCTGGGTGGGTGGATTGGACAGGTCTTCCATCATTCTCCCAACCTCCACAACATGCTAGTCCGTCCATATGCCACTGCAAAACCTAGTCCACTGCCACAGGGATCATATCCCTGTGGAAGACCCCACTGCAACGCATGTCCAATCCCCCCATACAGCATTTCATATTCCAGTCCCGCCACAGGTTTATCCTCCCCTATCATAGGCCGGGCCACCTGTGAAAGCAGCCATGTAATTTACCAAGTGTGCTGCAATCACTGCAAAGCTTTCTATATTGGCACAAACCTAACCAGCTGACTGTTAGAATGAATGGCCACTGCCACACTGTGACAAAAAGCAAGGTAGACCACCCAGTGGCACAGCATGCAGCGAAGTACATGCTTGATTTCAATGGCTGATTCACAACCCGGGCCATCTGGATCCAGCCACCCATCACCAGCTTGTCTGAACTGTACAGATGAGAGTCATCCCTACAGTACATTTTCTGATCCCAAAATTATCCAGGCCTCAACCTAATATAATTCCCCTTCTTCCACCCAACAGTTCCTATCCCCTAACTCCTGATTCAAGTGAAAACAAAACAAACATGCATGCGCGCACACCCAGACACGCAGTGTGTGAGAAGCTGCATCTCGTCCCACCCATATAATACATACATGCTCTGTAAGGCCGTGCTGTATCCATTCCCAACACCATGACACAAGCTCCTATCCCCTCCTCCTCTTCCTTATTTCCAGACCCCAGAACGTGATTTGGAATTCGGCGGCTGGAGATGATGGTTGTGTGACTGGGTCATGTGTCTGTGTGAATGTTCTACATTCTGAAGAAGGGCACGGCCAATAGCTTAAGTGTTGATAAGTGTTTCTTTTTATGTGTCTGTCACAGTTCTCATTACATCGTTGCGGTGAGTTTTAAACTGCCCTTATTAAGAAATTGTGACTTTCCTATCGGTTCTCACCAATAAAACTTGGGCAACAGATAACTCAGGATAGTAAAAGTTTATGGCTCGTTGTCTCTGTTCATAAGGGTTGTAGTGTTACTGGGAGAGTTTTTTAGTGTTGCTGAATGTTCTTAGGGTGAATGACCGTGAAATCAGTATTTTGTCACTAGTCAGGATTACGAGTGAGTCTTCTTCTTGTCTTATTTCTTCCCTATATGAAGGAATGCCGTAAGAGATCCAGCTAGTCTGTACCCCAAGCATTTAGTTTAAGTCTTCTTCACCTAAATAAAACATCAGTCTTTCTTCTCCAAAAACTGTTTCAGCATGAGAAAATAGAGAGACGACTACTATTGAAATAATTGTCTCGAACTCGAGGTTCAATGTTTAACAAATATTTATTCTCTCCGTAACTACACAGAGGCACTTCCATGGCTTTCACAGAAGCTGATACAATATGTACGTCCATCAATCTTCTAGCACATTTCCAGATAATCCCCATTTAACAATATCAAACAAAGAACATATATTGACTTCAACAAGGAATAAATAAAGTCTCTGTTTAGTAGTCCAGGGAAACTTCAGTTCGGTACAGCAAGTGAAAACCATCCATTATTTATCTGAAAAGTAAACAAAAAAATCAGAAAGAAATATCTGACCGCTAATATTTCCTAAATAAATATATTTTACATTCTTATGTCAGGTCATAGGTTTGCATTGCAACTTGTTGCACTACAGGGTGAGTTATGTATGTCAGCTTGTATGCCCTATATGTCATTGAGTGCAACTGCATGACCTTTATTTACGACAAATCTCAACATGATGTACAAAAGGAGTGACCATATGCTACAGTATTTGTATAAAAGCAGGCAAGGAGGGGGGTGTGCTACTGCACACTCCATATACAGATACATCAATACTGATCTGTTACCAAATTTTAAAGACCAGAGAGAAAACAATGACAAATTTACAACATTTCAGAGGCAGTAAAAGAGGATTGTAGGAACCTTGATGTAGATATAAAAAACCAAGATATTGGTTGGAAGGCAGACTCATAGAGGCAATGTGAATGTCAAGTTTTAAAAGCCTGAATACTACCTGAGGGAGGCAATTTACAGTCCGAACATGTATTCCTTAATTATGTCACTTACTGCACGATTTGGAAAAGGTAAAGACATACCTTTCAAAGGCAGAATTCTTCTCCCAAATTTAATGAAAAAGGAGAAGAGAGATTTCACGAGAAACATAAAAGGTTTGCAAACATTTTATCAAATCGACAACTTGGAAGGAGAATCAGATTGTGGTGTAAAACCTGGGCCGATAAAGCGTGTCTGGGAAAAAGAAAGATATACTTGTAAAAACAGTGTTTTACCCAGCTGTAAGGAAACTGCTTATATTCTACCAAACTATATCCCCCCCCCCCACACACACAAAACTTAAACCATAATGTGTTCCTTAAGCACAGTGCATAGCGTGAAGATGTGGGTCAGAAGTACAATTGTCGCAGACTGTCTATCAGGCTTATCTTCCTAATGTCCACATGAAAAAAACTACAAACCCTGGTTTTGAGGACAAAGTGATTAACTTGTCAGCAAAAAGAACCGGCTCGTCGAGAGAATTGTTTCTCTCGACGAGCCGGTCCTTTTGGTAAGTCATCTCTTTTCTATTTTTATTTATCCCACCGGGAAAGTTTCCCTCTATAATATATAATAGAAAACTGATGACTTACCTAAAGGACCGGCTTGTCGATAGACACAAATAAAATCACACACAAACACACATGCAAGCTTTCGCAACCGTTGGTTGCTTCTTCAGAATAAGAGGAAAAAAGGGGAGGACCTTTCTCCTGGGTTTTAAGGAAGTGGAAAAGGAGTCATTTCAATCCCAGGAGTGGAAGGACTTACCTTAGGGAGAAAAAAGGAAGGAATACACACATATACAAACGCAAACACACCTAGACAGACATTACACACACACAATTTGCTTTTTCAGATAAATATTAATGTTAAATAATTTGTGATCAATAAAATTGAAAAATGGTCTGAAGTGTTAGTTTGGTGCATTAAAGCACAATCTCTTTCTTCCCCCATTTATGTTTCAAATCATATCACCAATTTCAATACTTTAACACAATGTGTTGTTAATTTTTTTTACTGACTATAAATCGTAAGAACTGACTGAATATTTGGTTTCAGCCAAAATATTGGTTTTTTGCCGCAGTTTCAGTTTCAGCCAGAAATCACCTGAATCTTCGGCTTGGCCAAAATTAGCTATCGTGAACTTCCATAAGTCTTGTCATGTTTGAAATGGATTCAATGTGTGTAAATATTGTATTCTGTTATTAAATACAAAATCTTATTTTCTAGTGATTGTTACAATTTAACATATTCAGTCTTGTACTTAATGAAATATTGTTACCCAGAAAAGTTGTATTAATGTCATATTTTTGGAAACATTTTCGTTTCTATATTTTTGGGTCAACAGCGCTCTATTTAAATTTATTAATAAAGAACAGTCTAGAATGCACTAATTTATTTCATTCAACTAGTTTCAGTCTTATTTAGACCATCTTCAGGAATTTTGTCTCCGTCGATGTTGTGGAGCTGGCAGGTAGCTGGGAGCCTTCCAGTGCTTCACTCCATACCCCATACTCACTACGTATATGAGTTTACAATATAAGCTGCGAGTGCTAAGGGATGAATGTAATTGAAACCATCACGGAAATAATGCACGAGTTGGGGCGTCAATCATTACAAGAAGGCGTTAGTCATTGCAGCGAGATCTATATGCGAAATTTCTTTCCCTAACTTTTTCCTCCGAATGCAAACATATTTCATTAGCAACCACCAACATAGGCAGATATGATCATCATCATAAAATAAGAGATATCACATTAACATGGAAAGATTTAGATTTTCCTTTTTAACACACACACTATTAGGGAATGGAACAGTAGGGAAATAATATGACAGCAATTCAATAAACCCTTTGCAGGTGCTCAAATGTGATTTACAGAGTAAATATGTAGAAGTACAATACCAATGGTCACTCTGCCTTCACAGTTCTGATCCAGGCACAACTGTTGCCAGCACCCTCAAATACAGACCTTCCAGCTTTCTGTGCCAACAACAAAGCCCGATACTTCTGCAGGCCATGATGCGTCAAAAATTGAGACCAGCAAGTCAATAATATTAATAATTATCAAGAATTTATAGTCAAGCACAAAATTATTTTCATAATAACAATACAACAGCTGCCTTTTTCAAAACAATGTTTATTTTGCCATACTTTACAATACCTGCCAAAAAACAACAGGAACAACAACAATGTTCCAAAAATACCACATCTCAGCTTTAAACAATGGGAACCAGTCTGTATAATACCAGCATCAACAATTAACAAATCCATAAAACTGCACTAGTTTACAACAATAAAATTTACAACATGTATAAAATACAACATCATAACTTCATCTACAACATGTGTAATGTATCTTATTGCACATATCACAGTGATATTTGTCTTTCACAAAAAGTTTGACCATACATATGTAGTCATCGAAAAACAAAAAGATGTATTACATAATTTAGATGTTTCTGTAAACGTGTCAAATATGAATTTAAAAAAATAATGAACATTAATAAGTATATCAAATTCTAGAAGTACTCTCTTAACATATTTGCTGCAACTGACGTTTATAAGCTTTTCTGCGATCAACACGCTAGAGCTGCCGACGCTTATAAGCGTTTCCGCAATTAACATGCCAGTGCTGGTAACGCTTATAAGCGGCGCGTTTGCTAACTGAGCTCAGTTTAGTTTTTAGCCACCAAAAAATATCACGTAACATTTTCCTGTCTGCAGTTTTGTGTTTTCGACTTTAGTGGTTTGCTATAAAAACATCGCCTATACACCTTGCAAACTTATTTGTTACATAGGACTGGGCTTCCATAGCACCACATTGCAGATGAAACCTGTTTCTTTTTCTCCATTTGATAAACCATTTGGTGTTTTCTCAATGAAGCGGATTTATCGCCTGTTTGAATTTCATTTTCATTCCAGTTTGCAATAAAATCAATAAATCAGAGGCATAGTTAGAATTTTTTGCAATAAACGCATATGACCCTTATAAGCGTCAGACAGCTTGCAGCATTTATCACATAAATGGCATGCAGCTAAAGTATACTTGTATTTCTATATCTAGCACCACGTGCAGACATTGTATTTGCTTTCAATATTACAGGTTTCGCAAGGGTACGTTTTCAGCTCTCAGCACAAGTGCGCTTGCAGGCGTCCGCCTAGAGCGTCAGCGGCCCGCACTGGTGACCACAGCGAATGTGTCAATAGTAAAACAGCCATCTTAATTTTGGCAAACAGATGGCTGCTAACAGTTAACAAATAAGTTCATAAGACTGGTGCATACATACACTGTCAAGCTACCCACCACAAAGATAAGAACAATTAGTAGAACCACATAAAACATCTGAATACAAAAATAATTCTAGTGCAGTAAAATAATTTAAATTTTTGTCGAATCCTCAGTAATAGTAAAATACAAAAAACCAAATATCAAAAGTCTTATTTACTAAAGCAAGTGAAAGGCAAGAATCTGAAGTTGAAATATTAAATAACAACTGTGAGGAGGACACTTATACCATGATTAGTCAACTCCGACAAGGATTTCATGAATGTAAAACCTGTAAAGATATCTTGAAATTTAAACAATGTACTCAACAGTCATCATCTAAAATAGAGAATGCCTATGGAAGGCAAAAGTCCTGGGTTCGAGTCCTGATCCTGCACACTGTTCCAATCTGCCAGAAAGTTTCAGTTATTTATTTGGAAACAATGGTGAAGGTCAATCACCATTTTAAAATGAACTCATAATTATTGTCATTAAAATAATTTCTAGGGAATTACTCTCCATCAATGCCCAGGCATATATTTGTCTGTCAAATACCTCTTCTCTGCAGACATCTCTTAATGCTTTTCATCTGACCAGGAGTAAGTTGAGCAGCAAAGAAGCAACATGTTGCATCAGAGACTAAAGAGTCATCGACAAATGTAAGCAATTTTGTTTGTGCTACAGGTAAGTGTGATGGTGACTTGCTATATATTGTTATGTTAAAAAACTTTGCAGACAATATCAATAGTAAACTCGGATAATTCTGTTTTGTTTAGATGTGTCACCTAGAGCAAACACTATTTTTTCTTCTTTTTATTGCCCACGTAAGTTGCAGCATCTTCAGAGTGGTTTTTATTCCATCTCTTGTAATTACATATTGAGATATTTTTGTTTTTCTACATTTTATTGTGTTTGCATCAACCATCTTTTGTAATATTTGATGGTGTCTTCATTATTTTACAGTGAAGAAATCAGTGCTATTTAAACTTCCACTGCCACTGTTCATGAACTGTGAAAACAAGATAATGGGCAGTTTTCACTATAAGACATAAATTTCACTTATGGCAATGTAGTGTGTCAATGTGTGCTGCCCAGGCATGCATGCATACATATATACATGCAATGTCAACTATAGAGCAGGAACAGCATTAATGAATGGTTTATTTTATGGATAACAGAAAAGACTATTCCCCTCATTCTATGTGATTGGGTTTCAAAGAGCAATTTAATGATCTGCCAACATTAGCACACAACACTGCACTGCCGTAAATAAAATTTTAACCTGTAAAATAATGAAGACACCAACAAATATGACAAACTGTGAGAGAATATGGGCTAAAGTATCGATCAGCAGCATGGCTAGCGTCGCGGTGTGTCTGTAGCAGTGTTAGGTTGGCAACATAGTACATTTCGAGTAGCCTATGGCGTGTATGATAATTCAATTACCGACTGTACAAGGGTACATCAACGAATAATATTATTTTTACAAATATGTCATGATTTTAAGGGTTGTGGTTAGGCAGGAACTGTAGAGTAGAGATTAAATTGTTGCAAGTGTTTTACCAAATATGAACATTGAAAAAAATTATTGTTCTTATCATTTGAGATAGACACACACGTATTTCGATTAACATAACAATAAAGTGTTACATCTGAACAGAAAGACAGTGCATGTGTAGAAAAGTAGTTTTGTAGGGTGCGATCTACATTCGAACGCTGTGATTCATTTCAAAAATAAAATCATTCAAGCGTGATGTTAACACAGTCATTTTCACACCTTGTAAACATTGTATGCCACCATTCGTCCCAGCATCCACAGCAACTGTTGCCAACACTGCCACTTCACGTCACATAAATACATTAGGCCATGCTGCTGATCGAGACTTTTACCGAGAATATGCACTGCAACTAAACAAAATGTAAAACAGAAATGCCTCAGAAAGCAATGGCAAGAAATAAAATAAAAGCCCACTGAAGCTGCTGTAACTGAAGGGAAATGAGTGGGCACTAGTAAGAAGAATAATAAATCCAACATTTTTAAATATGACGCAGTCCAGAAAAAGCAAACACTGTACACAGAATCATTCACATCATGATAAGTATTAGTGCAAAGAGAGTGTGTGCGTCGCTTGTTATGCTTCTCTGCAGTGAGCTGATATCTATCCTCATATATTGTTGAATTCCAACCTGGGCTTTCCATTATTAGGCTTCTACACATCGCATATTCTGGTCGACAATTGTAACCCCTGCGAATACTTTGAAAAATACATTATTGATTTTTCAGTGGTTCCTATACCATCTACAGTTCACATTAATGATAGCTCTGTTTTCTACTAAATGCTGCACAAGATACTACACTATAACCACCCTTGTAATTTCGAGAAAATAACATTTTATTGAAAATGAAAGTGTGGGTGCAAACACTCCTGAGATAGTAACATTTTTATAATGTGATAAATGTTGGCACATACTTGGTTGACCAGCTGTCTAAAAAAAATTATATGGTTACCAATGCAAGATGCAGACCTGTGGTAGTGTTCTGCAATCTACTAAATTTGTGTGCAATGAATGAATTTTGCATTTACAAATTCAATAAAAAGGAAGATAAGGCAGTGTAAAGAACCACTTTCCTGGCAAGTCTTTTGTGAAAACTTATGAAGTCCCCAATAAAAGGAAAATAAAAAGCACCTCAGGTTGGTAAGATGCTGGAATGAAACAAACAATATGCAGGCCACATGAAGAAATAACGAGGAAACACAGGAAGATGTTACAGAATTTTAGAGCCCTGCTCTTTTTCTGAAGAAGCAACCTAGGGTTGCGAAAGCCCAGCATTTTGTGTGTGTGTGTGTGTGTGTGTGTGTTTATTTGTGTGTCCGTCGACATATCTGTGCTTTTTCACGTGGTGAGTAAACCATCTCTATTTTCTATATATAAAAATGTAGACAAGAATATTATAGAGGAAAAATTCCTAGCAGGAAAAATATATATAAAAAGTAGATGAAGTTTACGTACATTAAAACCCTCATCATTTCCTTTTCCCTCTCCTTACCTTCTGCCTGAAGAAGCAGCTAGGTTGCGAAAGCTTGCGTTTGTGTGTGTGTGTGTGTGTGTGTGTGTGTGTGTGTGTGTGTTTTATTTACGTTACTATCACTACCTGTGCTCCTTCGCCTGGTAAGTAAACTTCATCTACATTTTATATATAAAAATGTAGACAGTTACAGTAATAGAAAAGTTGCTTAATAACGTAATACACTTAATTTTGTTATAATTGCTGCATACAGAATTTTGTAGCAAAGAGTACTTTCAGTCAATGAAAAGCAAATTGATATAACATTTCTGTGTGTAACAGTATGAAGAGGCATAATAATAACAGAAATACCTTGTGTTTTAATCGAAATACATATGTTGTTTATTCATACGAAGACACACTGTCGACTGCTTACTTTGGTAAGTTGGCTATGCCAAAACAGCAAGACGTTGTTGTTGTTGTTGTTGTTGTTCTTACTGACAGCAAGAATTCTATGAAACCAGTTTGGATCCCCATTTCAATGGATGTTACACTCCAATATAAGGGCCTGAAGATGGCATAATGTAATGCCGAAACTGGTGGCCAAGAAGTAAATGTTTCTATAAAACATATGGAAAGGCTGATGGTAACCTACTATAGGTTCTGACAGACCATTTGACATGTATCAAAAGAATGTCTATCAACAGACATCATGTCAAGGTTCTTTAGAAACTGAAGAAGGAAAAAAAAAGTATACAGGCTGAGTAAATATCTATCTGCCCTGCACAACCATAATTGGTCATGTCCACAACTGGAGTTGCTACAGAAAATTTATGCAGTAGCAGTAAACTAAATGCTCTTAATTTGCTTCTACTTACTAATTTATTAATCTATGTGTAATGTTACATAGGACTGAATTGAGGAGCTAACCCCCACAGTCACAGAACGAGTCAGTACATCAGATTGTTATAAAGGAGTAGTAACTGGTAAAGTTAAACATATGGCAATCCTAAACACATGATAGGTCTAAGCATCCAATAAAAGCTTAATTTTTTTATTCTTCCAAGAATTCCTCGACAGAATAGAAAGAGTTAGCCATGAGGGTACCTTTCAGATTATCCTTGAAAGTGCGTGGATTACTACTAAGCTCTTTAAATTCTCAACCCTTAACCCTCGGGGGGCAGTGCCAGTTATTATAACTTCAGCAGCAGTATGGTGCAGATTTGCTAAACACTGTGTATTCCGTGTAACAATCCTAGTACATAGCTTCTAAGTGATAGTAATGACTAAAATATTCGATTAATTATGAAAATTCTCCTCGGAGATGATAAATATTGTTGAAACGAGATAGAATGGCTGGCCAGTACTTACCTTTGTGCTGTACCGCCGCTAGTAACACAAATGAAGAAACAGAAAAGAGGGGACAAAAAGGACTAGCTTTCGGAACAAAGTTCCTTCATCAGGTGGGAGAGAAGGGACGAAGAAAGGATGGGAACAGAAGGTAAAGGTGGTCCACGACCTAGGTCACGAAGGTGGTGTTTCGGAAGTGGACGTCAGAGATACTCTGAGATACTGAGTATCTCTGACGTCCACTCCCGAAACACCACCTTCATGACCACCAGCAATTTCATCTGCTGCACGGCGAGAATGGTACTTGCATAAAGAGAAGGCTAAAGAAACAGAAGAAGAAGCCATTCGAAGGAAGAGAGAGGGAAGGAAAAGAAAAGCATCAGACAAAGCACAGACCCAGAATGGGGAGAAAACGGAGGCCTGCGGAGACCATCACAGGGTGCAAGATGCTACTGATGACAGTTCTGCTAACGCAGAATTGCTTAACACGGCTTTCTGAAATTCCTTCACTACAGAAGATTGCTATTTTTTTTTATTTATTTATTGTTTTTTCTTTTCCATAGCACCAATTGAGGAGTGAGACTCCATGGTCATGGAACAAGTCAATACATTAATTGTTACACAAGAATCGTAATAGAAAATTTTCAAGTAGTCCCCTGCACACAACAATCCTAAGACAAAGTGAAAAGAATCAATAAAGAAAAAAAATGAATTAGCTTAATTGCTTAACTTTTCTAGGAGTTCCTCGACAGAATAAAAGGAGTGAGCCATGAGGTAACTCTTCAATTTAGATTTGAAAGCGTGTAGATTAGTGCTAAGATTCTTTAGTTCTTGTGGCAGCTTATTGAAAATGGATGGCGCAGAATATTGTACCCCATTCTGCACAAGTGTTAAGGCGGTGTGATGCAAATGCAGATTCGACTTCTGTCTAGTATTCACCGAGTGAAAGCCACTAACTCGTGGGAATAAGCTGATATTATTAACAAACGACATTAAAGAAAAAACGTATTGTGACGCCAGAGTCAAAATTCCCAGACTACTGAAAAGGGGTCGACATGACGTTCGTGAACTTACACCACATATTGCTCGAACCGCCCGTTTTTGAGCCAGAAATATCCTTTTTGCATGAGGCGAGTTACCCCAAAAAACAATGCCGTACGTCATAAGTGAGTGAAAGTAAGCGTAATAGACTACTTTTCGTGTTGAAAAATCACTTATCTCAGATATTGTTCTAATGGTAAATATAGCAGAATTTAGTTTTGGAACAAGATTCTGAACATGGGCTTTCCATGACAGCTTACTGTCTATATGAACACCTAGAAATTTGAACTGTTCAGTCTCACTTATCACATGCCCATTATGTGTAATCAGAATGTCAGCTTTCGTCAAATTATGTGTTAGAAATTGTAAAAACTGAGTTTTACTGTGATTTAACATCAACTTGTTTTCTACAAGCCATGAACTTATCTCTTGAACTGCATTATTTGTTATTGTGTCAATATTACGAGCAACATCCTTCACTACCAAGCTGGTATCATCAGCAAACAAAAATATTTTACAGTCACCTGTTATACTCGAAGGCATATCATTTATACAAATAAGAAACAACAATGGACCCAAAACAGAGCCCTGGGGCACCCCATACTTAATTGTGCCCCATTGGGATTGCACGTCATAGCTATTTTCTACACTGCGGAGAATTACCTTCTGTTGTCTGTTATCAAAGTAAGAGGTGAACCAGTTGTGGGCTACTCCCCGTATTCCATAATGTTCCAACTTCTGCAACAATATTTTGTGATCAACACAATCAAACGCTTTTGTTAAATCAAAGAAGACGCCTAATGTCCGTAGCCTCTTATTTAACCCATCAAGTGCCTCACAGAGAAACGAAAATATAGCATTTTCAGTCGTTAAACCATTTCTAAATCCAAACTGCACGTTTGACAATAAATTATGTGAACTGAAATGATCAATTAATCTTGAAAATACAGCATTTTCAATAACTTTAGAAAAAACCGATGGCATAGAAATAGGTCTATAGTTGTCTACATTATCCCTTTCTCCTTTTTTATAAAGTGGTTTCACTACTGAGTACTTTAATCTGTTAGGAAACTGACCATTCTGAAAGGAAAAATTACAAATATGGCTTAGTACTGGGCTAACATAAGGAGAACAGTACTTTAGAATTCTGCTAGATACCCCATCATATCCACAAGAGTCCTTAGTCTTTAGTGATTTAATTATTGACTCAATCTCACCTATGGAAGTATCATGAAGGACCATTTCAGGTAACAGCCTCGGAAAGGCATTTTCTTAAAACGTTATATGATTACCTGTAGAAACTAGAGTTTTGTTTAGTTCCCCCACTATATTCAGAAAGTGATTATTGAATATTGCACATATATCTAACTTGTCAGTAACAGAAACATTCCTACTACGCACTGACGTTATATCTTCTACCTGCTGCTGCTGACCTGACACCCCCTTCACGATTGACCAGAAAGTTTTAATTTTATCCCAAGAGTTTGCTATTCTTTTTGCATACCACATACTTTTTGCATTCTTAATGACATTTTTCAGAACCTTACAGTACTGTTTGTAATGAGCTACTGCATCTTCATTCTGACTGCTTCTAACATTTTGATAGAAAACCACTGTACTCGACGCCTGCAGCTTCGACTACCCTTCCGACAGCACAATGTTACAGGTTGCCAGCTCCATAGGAATTGGGCACCATAACTGCAAAACATCACACTGGGATAGCTCGAAGCTCTCTAACAGGGAGCTCCACTAATGCGATCCTGGGCGTGGGCTGGAATGAGCGCCCTCCGTGCTAGTTGGAGGAACCAGCTGACCCTAATATAAGGCCAGCACAGACTCGCCAGCGGCAGTCTCGTCAGCGGTCACCTCGGAGGATCGTGTTCTCCAATACGATAAGAAGTGTGTGTGTTTGTGAGTTGTGACCTCGGACTTGAGCGGCCACACGTTGTGACAGTTGTATTACTTGTTTCAGACTGTACCGAAAAGGATTAAATTGGTTCTTGCTTACAGCTGAGTCTGGTTGTAACAAAGATGAAGCAAATACTCTAGAAATCCTATCAAGAACAGCTTCCACCATGCGTAATTTAGAAGTAAATATCCCTGGAGTATTAAAACAGCTTAAATCACTTAACAGAAGTAAGTCTCCCGGTCCTGAATGTATACCAATTAGGTTCCTTTCAGAATAAGCTGATGCAATAGCCCCATACCTAACTATCGTATACAGCCGCTCGCTTAGCAAACGTTTCGTACTCAAAGACTGGAAAGTTGCACAAGCCACTCCAGTATTCAAGAACGGCAATAGGAGTGATCAGCAAAATTAAGGGCCCATATCATTGAAGTTGGTTTGCAGCAGAATGTTAGAACATATACTTTCTGTGGTGTCGCACAAGTCCAAAGTGCGCGCCACCTACTTTCGCTGCGCGCCGCCATGCACGCACGGTGCGGCGTTCTTACGACGTCAGCTATGAGTGTCCTCTGCTGCAACTCCGCTCGTGGCCACCACTGAACAACATCGTTCACTTGGCACTGAGATAGGAACCAGCTAACACTTCGGAATCAGATAGGCACCAGTGAAGACTTGGCTATCGGATAGGCACTAGGCAGGCCTCTAGCTCAACTATGTATCAGCATTCTGCAGTACTGAGCTATGTAAAAGTTAAGTATTACTAAGTCTCTAAGAAATATATATCTCGTTCTATTTTACTCTAGTGTTTCTAGTTTCTGCTGTCCCACTGGCTGGTCACCTCCTACGTGCACAAGCGTGCATCCTTTATTCCTGTGTCGGTCTTTCTACTCTGCCACCGACACCTACGACGGAAACGAGACACAAAAGCGGCGACGAGGCTGGGACACAAAACTTTCCTTAAATATTATGAACTGCCTTGAAGAGAACGACCTATTGTCCTATAGTCAACACAGATTCAGGCAGTATCGTTCTTGTGAAACACAGCTAGCTCTTTACTCATATGACGTGATGAGTGTCAAATAGATTCCGTATTCCTAGATTTCTGAAAGGCTTTCGACACTCTACCACACAAGCGTCTTCAAATCAAATTGCATGCTTACGGAATATCGCCACAGTTGTGTGATGGGATTCGTGATTTCCTGTCAGAAAGGACACAATACATTGTAACTGACAGTAAGTCATCGAGCAGAACATAAGTGATATCTGGCGTTCCCCAGGGAAGTGTTATAGGGCCCCTACTGTTCCTTATTTTTATAAACGATTTATGAGACAATCTGAGTAGTTCTCTTAAGACTGCTCACGGATTATGCTGTCATTTATCGGTTATTAAAGTCACCAGAAGCTCAAAAACAACTGCAAAAATGATTTAGATAAGATACCTGTATGGTGCAAAAATTGGCAATTGACCCTTCCATATGACCACTAAAAGAAATCTGTTAAACTTCAGTTACACAATAAATCTGTCAAACCTTGAGGCCATAAATTCAAATAAATGCCTAGGAGTAACAATTATGAACAAATTAAATTGGAAAGTGCCGTGGCGCGCCCAGCAGAACCACGACGTCGCGTCACACCGCAGCCCTGCGCGCGCCAGCACAAGAGACGCACACGCCGCGCACCAATAAATCGGCAGCAGCGGACGGTTCGAACCGCACGCCACGACCGAGTCCCGGCTCCATCCGGCAGGCGGCACTGCACCGCCCCAAGTCTCCAGCTCCGCTCACCGCGCAGACGCGAGGAACCTCTTCGCACCTCGCACGTAGACAGTATGACTGTCTCAGCGGCCAATCGGCGGTCGCAACATGTAAATAGCGGCGCAAGGACACTAGCCGCCGCGGCTTTAAGTATCCGCACCACGGCTAAGACCGGCATCTTCTGACACCGCGGACCATGAGGGAGCATCCCTGCAGCCGAACCGTCGCCGAAGCCACGTCTCCGCTACGCCTGGCCACCGACTGCCAGACTCTGCCGCTTCCTGCCAAGATCCCGAAGCAGAGGACACCGAACTTCAAGGAACCTTTACTTTGTACAAGAGTCAGAAATAATTATCAGGAAGACTTGCTTCTAGGGAATTATTTTAGTCTATCCAAAGAAGTTGTGTTGTTTTTGGTTATTGGTAATCGAAATATTATTTTTCATTGTACTGTGGAAGTTAAGCAGAGAATATATTCGGAATTATAAAGAGATACAGATCATCTCGTGTTTCTGTTGTATATAACAGAAAGAACACACAGTAAATATTGTAGGGAAGGCAAACCAAAGACTATGTTACATTGGCAGGACACCAAAAGATGCAACAGTTCTACTAAAGAAACTGCCTACATTACACTTGTGCGTCATACTTTTGGAGTATTGCTGTGCATTGTGGGATCCACACCAGGTGAGACCGACAGACAATTTACAGAAAATTCAGATAAGGGCAGCTCATTTTGTATTATCGCGATGTAGGGGGGAGAGTGTCACGAAAATGATGCACGAGTTGGGGTGGAAACCATTAAAAGAAAGGCGTTATTTGTTCCAGCGAGATCTATCTGCAAAATTTCCTTCATTTTCTCTTCAGAATGCGAACATATATTGTTAGCACCCACCTAAATAGGAAGACATGAGCATCATAATAAAATAAGAGAAATCAAACCAAAAACAGAAAGATTTAGGTGTTCCTTTTTCCCACGAGCTATTAGAGAGCGTAACTATAGAGAACTATCATAAAAGTGGTTTGATGAACCCTCTGCTATGCACTTCAATATGACTTGCAGAGGATCCATGTAGATGTAGAAAGAATACTTTATAAACAGCGAGAAATTATTAATTGTCAGCCTACACTTTCAAGAATATACTCCCTTGTGGTGGAATCTGCATATTTGTTAAAAAAAGATTAACATACAAACACCTAGAACAGTTTAACACACTAAATATGTATCGGTCACCAAGCAGCCGAGCTGTGTGGACACGACGGGAGCGCTTTGACGTTTTATCGTCTCATCTTCCGCCACGCGAAAGAGCAAACTTGTGGACTAGGGCCGTGACAGATGACAGGCAAGCTGATAGATGGTTAGAGAAGGGAAAGAAGGGGATCCAGGGCCTCATTCCCGAGCAGCTGGCCAAAAGAAGGTCGACCCCCCGGGCAGTGTACGTCTGCGCTCCCCAAGGCAAAGGTCAAAAAGCAGGGCTGAGACAGACTCCACAAGTAGGTCTGAGCTGAACCGACAAACCACCAATGACTCCAGTGTCGAAACAGCGATCGAGGCGACAATCGAAAAACTGCAAGGACGGTGCGAACACACAACAACCGAGAGCAGTGACATCGAGATGGGAGACGACACAACGAGCAGGAGGAACAACCTACAATTTGAAGCAGATGGCGACCTACAGTATCAATCTGAGGATGCAACAAGCTCCCGCGATGAAGAAACAATGGACCAAGACCGAGGAAAAGGCGAGTTCATCTGCCCCAACCGACGAAAAACAATCAAGAGGAAAAACTCTGAAGGCGCAGAGAGCCAACCAAGTAAACTCACAGTGCAAACAAAGAACAGATTCGAACCTCTAACTGTGGTGTCGCACAAGTCTAAAGTGCGCGCCACCTACTTTCGCTGCGCGCCGCCATGGATGCACGGCGCGGCGTTCTTACGTCGTCAGCCACGAGCGCCCTCTGCTGCAACTCCGCTTGTGGCCACCACTGAACGACATCGTTCACTTGGGACTGAGATAGGAACCAGCTAACACTTCGGAATCAGATAGGCACCAGTGAAGACTTGGCTATCGGACAGGCACTAGGCAGGCCTCTAGCTCAACTATGTATCAGCATTCTGCAGTACTGAGCTATGTAAAAGTTAAGTATTACTAAGTCTCTAAGAAATATATATCTCATTCTATTTTACTCTAGTGTTTCTAGTTTCTGCTGTCCCACTGGCTGGTCACCTCCTACCTGCACAAGCGTGCATCCTTTATTCCTGTGTCGGTCTTTCTACTCGGCCACCGACACCTACAATGGAAACGAGACACAAAAGCGGCGACGAGGCTGGGACACAAAACTAACGAATGAGACAGTGCAGCAGAACAACGAAGGCACAACCTCATCATCTCAATCAGCGGAACTGCAACAGAACACCCAAAGAATGGTTCTAAAGAAACCGAGAATCCCACCGATAACAATTGAATATGAAGGACACAACCTGACGCTAAATGCTGCATTAAAGAGGTATATGGAAGGACCAATCAGAGCCATACACAAAGGAAAAGCCATCAATACCATTTCGAAAGCATCATAGACCAGAGAACGGCACTACAATTCTTTAAACACAACAACTTCACACACCAAGCCCAAAGCGAAAGGAACTTAAAGGTTGTGGTAAAGGGACTACCAACATCTGTAACTGAAGAAGAAGTTAAAGAAAACCTGCTCTTCCAAAATTTCCAAGTAATAGATGTACACCAGTACAGGAAACATGATATAGAAACAAGAGTACAAATACCAACCAACGTCTTCTGTGTCACCCTAGAAAAAACGATGGAAAACCATGTCAGATATATTCTTGACACCAAGATTACAATCGAAACGTACAGGAGTAAAGATGGCCCAACACAGTGCACAAAATACCAGGGTTTCTTTCTCACAGCCAACTGCTGTGACATGCCGACCAGGTGTGTGAAATGTGGAGGAGATCATCGCGGAGGAAACTTCCCCCCCCCCTTGTGGTTTTAGGGTGCTCAACTGCTGAGGTCATTAGCACCCAAGCAGAGGAAACTGTGACAAACCATTAAATGCAATCCCACATTACGCCAACTGCAATAAGGATGGCAATCCTGCGTCCGTCAGAGGATGTGAAAACTTTCAAGCAGCAATAAGAGCTTACCGTGCCCAAAGACCACAGACAACCACTACATCCAGACCAGCACCACCCAGAATCAAAGAAACACCAATGCCAACACCAGCTGAAGCAAGCAGAAGAGGACGCCGCACCTGGAACAACTCGCAACAGATGGCCAACACCACAGCCTGGGTCCAACAAACACAGCAACCCGACACAAACACCATACCTGCCAAACTTCAAAATGTAAAAATCAAGGGATCCAGTTTAGAAAATCGGGGGATTCTTCAAAAAATCAGGAGATATGTTCTATCAAAAACTGCAGCACACTTTACTATAAGCCTTAAGATAACTATAATCTCATAACGCTACATAATGGCTACAAAAAAAAACTTGGGTTAACCCAATTCTTGATTACATCCTTATATTTTGTAGCCAGTTCAGGTAAAGTGTTTGATTATTTTGACCAAAACAAAAAACTTCACAGCTGTATATTTGCGCTATAGTGCTACCTGGGAACATGTTACGGAACAAGTGACCCACATATAATCATCGTATTTAATTGGTAAACAGTACTCTATAATAAACAATGTAAATAAGCACTCTATATGTATGACATGATCACTTTCAGTTGTTTTTTTTTTTTTCAGCAATTTAAGTCTTTTATTGTTACACACTTTTCATTTTCTCTGCACGTATTTTGGTACATTGCTTTTTTCACCATGTGATGTGGAAATATCACACCGAGAAAGAGTACAAAATAGAAAAAAAAGTTACGAAAACTGCTTAAAAAATGATTATATTTCTTGCCATCTGGAACACGTATCACCGTATTGAAATCCCGTAATCACGTGAAATGGCAGTTTACACGAAATTTGCCTTTCTGCAATTCGCGTATGAAACTGATGCCCCTAACTATCCAGTCAAAAGGTTACCAGCGATTAAAAAAACCACTGAAGTGATTTCACTTACGTGCACTGACAAAACATCACGTTCAGAAACAGCACAACATTGACACACTACATGTGTATTTGCAAATTCGAGGAAAGAGCAGAAATAATCATTATATAAAGTCAAGCGCAACTCCTAATTTCTATGAATTTTGATACGTATTTATTTTGAACTGATAAATGAACACAGGACTTTTGACCATTGGTGGAAAATCGAATCTTGGGTTTCAGGACAATAGCTAAAAATCGGGAGAAATAATGGCAGAAACAGGAAGTGGGAAGAAGAAGCGAAAAATCAGGAGACTCCCGCCTAAATCGGGAGAGTTGGCAGGTATGCAAACACTCAACAACAAACCGGAGGACTTTCAGCAATCCTGGAATTCATCAACCAGATTAAAAACCTGTGGGAAAGATTTCAGTGGACAAACATAATTTCAGCACACACAACTACCATCCAAAACGTAACAGCAGCACCAGACCTAGTGTCCAAAATAATGGCGGTCATCGGAGGAATGATGAACTGCTTCAAACCAGCTAATGCACATTAGACCCTTACGCAAAACAAACCTCCGATTTTGAAATTTTAATGCCATAGGACTAAAGAACAAAAGAGAATTACTCAATGAATTCATCGAACTCCACAAAATAGACGTATTACTAGTGACAGAAACTCTCCTGCTACCGACTGAAAACATTAAACTAAGAAATATGGTATGTCACAGAAAGGACAGAATAAAAAGACTTGGAGGAGGGTCAGCGATTTTCCTACGTTCACACATAACCCACCATCCAGAAGCAACACCACAAATGATGTCCCTAGAAGCCACACTAATCAGCATAGAAACAGCACAAGGCAAGCTAACACTTGTAGCTGCATATCTAAGTCCAAATGTCGTATATGATGAGGAAGATCTTCTTCGAATCTTCGACAACCACCACAGAATTCTGCTGTGCAGAGACCTTGAAACGTGTCCATAAAAAAAAATTGTAAGAAAATGTCTAATATTGTGACTCCTATTTTGTCTCGAGTAACTTGCTTGCAAGAAAATGTATAATATTGCTTCTACTGTGTGTATCGATATGTGTACTTAACTCTGTGAAGTTTCATCTTTGACAAAGATCATGTATTGCATAGCATTGTAGCTCGCACTGAGAGAGAGAAGCACTTGTGGTTCAGCTCGCTTAGAGAGCGGTTGAGTTGTGTGTATGGCTCCGATGTAGAGCAGAGGCTGCTGTGCCAGCAAGTTGATTTGATTGTATTTGGAATATATATTGTATTTTTTATTACTATCACCGCTGTAATGAAGGTAATTGCATTTGATGTCATTAGGAAAAAGTTGTATTATGTAGGCAATGTAATGCTGATTATTAATAATAAGTAACAAAGTTGACCTTTCTTTCCTGTTTCATTTACGTAGTTAGACGATTAACCTACTTCCTTCATTTGATAATTAGATATTAGTGGATTTAAAGTGCAGTATTGATTTTGATAATATTGTTGAACAGATTTCGTTATTTGTGCCATAGTAAATGATTGTCATGCAACACTACAGTTAATTGATTATGATACTAAATTTCAATAATCAGGTACTGATCTGCATAAAAATTTTCGCAGTCAAACATTAAGAAAGTGGTTTGTGGTTTTTCAATATCTTTCTCGCAGTCAAATTTTTTGAGTATAGTCAGTGTCTGTTTCATATGGTGACTTGCCACAGCTGTTTTGTTAAAAGATCCGTTGCGCACATAATCAGTTTAATGCACTGTTTCTTATTTAACAGTATATACATCAATATCAGGGCCATAATTAAACCAAATTTCTGTGTTAATGAACAATTTGTTGTCTGATTTAACGATAGGTTCAACATCATACAACACGCACACAGCTTTTAACCCGAATGCTAAGAATGCAGCGTGTAATTCGCGCTGGGACAACCGGAGAGGGTTAAGACTACACGAGTTGGAAGGACGACTACAAGCAGTTATCACAGAAGAGGTCACGTACATCCCATTTAACAGGCGACACCGGCCAGACGTCTTAGACATTTGCATAACAAAAAACATCGATCCGGAACTACACCTACAAACCCTGAACAGACTGACATGTGACCACCTCCCAGTACTGGGACTTAGAGATGGGTAGGTCCAAGATTTTAAAGGAGTCGGGTCCGGATCTGCATACAGCTCTGCGAACCTGCATCCAGGTTCCGTGTCCGTTGGACCCATATGGGTCCGGCTCTGCAGCCGGCCGGCCGGACGGTGTTTAAGTGTTTTTCCTCTTAATATGTCTGACGAGATTTCCTGTTCGAGTTCTTGGATTGTAAGAGAGATCCAGACAGCAATATCGGCATTTAGCTGTATTACCTTGGACTGTAAATTGATTCCCAACTTCACTGTTCTTCGGTGGTGAGGATAATGAAATCTATGAAAACAAGAAAAAGACTGTTCTGTGACACCTGGCCAGCACGGGCACACATACATGTGTGTATCACTAAGAAGCTTAATTCGTTCGGTAAATAAATCACTGTACCAAGATTAGTGTTCATAATATCGTATGCAATGGTCAAAATCGACTTGCAATGTTTGCTTGACAGACATGAGTGCATAGTCCATTCCTTGTTGGCACGCTTTAAAACCATACCATGAAATACAGAATAACCGTGAACTCAAATGTTACTACCAACTTTTTTGGGGGGCACAAACAATAGTTAGTGTTATTGGGAATAACCTTACAATAATAATCTTCCGTTGAACAGTTGTGCAGTGAATGGCAACACAAATTCAGGAAATCGAACAAAATCACAGTGTTTGTTGAACTGTTTCAGCCACACATCTGTTAGTAATGCGACACCTGTTAGAGGATGCAGCCCAAGGCCAGTACAGTCTGTCAGAAAAACTACGCCTTTGTGCCAGCCTCGCCTGTTGTGTAGAGCACTGCCAGGCCAACGTCATACACAGCTTACGGGTTTCGGCGAGCAGGTAGCCGTCCAACCACCCAAGCAGGTCGCCTCGGCCTGACCACCCTGCTGTGTTTATGGCGAACTCCATATCCGGCGTGGGCTTTACAACAGTCTCCCTGCCACTCTGCCGCTGCGTTTCCAACTCCGGCCGCACCTGACCTGTTTGCTGGCCCGGACCCACAACCCATGCGTGTCTGAGGATGCGTGTCCGACCTGCACTCGGATTTACATCCATCACTAGCGCAGCTGATGCGCGTCCAAGGAACCGTTTCCATCCGGACCTACCCATCTCTACTGGGACTGCTGGGAAATGCCATTGATCCACAACGACCGCGGAAGAAGACAATAAACTGGGAGCAGTATGAGAGGTGGTTAAGCAACAACGTCCGCCCAAACATCTCACACAACACAAAGCAACAAGTGGAAGAAGCCATAAGAACAATCACCGACAAGATAAAAACGGCATGCAAGAAAGCATCAACCGTAGTAACATTAGAAGAAGAGTGATATGTAATCCAGGACCTAAAATACTTAAAGAACACAGCAAGACAATGCTGGATGCAGACAAGAAACCCGGAAGAGGTAAACAGACTTGCAAGAGAAATTCATAGAAGAACAAAAGAGTGGAAGGCGTAAGTGTCGAAGGACCGCATGGAGGCCCTTCAATTAAGAACCAGAGACGACTGGAAGCTCATTAAAAACATCCGGACCACCAGGGCGAGGAAATCGGCACTAACGGACGACAATCAGCTAATATATGACGCAATGCGCCAAGCATAACTTTTTGCAACAACATACGAGAATCAAAATAAAATTGAAGAAATCGAACAACACCCAGAAAGAGGCAAATTTCAGAAGACAAGTAGAAGAAACCGTACATAGAATCAGAAACGGACCAGCCAAAGACCACCTGGAGTTGACAACACCTGCCGAAATAAAACTAATACATAGCTGCCAACCTTTAGAATTGGCTGTCAGTAATGATACGCAAGACCAAAGAGGACATGGGGCTACGGCCATGTCCAAAGAATATTTTAAAAATTTAAGCCTGACACTGTATTCATAAATATTTGCCACAAACTGTATAAAAAAACTATTCTGTATCAAAAAACTGATGTTAGGTGGAAGAACCTAACACATTTGTGTGAATACCGTGAGTGGCTTAGAAATATTCCTGTAAGTTGCAAATAACTGTATTTACGGAAAGTTAACAGTTGCCGAAGGAACAGAAAAGGGTGAAATTCCTTTCATTTTTTAAATATAAAATCCTTAGCAGCTAAGGATACACCAAATTGGTTTTGGATTTTAAACGACAAATAACACCACTGAACGGAGGTGTCACAAATGGCTCATCACTCATATTTAATTCTAGCTGCACAACACTGCTATAAAAACAGGTACACGCGAGAAAGGCCAGTAAAAGCTTCTCTCTTCGGAAACGAACTGGCTAACTTCCACCACCCGGTAAACACGTGGGCTGTTAAGCTTGGACCAAAGACATTATACTCATTATAGACCATAGAATTTACATAGATCTTGGGTGTGTGAGCGTGCATTTGGTAGGTGTGTAGGAGATTATAGGCGGGATTTGATCTAGATTTGTTCCAACGGAAATGCTATCTTTAAGATTTCCTACAGCTTTGCTACATAGTCAGGAATGAAATAAATTATTTATATAAAACTTTTATCGGCTTTTGCCGAAATGTATATAGTACCTACTCCGATTTTCTTAAAACACATCAGATCATAAAATGTCTAGTTTCCGTAATTTTTCACGAACTTCCTGTAACTCTGTAAATATGACAAGAAATCTGTAACAATTACGGACAATCCGTAGTAGTTGGCAGCTATGCTAATAATACGGTGACTTGGCACAAACTCTGCCCCAGGTCCAGACCAAATAACGAACTGCCAACTCAAACAGCTACCTAGATAACCCATAGTCCTCCTCACAAGAATCTTCAACCTGTTCAGCACAGATATTTTCTTTAGCTTCTTTATAATTAACTGTAGCATCATCTTTTGTTTGTGAATACATCATTTTTTTGAAATTCTTAAAGTATTTTGTGGTGTCGCACAAGTCTAAAGTGCGCACCACCTACTTTCGCTGCGCACCGCCATGCACGCACGGCGCGGCATTCTTACGTCAGCCACGAGCGCCCTCTGCTACAACTCCGCTCGTGGCCACCACTGAACGACATCGTTCACTTGGGACTGAGATAGGAACCAGTTAACACTTCGGAATCAGATAGGCACCAGTGAAGACTTGGCTATCGGATAGGCACTAGGCAGGCCTCTAGCTCAACTATGTATCAGCATTCTACAGTACTGAGCTATATAAAAGTTAAGTATTACTAAGTCTCTATGAAATATATATCTCGTTCTAATTTACTCTAGTGTTTCTAGTTTCTGCTGTCCCACTGGCTGGTCACCTCATACCTACACAAGCATGCATCCTTTATTCCTGTGTCGGTCTCTTTCTACTCGGCCACCGACACCTACGACGGAAACGAGACACAAAAGCGGCGACGAGGCTGGGACACAAAATATTCACATTGTTTTTCCTGTGGTGTACCATTTTTGGATTTGATAAGCTACCGCCACACTGCCTGCAGCGCATGAAATACACACAACAATGTTTTTGAGCTAGGACTCTATTTAGGACCTTTGACATCGTTGGCAGGAGACTTATTGGTCTATGACTTGTTGGAAGTTTGAGATCCTTTCCTTGCTTCGGGATCGGCACGATTTTGCTAGTTTTCCATGCGTCTGGGAAGAATTCCATCAGCATTCAGGCTTTCATGACAACCCATCAGTGCTTGCAGACAGAAGTAAGTGCCCAGATTACAATTTCTGCTATCATTTATACATGAAAATATTCAAGAAGTAGTATGGCCCATTTGAATTTAATGAAGAAGGAAAGGGATTCCTTTAACAGAGATTAGATGAATAAAACACAGAAGCAGGAACTGTGTGTTCTAAGATGGCTTTGAAAGATATGGATTATATAATAGGGTAAGAGACCATCTAGGTTAAAATGGAGTTTAGGTTGTTGTAGGTACTGCACGCTGATGGTTATGTGGTGGTTACCTTAGGGATTTTTTTTTTTTTTATATAAATAATTAAAAACCTGATTGTTAGGTGGTGGTTACCTTATGTTTTTTTTTATTATTATTATTGAGATTATCCTCATTACAGAGGTTTACCTCCAACATACTAATACGCCCAGAAATGAGTACATCTAGTACATAAGGTTTTACACTAATTATTCACTATATTTCTCCAGGTGTGTCTGTCTTGTGTGTCCTCTTCTTCTGCGCCCAGTCTATTCATTGTGAGCTGCATATTTTTGATCCAGGTGGCCACAGGTCGTCCTATTGTTCTTCTCCCCTCATGCTGCCACTCCAGTACCAGCTTCGGTATTCTGGTGTCCTCCATTCTTCTTACATGCCCGTACCACCGTAATTTCTTTCTATCCATCACATCTATTCTTTCTATTATTTCCATCCTCTTTATTACTTCAGAGTTTCTTCTTTTTTCTTTCCTGGAAATTCTGGCCGATCTTCTCCAGAAATCCATCTCTAAAGCTTGTAGTTTCTTTCTTCCACTACTAATTCTTTTATTAATCTCCGAGTCGGATTTTCCCCCAGTTTCTAAAATGGACCCCAAATAACAGAAAGTGTTAACATTTTTTATTTTCTTTCCCTCTATGCGTAGTTCATGTGGATCATTAGTCAAGTATTCTGTTTTTTGATAATTAATCTTCACACCCCAATTTTTGTATGCCATTGCTAGTTGATTACACATGTAGTTTGCATCTTCCCCGTCTTGTGCTATGACAACTTGATCGTCAGCAAATAATAAATTATGTAGATAAACTCCATCTCTTATTTCTAGTCCCATACTATTACATTTCTGTGACCACGTTCTCAGACAAATATCTATATAGATTTTGAATAATGTTGGTGACATGGGACAGCCTTGCAACAGATCTTTGCTTGTTCTAAATTTTTAAAAAGCTGATGGTTAGGTGGTGGTCAACCATAGAACAAGTATAGCATATTCTATTTATTAAATGATCTGTACGAAAAAGTTATTCTAAATCTTCATTTTACGACACAAAATACTTCCATTAGTTTACATAGTACAATTATAACACTGTTTTTTTATTCGATAAACTTCGAAACTGGTGCCGCATTTACTCATTACGAAACACGCAATGTTTACCGTAATCTATTAGGTAAGTGATTTTTGCATATGTTGTCACTATTAACATTAATGTATTTTTCTTTTCAGCATAAGCTCACCACTGATGCAAAAACTACACCTCCATATAGAAGCTGCATCCAAAATGGCTTTTATGGATTCTACTGGCACTCTGGACCATGAAGGTAGTAGAGTTTTTGTGTTACTCATACACAGTGAGTGTGGAGGCTTGTCACTAGGCATTATAGTGACTTCGTCAGAGAGCTGTGACGTTTTGGAAATAGGCTTCCAGATTATCAAAGAGATACTAGTAGACGATATTTTTGGTGGCAACATCTATGGTCCTAGCATCTTTCTCACTGATGACAGTCAGTTAGAGCAAAATGCCATTAGAACAGGTTTTCCTACAAACAAAATATTCGAGAGAATTAAAGCTTTCAATGTTGTACAGTTGATTGACTTTCTTCCGACAAAACTTAATTTGTACTTTCAAAGAAGGCTCCTTGATGCTGTAAACAGAGCAAGCCATAGGTCTTTCAGCAAGTCCATCAGTCCCCTCACCTGAAATACTAACAAAAAGCGTGTCAGTGAAGACATTATGTTGACTCCGAGTGAGAATAAAAACAATCATTATTATATTGTAAATATGGCTGTGCTTAACTGCACTTTGTTCAGGGCAACACAGGGAAGCTCTGTAAACATATAGACTGGACAAGTACTGTTTGCCCAACAGAGAAGTAAATGAAGGCTATCGATACTGAGAGTAAACGTAAAACAGTGTGCAAACAATATGCCAGGAACTAGCTTTATTAATGTTTTGAGAGGTAAAATAACTGTGATTAGGTAGTACTGCTGTGAAGCTGGTTAGGTCGCAAATTCTTTGTTATTGGTCACACTTCATGTACAGCGTGCTCTCGAAAATGACGCGTTTCGGAATTACCATCACCACATTAGCATCTACAAACATAAAAAATAATGAAATTAATAAAATTTCTCACATGATAGAAAAATCAATGTTCTGGATTTGTTGAGCTGTCTATCTCATTTTAAATGTAATATTATTCTCTGTCACTTTTTTATTATTTTTTTTATTAATTTTATTTTTATGTTGTTTTAACTTTGACTACATAGTGCTTATATAGCCTATCACGATTTACAACAAAAAGGTTTAACAGCTGACGAGTCAATGATAATTTTGTTTTTTAAAAGCATATGTATAATTGTTCTTTTTAAAAAAAATTATATTTTATACTCTGTACAACAATTGCACAGCTGACCTATGTAATTAATACTCATACCTTATGTGATATGGCGCCACTATACACATTGTAATGCCACCTGGTGGCAGAAAATGTCTACCTGGACAGTATCATGTGTGTTAAAACTTGTAGTCTGCTTTTGTATGTATATTGAAGAACATCTTCCATCTGTTCACATGTGCACATGGCACGGAAGAGGTATAACATGACGTAAATCATAATTTTCAATATGAATTGTAACCTACTACTTTTTCTATCATGTGAGAAATTTTATTATTTTTTATGTTTGTAGATGCTAATCTGATGATGGTAATTCCAAAACGCATCATTTTTGAGAGCACGCTGTACATGAAGCGTGACCAATAACAAAGAATTTGCGACCTAACCAGCTTAACAGCAGTACTATCTAATCATTTCATCATGGTCGCCTACCTCCTCAGTGACTATGTCGCATTTACAATAAAATAACTGTGTCTGCCCCTCAGGCAAATGCGCATGTGGGGAAGCGTGACTTAATGCGGCGCTCATGCACCAGCGCTAACACCGCCGGCCCGTGGGCAAGTAAAGTGAGCACAAACTCTGCCCCAGGACCAGACCAAATAACGAACTGCCAACTCAAACAGCTACCTAGGAAACCCATAGTCCTCCTCACAAGAATCTTCAACACCTGTAGGCTGATGGAATTCTTTCCAGATGCATGGAAAACGAGCAAAATTGTGCCAATCCCGAAGCAAGGAAAGGATCTATTTTTTTTTCTTTTTTCTTGTGGTTTTAGGGCGCACAACTTCTACGATCATTAGCGCCCAGACAAGAACAGAGATTCGCTAGATCTCAATAAAATTGGTAACTGCCAGTTAGAACACCAAGAAGAGGCTAAAAACGAAAGATAAGAGACAATTAAAAGGGTTAAATATCCTTCGATAAGTTGGCCAAGTTGATAAAACACAAAACTCGAGCAGCTGCTCGTGTGTCATCAGCTAAAATTTCCTCCAGAGTAGACGGAAAGTGAAGGGCTACACGGAGATGATTAAAATTAACACAAGACAGTAAAACATGTCGCACTGTCAGCAGTTCACCGCAGGAGCACAGCGGTGCAGGGTCGGCGGATAGCAAGTGACGGTGGCTGACCGATATGCAGCCGGGCCAGGATGACCTCCTCTGGCCGAGAGGGGCGTGAGGAGGTCTTCCAAGCGGTCGGGATCGGTTTTACAGTTCGCAATTTATTGTCGTACAGTGAAAACCACACACTGTGCCAAGACGACACGATACTCCGGCGAAGAGCACGTTGAACATCATCCAATGGGACGCAAAAGGTAGCCATGCGAGGCAAAAGAGCTGCGGCCTTGGCTGCTATGTCAGCAGTCTCATTCCCGGGCACACCCACATGGCCAGGGACCCACAGGAAAGAAACGTGACAGCTGTCATCTGCTAGCAACTTGAGGGAGCGTTGGTTCCAATACACGAGAGGATTGTTCGAGAAAGGGTCCTTAAGACTCTGCAGGGCACTAGGGGAGTCCGAACACATGGCATAGAAAGATTGGTGGTGGCGGCAGGTATACAAAACGGCCTGGTGGAGGGCAAAAAGCTCAGCCGTGAAATTCGAGCACTGGTCAGGGAGCTTGTATTGGAAACGGTTGTCCCCGACGACGAAGGCAGATCCGACACCGGCAGTGCTCTTGGAACCATCAGTGTAAATAAATATGGCATTATCGAACCGCGAACGAAGTTCGACAAGCCTCGAGCGGTATACCAAATCCGGAGTGCTCTCCTTGGGGAGCGAGCTAAGTTCAAGGTGAGTGTGAACCTGGGCCTGATGCCATGGTGGCAATGGGCTTTCGCTCAACCGAAGGGGAAAGGATCTAAAACTCCCAACAAGTCATAGACCAATAAGTCTCCTGTCAATGATGTCAAAGGTTCTAGAAAGAGTCCTGCCACAAATAAGACAACCGCTCCTAGATGGCCAAGTGATAAGAAGGGAGCAATTCGGCTACCGGGAAAAACTCTTGGCGGAATTGCAAATACTCCGAATAACAGAGTATATAACTAAAACCATGAACTACTCCAGACACACAGCAGCTATCCTACTAGATGTCGAAAAGGCATACGACAAGGAGTGGAGAAGCAACCTACTTGCAAAATTGTACAACACTGACCTCCCAAAGTGCTACATTAGGATGGTAGACAGTTTCCTCACAGACAGGCGATGCTACGTCCAAATTGACGGCAAACGCTCCGAAGTGAAGACACTATAAGAAGGAATTCCACAAGGCTCCGTTTTATCTCCCACACTGTTACAATCTGGTATTTATCAGCTCAAATGCAGAGACTGTGATAATATATATATATTGGGATGACTGGCAGAACATTTGATACTAAATACAAAGAGCACATCAGAGCTTGGAAGTATGGCACAAACCATTAAACATTTGCCGACCACCTGAAACGAGAACACCATAGGCCCAGCACTATAGAAAAAGATGTGGAAATCGTACAGACTAGTAGAGACAGACACCTACTCCCCTTCCAAGAAAAGCTCCACATACACAAAGCACTATCACACAACAAACAATTACTAAATGACCAAATAAATATTGGAAACCAAACATTGTATAAAATAATTGAAAAAAATCACATAAAACATTCCCCATCATGCCCGTAACTATCTCAGATTACTTCCACATCTCATTCCAGATACCACTACCAACACTCCACAGCTAAGGTCGAATAAAATCACATACCCATCTCTCCGCTAAACACGAGACTCTCCACCATCCAGGAGTTTAATATTACTGCACCTCACCTCATATCCATCACTTTTGTCTTCCATCTCACTTCACATCACACCTTACCACATCCAACCACCATTCAGTCATCTTTCCCTACTACTCAACCCCCCCACCAATAATAACAACAATTATAATAATATAATAGTAATAAAAATATTAAATAAAAAAAATCATAATAATGTTCCCACTAAATATATACATGTATTATTCTGCCACTATTCCAATCCGCTTACATCAAAACTAAATACACCGAAACATAATTTATTATAAAACATAGAGAAAGAACTACATTCGTGAGGTTGGCAACACTCCAATAACACACTGAGCAGAATCAGTAAAAACAAAAACAAACACTTCTGATCTGTGGGAAACAACTATGAACAGTGAAACAGTGACAGTGAAAGTAGTGAGAAAACGACACAGCATGAAGAACCGGCGGTATTGCATTAAACAGACCGGCATTCCATGATGTGAAGCGAAAACAAGACAACATTTCCGTAAGTACCAAACATTAGGCCTACTTTTCAGGGTCCATTTAAGAACTGTTTTCGATCTAAACACAAAACAAACTGTAGATCTCTTTTATTACAGACCACTGAAGATGTTTTACATGCAATAAAACGAAACGCGTCTGGTGTGAAAAAATCGCATTTTTATTGTAGTTGCAAAGACGGAAAATCACTGCTATTCATAACTGTTTACAATGTATGCCAACGACATTCCAACATCAGACAATGCAATGTTAGAGCCGTATCATCGGCAAATTGCACTATTAGCAACCAACAGAAGACTAGATACAACAATAAGGAGACTACAAAAACAGGTTGACCTCACAGAGAATTTGGGCGCGCTTAAATAAAGTAAAAATAAACGCAGAAAAAACAAAAGCCATCATGTTCACAAGACACAGACCAAGTATAAAGGACAGGATAGAGCTGAATGGAAGACACATTGAATGGTCCAACACAGTCAAATATCTAGGTGTGACTCTGGACAATAAAATGCTGTTCAAACCACACATACAGGACAAAAAGCTCAAAATATCAAAAGCAATCCACGCCGTATACCTGCTCCTGGCAAGCAGACAGATGTACCAGCACATCAAACTGAAGATATACAAATCCTCCATACAACCCATGATGCTATATGGATGCTCGTCCTGGGGAATAACATGCAAAACGAATGTAAAAACAATGCCAACGCTACAGACTAGGTGTCTCAAACTGATTCTAAAAGCACCACCTTGGACAAGCACACAAATCATACATCAAAAGCTAAAGATGCCAACAATAGAAGAGCAGATTGCAGAAACAACAACAAAACTATTCCAAAAGCTTGATCAGCTCAGACCAACTCAAAGGCAACTACAGGACGTAGCCACAGTCGAACCTGCTAACTGACACAAGGTCAGAGTTCCACTTTCAATTGTAAAAAACTAAAAAAGACGAAAGTTCAATACCCAACTAAGAAGAAACACACCAAAAGAAGAGCAGAAGAGAAGGCTCAACCTAACACCACCAGTGAAGGACGAAAGGACCAAAATAGTGCCCAAACAGCCTTCAAAAGTCAAGAAGGAGCCCAATTATAAAAATAAATGGTGTCCCCAGTATGAAAATCCTCACCACACACACTAGAAGGACCAAACTCCCCAGGAGTCAGCACCCTAGCGTCGCACAAAAAAAAAAAAAAAAAAAAAAAAAAAAAAACTAAATATGAAAATGATTATGAAATATCAGTCATGGCATCGGCAGCACTTAAAATAACTGTAATTTGCCTTTACACATCTCCTGATGGAGACAAAAAAACGTTTCTTCATGACATGAAAAACACTAATTCAAACTGTACAAAATAAGCAAACTGTGGTGTCCTAACCACCAAGACAAGGTTGGCACCACATAACGGAAGAAGAAGTAAGAGACGGTTGCTGCCAGCGGCCCCCAATGGGATTGCAAGGTGGCCACCACGCCCTCCTGAAGTTCGCAGCGCCACCGCCAACTGACGTTAGCTAAGCGAGCTATGTGAAGAGGAAAGTTAGTTGTGTGGTAGACGTGCCCTAGAAGAGTGGACTACAGTAAAGGTTGTCTGTATTAGTATGTGGCCCGCTGCAGACTGTTTTAAGTTTTATTGTATATACTCAAGTCACAGAGATCTTGTCTACTATTGAATGTTCAGTTAGACATGAACAGGACATTGTACCAAGTTTTTTACTGTTTTCATGATACAGCAGTGACTGTGAAAAGATAAGTACTATTATGTTCTTTTGTTTCCAAGGTTGGCACCACACAATACCACACAATACACATTGAATGGTCCAACACAGTCAAATATCTAGGTGTGACTCTGGACAATAAAATGCTGTTCAAACCACACATACAGGACAAAAAGCTCAAAATATCAAAAGCAATTCACGCCATATACCTGTTCCTGGCAAGCAGACAGATGTACCAGCACACCAAACTGAAGATATACTAATCCTCCATACAACCCATGATGCTATATGGATGCTCGTCCTGGGGAATAACATGCAAAACGAATGTAAAAACAGTGCAAACGCTACAGAACAGGTGTCTCAAACTGATTCTAAAAGCACCACCTTGGACAAACACACAAATCATACATCAAGAGCTAAACATGCCAACAATAGAAGAGCAGATTGCAGAAACAACAAGAAAACTATTCCAAAAGCTTGATCAGCTCAGACCGACTCAAAGACAACTACAGGACGCAGCCACAGTCGAACCTGCTAACCGGCAGAAGGTCAGAGTTACACTTTCAATTGTACGAAACTAAAGAAGACGAAAGTTCAATACCCAACTAAGAAGAAAGACAACAAAAGAAGGGCAGAAGTAGAGAAGACTCACCATAACACCACCAGTGAAGGCCAAAAGGACCAAAATAGTGCCCAAACAGCCTTCAAAAGTCAAGAAGGAGCCCCAATTATGAAAATAAATGGTGTCCCCAGTATGAAAATCCTTACCACACACACTAGAGGGACCAACCTCCCCAGGAGGCAGTGCCCAGCATCGCACAAAAAAACTAAATATGAAAATGATTATGAAATATCAGTCATGGCATTGGCAGCACTTAAAATAACTGTAATATGCCCTTACACATCTCCTGATGGAGACATAAAAACCTTTCTTCGTGACATGGAAAACACTAATTCAAACTGTACAAAATAAGCAAACTGTGGTGTCCTAACCAGCAAGGCAAGGTTGGCACCACATAACAGAAGAAGAAGAGAAGGTCGCTGCCAGCGGCCCCCAATGGGATCGCAAGGTGGCCGCCACGCCCTCCTGAAGTTCGCAGCGCCACCGCCAACCGGCGTTCGCTAAGCGAGCTGTGTGAAGAGAAGAGTTAGTTGTGTGGTAGACGTGCCCTGGAAGACTGGACTACAGGGAAGGTTGTCTGTATTAGTATGTGGCCCGCTGCAGACTGTTTTAAGTTTTATTGTATATACGGAGATCTCGTCTACTATTGAATGTTCAGTTAGACATGAACAGGACATTGTACCAAGTTTGATTTTTGTTACTGTTTTCATGATACAGCAGTGACTGTGAAAAGTCAAGTACTGTTATGTTCTTTTATTTCCACTATGGAAGAATTTCGGTGTAAAATAAAAGTGTGTTGTGTTTGGAGTACGTCGTGTCTCACCCACCGCCCTTGCCAGCCACTTGCACCTTCCTCAAATTGCCAGTACGCAATCCACGCCACAACGGTAATAGGAACTGACTGACGACGAGAAAGCACGAATACATTAATGGCGACGAGAATGGGATACACAGTGGTTGCTGGTTTGTTGATGCATACAGTAATCTTCCTTTGGCGGTACCGATGCGGTCTAAAACCACGGAGAACACAATTTTGGCGTTGTCTGCTATCTTCTGTATTGAGGGCTTACCTGAAGTTTTAGTTTCAGACAATGGTCCGCAATTCACGTCTGCGGGTTTTCAGCAGTTTTGTGCTGATAACGGCATAAGTCACATTACTTTGGCACCTTTTCATCCACAATTGAATGGGGGAGGTTGAATGGTTTGCTCGGGCGTTCAAGTCCCAGACGTCCAAACTCCACCATTCTCACCCCCGGCAACGAGCTCTGCAACTCTTTTTGTCCTCCTATCGCTCCTTGCTGCATGGCGGTTGCTTCCGTGCCGAGTTATTGCACGGTTGGTGTCATCGCAAGCTGTTACATCTTTTGCGGCCTCCGCAAACTCCGACAGTTCGACCCGGTCGGGCCTAGTTTCAGTTGGGAGATGATATACTCAAGTCACAGAGATCTTGTCTACTATTGAATGTTCAGTTAGACATGAACAGGACATTGTACCAAGTTTGATTTTTGCTACTGTTTTCACGATACAGCAGTGACTGTGAAAAGTCTAGTACTGTTCTGTTCTTTTGTTTCCACTATGGAAGAATTTCGGTGTAAAGTAAAAGTGTGTTCTGTTTTGAGTACATGGTGTCTCAGCCAGCGCCCTTGCCAGCCACTTGCACCTTCCTCAAATTGCCCGTAAGCAACCCACGCCACAACGATAACAGGAACTGACTGACGACAAGAATGCACGAATACATTACAAACCATTATCATCTGTGGTGATTTAACATAGATATTAAGGCAACAGTAAGAACAGAATTAATTAATATTCTAGTCTCTTATAACTTGAGAATCACAAACTCCCCAAATGAGAAACTCATCAAACAAAGTCAACAACTGATCAAATAATTATTAACTCTACTGAAGAACAGGATAAAGCAGAACCAGTAAAGACAGGACTTAAGAGACCATTATGGACAAACCACAAGTTTTTATAACAAACTGACAAGCACATACAAGACCAGAACTTACAATGATAAAGAAATTGCATATTCAGAAATTGTTTAAAAAGTGTCCTGAAACCATCTGAGAAATTGCATATATTCAACAACATAATAAGGATAGTGTGATTTTAGGTTTTCCCGACACATGGAAATCCTAGGAAGAAAGTTTGGACCAGAGCTAACCAAACTATTCGAATCTGTGATGTTGTCAACATACTTTCTGTTTGACAGAAATTACTATGAACAAACTGACAGAGTAGCAATGAAATGCCCACTGTCACCAGTGGTAGCTAAACCGTTTGTGCAGGCTTTCGAAGAAGCTCTGGAGTCGGCATTCTACAAGCCCTCGTGTGATACATTTGTCACCTGGCTGCATGAACGACATCACCTGAAAGGCTTTCTACAACATCTGAACTCACGGCGCAAAAACATAAAATTCGTTATGGATGTGGAAGAAAATGACTAGCTTTCTTATCTGGATGTGTTCGTCACACAAAGAGCAGATGGCACGCTGGGATACAGTGGTTACCAAAATCCAACACACACACACACACACACACACACACACACACGGATTTACACCTGCTGAATTGCAGCACTTATACAACATGTTCCGTGCAAACGGTTACGACAATCGCCTGAGAAAACCTGCCTTAAAACCGAGGAAGCCAAGACCACTGCCTGCTGAAGACGAGGTGGTTGCTCCAGCCATTGTACCACACATCGAACACATCTTAGCAAAAATAGAAAGACTACTCCGAAAAACAATATCGAGTGTGTTTACCACCCTCTCGCAAAGACAAGAAACATACTGCAATCAGTCAAGAATGACATAGTACTCTGCAAACTGGATTCTATTGCGTCAGCTGCCAGTGCGGGAACAGTACGGAAGAGATGCACTGAACACTATGCCACAGACAATCATCACTCATCAAAATTTGCTGTGGCAGAACACTGCATCTCTCACAGACCATGAGGGCACAAATATTTTGCAAAATACAATTTAAGAAAAATGCAACCAGTCACTTTCACTTGAAATGATGCTGTTTATTCCATTGACCAGCTTTCAAACGTTTTCAGGTTCACCTTCAGATGGTGCATGTTACAGGATTATTTTAAGCATCTTGTTGGGTGCTGGCTTGCGACTCTATGGCTGGCTTTATATAGTTAATTTCCATTTTATGGGTCTCCTTGTGTTTATATAACAATACCACAGATGGCACCATTTAAACCTAAATGCTTTTGGAGGTATATAGACGATGCCTTTGTTGTATGGCCATATGGGTCTGACACGCTGTCTTCTTTCTTAGAACATCTCAAATCACTCCATTTGAACATCTGTTTTATCATGGAAGTGGAAGAAAATGGAAAGCTCCCGTTTCTGGACGTCATTGTTCACCGAAATGAAGATGGTTCCTTGGGCCATGGTGTGTTTCGTAAGCGTACAAACACTGACCTGTATCTGCAAGCTACGAGCTGTCATCATCCCTCTCAATGCAGCGGTGTACTACGAACACTCATACACAGAGCAAGAGTGATCTCAGATGCAGATTGTTTACCAGCAGAACTCAATCATCTTTGCTCTGTGTTTGCCCAGAACGGCTACACTGAGAACAGATTCGTGCCGCATTTCGACCAGCTCGCTCAAAATCTAAAGACGAACTACAAGAAGCGGAGAGCTCCACTACGATGGTTTTTCTTCCCTACGTCAGTGGTGTGTCCTTCAAGATTGGGGGACTCTTTAAAAGAAATAATATAAAGTGTGTCTTCCGCCTTCCAGCGAGAGTGCAGACAATGCTCGGCTCCGTTAAAGACAACCTTGGCCTCAGGAGACGGGAATATACAAAATCCCGTGTCAGTGTGGAATGTCTCATATTGGACAGACATGTCACACTGTGAAAGACAGATGCGACGAACATAAACGTCATACAAGATTGTGTCAACCAGAAAAATCGGCTGTGGCTGAATAGTCTTGATTGGGGACACTGTATGAATTACGAAGAGACCAAGATCATCTCTCCCACTTCCACTTACTGGGACTCTATAATTAAAGAGGCTGTCAAAATACGCATTGCAAAAGATTTAATTAATAAAGACATGGGGTTTCACCTTAGTACAGCATGGGAACTGGCCTTTGCAGTACTGAGGCAGTATCAGCCGCAGACAGACAATGCTCACCAATCAACGCAGATGGGTCATCGAAGTCAAGATGCGTAAAACACGCACTTTTTCCTCCGGTTGGTGAGCCACCAGCAGCCGCTCTTGCCCGCACTGTGCCCGCACAGACCACCAGCGGCTCGTACAACGGCCTTCAGGTAGGGGACCACTTTCAACAAAAGGAAAATGACACTACTACTTTGTTTGGAAATGAGATTAATCACTAAAATAATTTTCAAGTGGAAAACATTGTCTCCAGAAAATAATATGGATAACTTATATTGGCAGCATAATTAAATTAATTTACACATTTCAGGTGAGTAATGCATGTCAATTATATTACTTCTGCTTAAAAGCATGATTAACTACAACAATATGCAATTTTGATCATAAAAGTTTATATACAGGGAAACGACAGTGGAAATATTGCCATATTACAAAGAACAGTTCCACTGTGACTGTTAAATTTCTTCAGTGAAGGACACACTACTGATTTTGCAATTTAAAATTGCATCCTCGCCAGATTTCATATATAAGATCTTTTTAATCATTTGACATAAGTGGATAAAGACCATTATGACTGTACATTAATTTTAATAATGTTTAAATTCTTATTCATTTGTAAACAGATAACACCTGAGGATGCAATTTTAAATTAGGAAACCGGTTGTGTGTGCTTCAATAAAGGAATTTAACACTCAGAGTAAACCTGTTCTTTGAAATTATGCAATTTACTGTTTGTACTTGACAAATCTGATCACCTGGACATATTAATACTGGAAGTCACTCTTGTCCTTTAACTTTATGATATGACATGACTTCATAGTGCCAAAATAGACAACAGAATACTGAAATATTTCTCTTGAGAGTATTAGTTTTAGTCAAATGTTTCAATTAATTTGACAAGGCTGACATACACTAAATCTATGAGGAATATGCTAGTAATCAGAGCAGTACTTAGCTTGAGACGTTAATTGTAACTGGTGATACTACTCTCATAGTAACATTTTCCGTACAGCAGTGGTGGTATAGTGTGCTGACGCTGACAAAAACCATTGAATGCTCTTTGAAAATCCACTCACATAGAATTAGGGGAATAGTCTTTTTGTGCTGCTCATGAAATAAATAATTAATGCTGTTCCTACTTTATAGCTGACAAGTTCTTGTATGCACCCTTATCTGGTCAGTAAATTAATTCTTCTTGTAAAGTGAACATTTCATTGCCAACATTAGCAGATTACAGAGCCATAAGCAAATTTAATCACTCCCACCATTACTACAGGCCTAACCTAGTAAACAAACTCACTCACTTTGAGATAAAACTTAGACATAAGGAAAATGATCCATTAGAGAAACAATATTAGTAGTAGACTTGTTTTATATTTCTATGGTGTGTTTGCAGCTTTCATATTGAGTTCCAGAGGAACCTAAATATTTCAAAATAAATGAAATAATATCAGTGGTTGATGTCTTCTACTTTCCAGTCATAACAACTACTACAAAAGAGTAAACATTGGTACTGTTGACAACTTCACAGAATATATCCAGATTTACACAGACTGCTCCAAAATCTCGGGTTTCCCCCTCCCCCTTAAACAACCGAAATCTCAGGTTATAGGAAGGCAGTTTGTACTTTCTTAAGTCCATATATAGGTCATATAAAACTGATCTTCCTCGCCAGTGACACTTCGAGTTTTTGTCAAAAGCCATAGCAATAATCACAGCCTTAATGCTCCACATCCCAATGTTGCTAAATGGCTATGTCATCTTTATTTGTATCTCTAGGCACAACCATTTGTCCAACGACTGAACAACATTGCAGGACTTTCGAGAATTCATTGTGGCTAAGTTGCCTACCATAACTTCTGAGGAAACAGCATTAGGCTAAAATGAATTGACAAAATAAACATTGTTGCTTAATGTCTAAGATGGTATACATGCATGTTGCCAGGGATGTTCATTAAAGCCAAAACTCAATAGAATCAATAACGGAAAGTCCAGGCTGGAATTAATAATATAGTAATACGGACAGTTTACAACTCACCACAAAGACGTACTGACGAGCTGCAACCAGCACATACAAAAGACACACACATCAGGCCATGGCCTTCTTAGGAAATAGAACATTCACACAGGCACACAACGCAGTCCTACAACCGTTGCCTCCAGTTGCTGCATTCCGAATTGATCAGCTCTGCCCATTTTCAATACAGCCACACTCCAACATGACACAGCAAGTAAACTTTTACTGTTCACCAGAATATATGGTCATTAGAAAACTGCCACCAAAGTGTACCATCCTGTGGCTCAAGAGGCAGCAGAACAGTACATACTCATAATCGACACCATCTGGATCCTTCCCTCCTCCACTACTCATATGGAAGCTGGCCTTACAACTCTTCTTCCGCTTCTGGCCTAAATCCCGATCATCTTCCACCCCTCCTCCCACACTCAAAACAGCCCCTTCCTTCCACATTCCTATCCTACTACCTGGCTCCCCTCCCCCTGCGAGTCACTCGTCCCCAACTCCTCTTTCTATCCACTGACCTCCTCCCATCACTTACCTCACCCATCCCACACAATGTGTACTCCAACCTTGACAAAGTACCAAATGCAGTGTCGTATTGGGCATCCAACCGCAACCGTGTAGTGGCACAGACACGTTTATGCAAATGTTTGTGTTTTCTTACTCCTGAGTGAAATAGTAGTACCTGGAAACTAGGAACCAAGTCGTCTCTCTTTTCTGTGTAGGCCTACACCTGTCGATAACTCAAAGTGTCTGCTTTTAGGTGCAAGTGGTGTCTATTCCCATGAATTACAGATATTTTATAAGTGTCCACCTTCAGTTTTACAGTGCAAACTACTTTTTCTTTAATATAGAAATTCACATACCACACATACATAACCAAAAATAACTAAGTTAAACAATGTACAGATACGCAGCACTCAAATGCTCGGGTTCATGTGTGAATTGAAATTATGTTGGTCTACTACTACAGAAAAAAAGAACTAGATACTATTACATTTTAATTATTTGGCTAAACTGCAGAGTCTGTTGTCAATGCACTGCAAATGTTGGCAACACTACAGAATCTATGTAGGCCTATACACCACAGCAGTCAAGCATAGAGCAGGTATAGCATGTTTTATTTATTTTATGATTTGTACGAAACAGTGATCATTTTAAGTGAAAGTTAGGTTAGGTTAGGTATCAACAAGTTTTTCTTTAGTACGTGAAGGTGCGTAGCGCCGAAATCTCTGGTTCAGAAATACTCATATTATTGCTTTCCCATAGACACTAGCGGCAAAGTAGCCAACACACGCGCCATGCTAATAACATGGGCAACAGACTCTGCAGTTTTACCAATTATTATTATTATTATTTTATGGTCGTAGTTCTCTAAAAGACAACCTTGCATACCAATAATTAAAACCATCTGCCTCAAATAATTATAGACCATTGTGTAAAACAAGTTAAAAGGGAGGATAGTTTTAATACAGAAATAATAAGTAAATAATAACCTGTTACTGCGGCAAACAAAAATAAAAGTCCTGTGCCCTATGATACAAAGCAAAATAAAGGATGACATATGTATAAAAAATTGAGTTCAGTCTTTCAGATACGGTATCCATTTTCTTGGAACAATTTCCTTTTGAATAAAATGTTTAGTTGCAACAGAGAGGAAAAAATGACATATAACCCACTTAAATATAAGACTAATGTGCATATCTATCATATGCCTTTCAAATCAGCCATTTCAATGGTTTGAGAATTACGTCCTTTGAATACAATTCGCCATAAATTTCACAGTAGTTTGCAGAGTATGGATGAAGATTAACTGTAGCTTGGCCACCAGATTATTAATCTAGGCCTAACCCCACAGCTTACTATATCGAGGAATACATTTTCTCAAGACACAGGATCATGAATGATATCTTGGTCCAACATTATTTTTCCTAGTTCACCATTCCTGAATGCCTTTATGAAAAATGCTGCAGCACTCGTCATATCTGGCTTGTATACATACTGTCCATCATAATTCCTTAGTTTTAAGGTTTTACCCAACTTAAGAGCACAATTAGCCAATACAGTACCTATGTTGTCTGAAGGTTCTTGAAGACCCATGATCTGAACATAATCAAAGCGTCGGTGCTTGTTCAACCAGAAGAGGAGGTAGTCCGCAATGATTTCCTCCCCCACCAAATGATCCTGCAGGCTCGCACAGAGCGAAAGGCGGAGACCTGCTTCCACGTCTCTAACTGACGGTGTAAGTATGCCAGGAGTGTCAATAAGATACACTTTTGGATCTTCACTGACTTTGATGTTCTGAACACTCTTCGTGATTCCAGCCTTTGCACCTACTGGAGCCGCATTAGCCTTACCCAAAAATCTGTTACGCAACGTATTTATAAGCGACGACTTCCCAACATTTGGAACGCCGACAATCATAATACTGTACTCGGCAGTCTGTGACCGATTGTATCTGTTTGAGGTCGAAATGAGTTGACATGCTCTAGGAATTATCTTCTTCACGCCGTTGCACTTCCCGTCCTTACAATTTGTAAACAATACATCTGATGTTCCGTCCCGCTTCAGTCTATCCAACACTTCAGAGCTGTAACTCATGTCTGTTAAGTCTTTCTTGTTCAACACGAGTATATGGGGTTTCAGTCCGCAAACCGTATGTTTGAAATCTGGGTTACGCCCAGAAAGTGGTATTCTGGCATCGTGTACTTCAATGACACAGTCCACGGACTTCAATTTTTGTTGCATTTGCTTCAGACCTTTTCCCATATGACCGGGAAACCACTGCAGAGCTTCTTTATTTATTACCCTGAAACAATCTCTAAAATGATACGTTGCACTACCCATCTTGTATCCTTTTTGCTGCGAAAGTGGTCACGTAACACTTAATAATAGGCGGCAAAAAACAAATTAAATGTAGATGAAAACAAGATTGTTTTCGAGTTATGTGAGATTCATGTTCGTTTATATTAATGCACAACACACAATCCGCATCAACCACTTCTCGCAACTCCAGCTGTCGCAGTCGCACTGACCTCCGCGTTTTGACGCAGTAGATAAATGTCTAGCGACAGCGTTGTTGGAGGTACATTGTATATCACTCCAGAAATACAATACCACGCACCAATATTAACCTATACAGGGTGACAAGTATGGAACGATATTAAAGAAAATCGTAAGAGCTTCGAAAGGATTGTGCTAGGACGTTCAAACAGTACTGATGACCGCGGACCATGGTTGAAATTGTATGCGGACTTCGATATGAATATCGTTTGTTTTAGTAACGAAGCCCACACTAATTTGGATGAGTTCGTCAAAATAAGTATTTGGGAGACGGATAATCCACGTTTCGCGATCGGAAAGACCCTTCACCCTCAACAACTGACTGTGTGGTGTGAAACGTTCAGTAACGGAATTCCTTCATTGCACTACCGAATGTGATGTGAAAGTGTTGAAAGATGATTTTCTTCCCATCAGTGACCCTGATTTCAGCAACATGTGGTTCCTTCAAGACGGAGCTAGACCCCATTGTAACAGGAAAATGTTTGATTTCCTGGATGAAAACTGTGGGCACCGCATTCAGGCTCTGGGGTACCCACAGGAAACTGGCATGGTCCTCGATTGACCGCCATATTCTCAGGATCTGCAAACTTACAATTCCTTTTTGTGGGACTATATCTATACTCTAAGAACTATAATAAAGACAACAGGTGTACAGCAATAACATTGAAACCATTCCTAAGCTGAAACCAGCCGTTCAGGAAAACATCGATACTTAAGTGCAGAACTTCGCTATTTGTCTGCCCCACCCCATAGTCATAGAAGACAGGTATATGGAACATAACTTAAACAAAATCCGAATATCTATAGTGACGTTTAAAAGTTGACAAAAAGTGTGTGCATGCCATAGTTTGTAACTAATTTACATTTCGTTTCATATAGTTTAATAAATATCTCCTTGTAAGGACCGAGGAGGTTAGAATACAGTATGGACACTCCCAGAAAGTATAGGAAGATCGACAAAGGATACAAAAACGGCGCCATTTTACTTACTCACGGATATAACTAGTGTTAGTTTTGTACAATGATGCACACAGGATTATGATATTAACCCTTTCACGGCTACGGGCAAACATGTACGCCCAGCAGGTGGAGAGGCTTGACGGCTACTGGCATACATATATACCCGGAAGGTACAAAGCCCAGACGGCTACGGGCTTTCATATACGCCTGCAGGTAGAGCGGCCTGACGGCTGAGAGTATATAGAGTGATTCAAAAAGAATACCACAACTTTAGGAATTTAAAACTTTGCAACGACAAAAGGCAGAGCTAAGCACTATCTGTCGGCGAATTAAGGGAGCTATAAAGTTTCATTTAGTTGTTCATTTGTTCGCTTGAGGCGTTATTGACTAGGAGTCAGCGTCAGTTGATGCTAAGATGGCGACCACTCAACAGAAAGCTTTTTGTGTTATTGAGTACGGCAGAAGTGAATCGACGACAGTTGTTCAGCGTGCATTTCGAACGAAGTATGGTGTTAAACCTCCTCATAGGTGGTGTATTAAACGTTGGTATACACAGATTACAGAGAATGGGTGTTTGTGCAAAGGGAAAAGTTCTGGACGGCCGAGAACGAGTGATGAAAATGTAGCACGCATCCAGCAAGCATTTGTTCACAGGCCAGGAAAATCGACTCGCAGAGCTAGCAGAGAGCTGCAAATTCCACAATCAACTGTATGGAGAATCCTACGAAAAAGGTTAGTTATGAAACCTTATCGTCTGAAATTGGTTCGAGCACTGTCTGCAGCTGATAAGATGAAAAGAATCGATTTCTGTGATTTTATCCTTGCTCAAATGGAAACAGATGAATCTTTTGTTTCAAAGATTGTGTTTAGTGATAAAGCAACTTTCCACACTAACGGGAAAGTCAACCGTCACAATGTTTGTATATGGGGCACTGAGAATCCTCGGGAAACAACTCAGTATGAACATGACTCGCCTAAGGTGAACTTTTTCTGTGCCATTTCAGCCAATAAAGTTTTTGGTCCCTTTTTCTTCGAAGGTGCTACTGTAACTGGACTACAGTATCTGGAGATGTTAGAGAATTGGCTGTTCCCTCAGCTCGAACAAGAAGCACAAAAATTCATATTTCAGCAGGATGGAGCGCCACCACATTGGCACTTATCTGTCTGTAACTACCTGAACGTCGACTACCTGAAGCGATGGATCGGCCGCCAGGCAGCCCGTGACAGAGCACTTCATCATTGGCCTCAAAGAAGCCCTGATCTTACCCCCTGCGATTTTTTCTTATGGGGGTGTGTTAAGGATATGGTGTTTTGGCCACCTCTCCCAGCCACCATTGATGATTTGAAACGAGAAATAACAACAGCTATCCAAACTGTTACGCCTGATATGCTACAGAGAGTGTGGAACGAGTTGGAGTATCGGGTTGATATTGCTCGAGTGTCTGGATGGGGCCATATTGAGCGTCGCTGAACTTGTTTTTTGAGAGAAAAAAAACCTTTTTAAATACTCTTTGTAATGATGTATAACAAAAGGTTATATTATGTTTCTTTCATTAAATACACATTTTTAAAGTTGTGGTATTCTTTTTGAATCACCCTATACATCTACACCCGGGTGCAGGTTCAGGTACACGGCCACAATAGAGCACCGACCCACTGCTGTCCGCCGTCACCGCGTCTCCCAGTTTCCGGTCAGCACTGTCATCTTTTCTTTTTCCTAATCCTGGAAAACCCTAGAGCTTCCTACTGTTCCAGCGCTCTTTATGCGTACGAGCCGAGTGCTGCGGCAGTCCTGTTTCCACGTTTGGTGAGACGACAGCATTTGAGTCTATTGCCATTACAATGCCGGGATGTGTCTTATCAGACAAGGAAATGATGGATATACTCATGAATAATAGTTATGAAGATGACAGTGTGTCTTCGGACCTTTCAGATGAAGACTTGGACATGTCTGAAGCTTCTGCAGAACCTTCACCATCACAAGATTCTTCTTCTGAAGAAGGAAAAGAAGAACTGGAATGTACAACTGTGTCCGGAAAAAGGGTGTATGATTTGTCAGAAGATTATCCTGTGACAAAACGTAACAATTTCGTCAACACATCTAGCGGTGTAAAGATAGACAATTCGGAGAGTCATTGGAATTCTTTTTGTACTTCAGGTCTTTCGAATTTGTGTCTGCCATTTGTACAGAAATTAATAATTATTATGCATTTATCTTGGAGAAAATGTCAACACTACCCAGCAGATTGGCGCAATGGAAGCCTGTAGAACCTGCAGAATTTTACGGTTTTATGGCGTGTTCCTTGCTTATGCCAAGAACTAAGAAATTAGAACTAATTGAATATTGGTCTACAGATTCTCTGCTGCAAACACCAATATTTTCTCAAATAATGGGCAGGAATCGATACAAACTTATTCTACGTCTATTCACTTCAGTGAATTCAGTGAATTCGGCTGTGTCTCAGGATATTGTTGGGAAAATACAACTCATTGTGGATCATACGAGAGAAAAGTGTATGATTGGTCAGAAGATTATCCTGTGACAAAACGTCACAATTTCGTCAACACATCTAGCGGTGTAAAGATAGACAATTCGGAGAGTCATTGGAATTCTTTTTGTACTTCAGGTCTTTCGAATTTGTGTCTGCCATTTGTACAGTAATTAATAATTAATAGTTCGTTTGAAAACTTAGTAGTAGATGAAAGTCTGCTTCTTTTCAAAGGAAGGCTCCGATTCAAGCAGTACATACCATGTAAGAGAAGCTGATTTGGTATTAAAATTTTCGTCCTTTGTGACGTAGAAAGTAATTTTATTTTGAATTACATTGTTTACACTGGTGCCACTACGGAGATAGAATCCAGAAATTCTGTCTGGAGAAACTCAGGCGACTTGGTTGTGAGATTTCTACTGCCATATCTAAACAAAGGTCATACCATCTAGTTAGACAATTGGTACTCGAGCCCAGAATTATTCCTATGGCTCCATGACAGAAGTACCAATGCTGTTGGAACAGTGCACAAAAACACAAAACATTTACCACCGTTGTCTGATAAATTGAGAAAAGGTTAAATACAGTTCACGTCCTGTGGAATACTGTTGGCATTAAAGTGGATGAACAACAAGGAAGTCTGGATGCTTCCCATCATAAAGCAGACCGGATTTTGTGGAGACAGAGAAGAAAGAACAGAAAATGGGCCAAAATAAATTGAAACCCAGTTGTGTAGTCAGCTTCAACAGACATGATGATACAAGGCAGACATGATGCTAAGTTCAGTACAATGCATTTTAAAGACCATGACATGGTACAAGAAAGTGTTTTTTTTTTTTTTTTTTTCATTTGACTGGTTTGTGTGTGCTAAATGCAAAAACACTTTTTGAAATAAGAAAGCAACAGAAGTTGCCACTAGCCAGATTCCAATTGGAACTAATCCGGCAGTTGGTTGAGAAATTTAACGGACAAAACAATAAGAAAGAGATCCCACAGACACCAAAATAAGAAACTACACTTCGGCTGCAGAATAAAGAAGGATATTTTCCAGGATTCCTGGCCGCAACAGAGAAAAAGGATATTTCCGAGAGATGCTGTGTAGTTTGTGCTGCTAACTTGTGGCGAAAAATGACATGCGTAAAGTGCAAAAAGTGTGTTGTTGCTCTTTGCATGGTCCCATGCTTTGAAAGTTACAAGACACTTACAAAATATTAGGTAATCTAAGTAAATGTGTATTTTTAAGTAGACGAAATGAAAATATATAAAACAACAAAAAAATTAAAAAAGAAGAAAAGAAAAAAATAAAGTTTTTAACTCAACCAGTGATAGTCCAAAGCCTGCGTCAAAAATGAGGACGGGAAACCATTGTATCAAATCGTACTGAAGGTGTTGAGATAGCAGCAAACTGGAAACATTTAGACAATCGCTGCTGGTGTTTTTACTGTGGATAACCGAATTTACGGTTAAATTACAAACGAACCAATATACCAATCAGAAAACTAGTTAGACTGTCATTTTTCTTGTTTGATTTTGCGTCAGGCTAAATGACACTCCTTGGTTTTAGAGTCCAGTAATTCTTATTTATGATTTTAAAGGGATTTGTCGTAGTTTTGAGCCAGTTCACTAACAACTGCTCATTTTAAATCTACATATCTCTAAACGAATTCGTCCAGTCTTAAAGAAAACTTATCACATTATAGAGGCATGTATTAATAGCGCTAAATGCATGTCATACAATTTCTCTAATGAGAAAGAAACTAAAGTACCTTTTTTCCAAGCCCACGACAAACATTTAACTCAAAACATGGGTTTGTTTCGAAGCACTCTTTCACGTTTATCAGGAAGTGCAAGCACTGTGACATACATAATGATAGAGTGTTGGTCTAGAGCGGCTGTACGCTTGTTGGAATGCACAGCCAGCCTGCTGCTGTCATAGCCTGCAGGGGTCAGAGGGCAGCTCAGCCGGCCGATGGGCAGGCGCACTGCGAGGTGCTCCCCTCAGCTGACCAGCCGCAAAAGGGTTAAATGTGCCATATGAATTAATGATGACTACAAAAACCTAAGGCATATGGTTCACAAATTAAAAAAAAATTCAAATGTTTCTATTTCTATGGAATAAAACTGCTAAGGTCACAGTGCCTAGTGTTACAAACCACTTAAACTAACTCATTCTAAGGACAACACACACCCAATCCCGAGGGAGGATTCGAATCCCTCGTGGGAGTGGCAGCGTACTCCAATAGGTTACGCCCCAAATCACATGACAATTCCTGCCCGGTGCGCATTGTGCTTGTCATTTTGTTAAATGTAGAGTTCCATACTCCCTATACTCATATTTATTTTGTGGTAAATTTTTGAACTTTTAACTGTTTAATGTGGTTGTATCATTGTAATATTTTTTGTAATCACAGGCTCTTGAGAATGCTATAGTGCGTCGAAACTACTATCGTATTGGTTGTTAGATTTAAGTATATTAGTTCGACAAGTGAAGTCGACTTTACCTGCTGATGCCAGGAGCAGAAAACATCTGCAGTATTTCCAGGACATTCATTTGTTGTGGAGCGCTGTCATCGTTACACTGTCCCTAGACACGAAATATTACTGCACACATTGTTGCGGGTAATGTTTACCACACTGCGACGCTGCCATCCGCTCACTGCTCCTCGCCTCCTGGCAGCCACGGTCCATGCCTTCTGCCGCTGCCAATAGCCAGTGCATGAATCGTCAACCTGCTGTGGGCAAACAATACTGTATCCAGTGTAGTTGTTTCATTATCAAACAGTGCACTGAACAACAATCAGCCAATAGATATGTCACGCTAAGTTAAGATTCCCTCAAAACCTAAAATCATATTTCCTCTGTCCTATTGTACTAAATCAATTTCTTCTCCGTGCTTTATAAAGTTACTATGCAAAACGTGATGAGTTTTCAAGAACGCTTTCCCGATCAACAAAATTACACTTGATTGTGTTTCTAGGAAAATTCTACTAGCATGAAAATCCGTTGTACCTGATGTGAGGGAAAAGTCCTTTAATTCTTAATTTGCTCCAGTAACAGGAAAATCGAAACGTATAGCTTCAAATAAAACTGTTTGTAATACATGGCACTACTATTTGTTAATGGCTAAGAAAAAAATCGAGAGTTCTAAACTGATTACCAAAATCACTTGAATGCGCCTGCCTGATCGCAGGCTTAGAAATACACAATTTTTTCACATACTTTAATGCTTTAACTTTTTTTATATATGAATAAAACGTACACAATTTCTCATTTATGTCCGAAGCAATCACAAACGATTTTTATTTAAAACTTCCTGGCAGATTAAAATTGTGTGCCGGAACCGGGACTCGAACCTGGGACCTATGCCTTTCAGGGGCAAGCGCTCTACCGACTGAGCTACCCCGACACGACTCACGATGCCGCCTCACAACTTTACTTCTGCCAGTACCTGGCCTCCTACTTTCCAAACTTCACAGAAGCTCTCTTGCAAACACGCAAGACTAGCACTCCTGGAAGAAAGGATATGGTGGAGACACGGCTTAGCCACAGCCTAAGGGATGTTTCCAGAATGAAACTTTCACTCTGCAGCGGAGTGTGCGCTGATATGAAACTTCCGGGCAGATTAAAATTGTGTGCCGAAACCGGGACTCGAACCTGGGACCTTTGCCTTTCGCGGGCAAGCGCTCTACCGACTAAGCTACCCCGACACGACTCAGGATGCCGCCTCACAACTTTACTTCTGCCAGTACCTGGCCTCCTACTTTCCAAACTTCACAGAAGCTCTCTTGCAAACACGCAAGACTAGCACTCCTGGAAGAAAGGATATGGTGGAGACACGGCTTAGCCACTGCCTAAGGGATGTTTCCAGAATGAAACTTTCACACTGCAGCGGAGTGTGCGCTGATATGAAACTTCCTGGCAGATTGAAATTGTGTGCCGGAACCGGGACTCGAACCTGGGACCTTTGCCTTTCACGGGCAAGCGCTCTACCGACTGAGCGAAGTAGGAGGCCAGGTACTGGCAGAAGTAAAGTTGTGAGGCGGCATCGTGAGTCGTGTCGGGGTAGCTCAGTCGGTAGAGCGCTTGCCCGCGAAAGGCAAAGGTCCCAGGTTCGAGTCCCGGTTCTGGCACACAATTTTAATCTGCCAGGAAGTTTCATATCAGCGCACACTCCGCTGCAGAGTGAAAGTTTCATTCTGGAAACCTCCCTTAGGCTGTGGCTAAGCCGTGTCTCCACCATATCCTTTCTTCCAGGAGTGCTAGTCTTGCGTGTTTGCAAGAGAGCTTCTGTGAAGTTTGGAAAGTAGGAGGCCAGGTACTGGCAGAAGTAAAGTTGTGAGGCGGCATCGTGAGTCATGTCGGGGTAGCTCAGTCGGTAGAGCGCTTGCCCGCGAAAAGCAAAGGTCCCAGGTTCGAGTCCCGGTTCCGGCACACAATTTTAATCTGCCAGGAAGTTTCATATCAGCGCACACTCCGCTGCAGAGTGAATGTTTCATTCTGGAAACATCCCTTAGGCTGTGGCTAAGCCGTGTCTCCACCATATCCTTTCTTCCAGGAGTGCTAGTCTTGCGTGTTTGCAAGAGAGCTTCTGTGAAGTTTGGAAAGTAGGAGGCCAGGTACTGGCAGAAGTAAAGTTGTGAGGCGGCATCGTGAGTCATGTCGGGGTAGCTCAGTCGGTAGAGCGCTTGCCCGCGAAAAGCAAAGGTCCCAGGTTCGAGTCCCGGTTCCGGCACACAATTTTAATCTGCCAGGAAGTTTCATATCAGCGCACACTCCGCTGCAGAGTGAATGTTTCATTCTGGAAACATCCCTCAGGCTGTGGCTAAGCCGTGTCTCCACCATATCCTTTCTTCCAGGAGTGCTAGTCCTGCGTGTTTGCAAGAGAGCTTCTGTGAAGTTTGGAAAGTAGGAGGCCAGGTACTGGCAGAAGTAAAGTTGTGAGGCGGCATCGTGAGTCATGTCGGGGTAGCTCAGTCGGTAGAGCGCTTGCCCGCGAAAAGCAAAGGTCCCAGGTTCGAGTCCCGGTTCCGGCACACAATTTTAATCTGCCAGGAAGTTTCATATCAGCGCACACTCCGCTGCAGAGTGAATGTTTCATTCTGGAAACATCCCTCAGGCTGTGGCTAAGCCGTGTCTCCACCATATCCTTTCTTCCAGGAGTGCTAGTCTTGCGTGTTTGCAAGAGAGCTTCTGTGAAGTTTGTAAAGTAGGAGGCCAGGTACTGGCAGAAGTAAAGTTGTGAGGCGGCATCGTGAGTCGTGTCGGGGTAGCTCAGTCGGTAGAGCGCTTGCCCGCGAAAGGCAAAGGCCCCAGGTTCGAGTCCCGGTTCCGGCACACAATTTTAATCTGCCAGGAAGTTTCATATCAGTGCACACTCCGCTGCAGAGTGAAAGTTTCATTCTGGAAACATCCCTTAGGCTGTGGCTAAGCCGTGTCTCCACCATATCCTTTCTTCCAGGAGTGCTAGTCTTGCGTGTTTGCAAGAGAGCTTCTGTGAAGTTTGGAAAGTAGGAGGCCAGGTACTGGCAGAAGTAAAGTTGTGAGGCGGCATCGTGAGTCGTGTCGGGGTAGCTCAGTCGGTAGAGCGCTTGCCCGCGAAAGGCAAAGGTCCCAGGTTCGAGTCCCGGTTCCGGCACACAATTTTAATCTGCCAGGAAGTTTCATATCAGCGCACACTCCGCTGCAGAGTGAAAGTTTCATTCTGGAAACATCCCTTAGGCAGTGGCTAAGCCGTGTCTCCACCATATCCTTTCTTCCAGGAGTGCTAGTCTTGCGTGTTTGCAAGAGAGCTGCTGTGAAGTTTGGAAAGTAGGAGGCCAGGTACTGGCAGAAGTAAAGTTGTGAGGCGGCATCGTGAGTCGTGTCGGGGTAGCTCAGTCGGTAGAGCGCTTGCCCGCGAAAGGCAAAGGTCCCAGGTTCGAGTCCCGGTTCCGGCACACAATTTTAATCTGCCAGGAAGTTTCATATCAGCGCACACTCCGCTGCAGAGTGAAAGTTTCATTCTGGAAACATCCCTTAGGCAGTGGCTAAGCCGTGTCTCCACCATATCCTTTCTTCCAGGAGTGCTAGTCTTGCGTGTTTGCAAGAGAGCTTCTGTGAAGTTTGGAAAGTAGGAGGCCAGGTACTGGCAGAAGTAAAGTTGTGAGGCGGCATCGTGAGTCGTGTCGGGGTAGCTCAGTCGGTAGAGCGCTTGCCCGCGAAAGGCAAAGGTCCCAGGTTCTAGTCCCGGTTCCGGCACACAATTTTAATCTGCCAGGAAGTTTCATATCAGCGCACACTCCGCTGCAGAGTGAAAGTTTCTTTCTGGATTTTTATTTAGTTTCATCGTAAATTACTGACAAAAAAGGAGCAAGAAGCAATTAAAAGGAAGCATAATACAAAAAGTCAATTTACTTTATGTTAGTTAAAGGGGTTTTGCGTTTTTAAACTCAAAGTTACATGCTGTCGGTAAGTAAAAGTTAATTATTATTATGTTGAGATTTGAGTTTTGAAGACGCAAAATCCCTTTAACTAAGATAAAGTAAATTGATTTTTTGTGTTATGCTTCCTTTTAATTGCTTCTTGCTACTTTTTTGTCAGTAATTTACGTTGAAACTAAATAAAAGTCGTTTATTGTTTTGTGATTTCTTGGGACATAAATGAGAAATTGTGTAGATTTTATTCATAGGTAAATAAAGTTACAGGATTAAAATATGTGAAAAAATCGTGAATTTCTAAGGCTGCGTTCAGGCAGGCGCATTCAAGTGTTTCTGGTAATCACTTTAGCACTCTGGATTCTTTTCCTAGACACTAACAAATAGTACTGCCACGCATTACAAACAGTTTTATTTGAAGCTATATGTTTGGATTTTCCCATTACTGGGGCAAATTAAAAATTAAAAGACATTCTACTACACATTAGACACAAAGGAGTTTCATGCTAGTAGAATTCTTCTAGAAACACAATCAAAGTGTAAGCTTTCTTGAAAACTCATCATGTTTAGCATAGTAACTTTACAAAAGCACGGAAAATAAATTGATTTAGTACAACGTGATACAGGAAATCTGATTTTAGGTTCTGAGGGAATCTATACTTAGAGCGACATATATATTGGGTGATTGGTGTTCAGTGCATTGTTTGATAATGAACAACTACACTGGATATAGTATTGTTTGCCCACGGTAAGTTGACGATTCGTGCACTAATTATTGGCAGCAGCAGAAGGTCTGTACCATGGCTGCCAGGAGGTGAGGAGCAGTGAGCAGAAGGCAGCTGTGCAGTGTTGTAAACATTGCTTGTAACAATGTGTGCAGTAATATTTCGTGTCTAGTGGCAGCGAAACGTTGACAGCGCTCCACAGTAAATGAAAGTCCTGCAAATAGTGCAGATGTTTTCTGATCCTGGCATCACCAGGTAAAATCGTCTTCACTTGTCGAATTACTATACTTCCATCTGACAACCAATACAATACTAGTTTCGACACACAATAGCACCATTCTCAAGAGCCTGTGATTACAAAAAATATTGCAATGATACTAAGTTTAAAAATTTACCACAAAATAAATAGCAGTATAGGGAGTATGGAACTCTACATTTATCAAAATGACAATCAAACCACGTGCGCCGCGCAAGAATGGTCATGTGATCTGGGGCGTAGCCTCTCAGAGTATGCTGCCACTTCCATGAGAGATTCGACTCCTCCCTCGGGATTGGGTGTGTGTGTTGTCCTTAGACTGAGTTAGTTTAAGTAATTTGTTAAGACTAGGCACCAAGACCTTAGCAGTTCTGTTCCATAGAAATAGAAACATTTTAACCTTTTTTTTTTTTTAATTTGTGAACCACATGCCTTAGTTTTTTGTACATTCACCATTAATTCATTTGGTACATTTAATATCATAATCCTGTGTGCATCATTGTACAAAACTTGTTTTTCGACTGTATTATGCATTTATTCGAGTTTTTAAGTGGTCAGTCTTAATCAATCTTATAGTTCAACTATTCGAAAGTTGTAAATATGTAGAGCAACCAATGCTAATTTCCCATGGCTTCCTCTGTATAGAGATTCGCATATACCCATCTGGCTAATCTGAGAAACTGTTACAAATCGAATTACATTCGGAGCCTGAATGCCTTGTATTCAGCTGTGGGCAAGTGTTTCATCCTTTATTACGATAAAGGATCAAACAAATGTGCCCACATCTGAACACAAGGCATTCAGACTCAAAATTCTCTGTTCATGTTATTTTGTGATAAATTTTGAAACTTTTCACTATTTATTTTGGTTTAATAATTGTAAGATTTTTGTAATAATGGGCACTTCAAAATGACACCATAAAGCACAGAAACTAATAGTTAGATGGAAGCATATTAAAACGTTTTTTTCTAAGAAGCGACTGTGTGCTTTGGGTGTTTCCTATATGACTTATATGTGATAATGATTGTAATATATATATATATATATATATATATATATATATATATATATATATATATATATATATATATATATATATATATATATGTTCATGTTCACCCTCCTCAACCTTGTGCCCCCTCACAACCAAGAAAAAAATTCTGTATCCACCACTGCCTAAGTATAGAGCAGAAGACCTTTAAATTCGGTATACAAATTCCTAATATTCATTTCTTAAAAAACTTCGAACTGCAGTGTGGCACCGATTTCATGCCCTCAATGGTTTTTTACATGGTTATAAAATGAAAATTTTTGTTCCTTTCTTAAATCAGTTTGTGATGTGCATCTCTTCACCATGACTCTTGTATACTGCAATAGTCAATTTTGACATGACTCCCAAGTGTGTATATATACCACAGTAGGTGTATAATACTCGATTTATCTCCTAACAATAATCGTATTTGTCTGACACTTGCCACTATAATGGCGACCGGCTCAATGTTCAAATTATTCCTGTGATAGCAATGACATTAGGGAGTTATTTTGACATGCTCTTTGATGCACAGTGCTTCCTTTCTGCAGTTGTTTTGAAAATGGCTGTGTGTACTCCTGCTGAAATAGCGGTGGTCGTCAACCCTTTTACCCAGCTGCATATACATAAGTTTTTCGAAGATGGTTGATGATTGTCTGCTTATTTACAATAGCTTACAGTTGTTCTGAATAATCTGATTAGTTATCTATTCTGGAGCAATATTTTACTAGTAATTTATCACATACTCACCAAGCTAGACACCACATACTCACAAAACTAGACAACTCATAAATACTTCTGTCAGGTGATCTTTTCTTATAGGTTATGCAAGGAATTTCAATTTGTTGATGTAAATGTAAATATGTCTTTTTCTTTGCCTAAGGGTCCTTTTTACCACTCATGACGACTTCCTCTCACCTGGTGGTTTGTTTGCTCACCTTTGGCTAGATCACAGCCCCAAAATAAAATTAAAATAATAAAAAAATGACATGTTCCACATCCATGAGGATCACCTCAACATGGATCTATGGTACGAACCAACTAATCTAATCTAATCTGCAGTCGCCTGTGGTGGAGTTGTGACATCCACGGCAAGGAGAGCTTCCTCAGCTGTGATTAAGGCTACACGTCAGTCCCTAGTGACAAGAGGGACTTAACGTCACGCCAGCCCACGCCCCACAGGGGCAGAAAACTGTGACATGTTACAGACAAGACCTATAGCAATATATAAACGCAGATAGCACCCCACTTTCTGAGATAAAGAGACTAAACTGAAACTGTAATGTTTTTTATACACCCGTGAAGCCATAAGCAAAGGTCCATGAAACATATCTGAGTACACAGAGGATAAACTAGCTAATATCGAAAATAAATAAGTAATATGAAGTAGACTATCAATTAGTAGGAACATATGTTTACTTAATGTGAGTCTGCAAATATAGATATAGAGCAAATATAGATGATTCTGCCCCACAGTGGCGGAAAACTGTGACATGTTACATACTAGACCTATAGCAATATATAAACGCAGATACCATCCCATTTTCTGAGATAAAGAAACTAAACTGAAACTGTAATGTTTTTTATACACCTGTGAAGACATAAGCAAAGGTCCATGAAACATATCTGAGTACACAGAGGATAAACTAGCTAATATCGAAAATAAATAAGTAATATGAAGTAGACTATCAATTAGTAGGAACATATGTTTACTTAATGTGAGTCTGCAAATATAGATGAGAACTTGGCTAACCAAATACAAGTCATAAATTTCAGCTCATATAACAATTTAAAGTTATTTAATGTAAATAAGGTCACATTTGAGCATTCAAGTTTTTAGTACTAATCAATTTTAGATTTAACCCTTCGACTGCTGTGGACACCTATAGATGCAACTCTGTGCCATTCCCCCCGTGCTGTGGACGTCTATAGACGGGACTCCACGCCCTTTCCTGGTGCTGTGGACGTCTCCAGGCACGCAGCTGGGACTTTTTGTCTGTGCTGTTGACGCTTTCAGACGGGCAGAGCCCCCACTTCCTGTGTGCTGTGGACGTTTTCAGACTCAGAGCTATATTTCTGCACCGTTTCCGTAGTTGTACAGAGTTTTGCCTGCATATTTCGAACGTGCATCTGCACTGACTGCTGATTCCTTGTTGATTTCTGTTTCGCATTTTGTGTTTTTGTGTTAGTTTCAGATTCTTCTACAGGATCTTTTCTGGACTTTGGCTAAAATTTTCTGGCTGAATATGGCCTCAACATTATTTTATTTATTATTCTTAAGAGAATGTGTATAGTTGTAGTAGATGTCCGCATTTCATTTATTTTAACAAAATATTGCCCCAAATATAATAGCTGAAAGTCGCCAGAAATTCACGCTCAATCTGCACAACTTTGCACATGAAGTCAAACCAGTGTTTGTATCTCACCTAGTATTACTTAGACGAATGCCAAACTTCACCAACATACATAGAGGACATGTGCGAATGACCATATAACATTTCTTAGAAATCTGTGATGGTCGAGTGGGAAAATATTCCAAAAAATGTGACCGTGAAATGGTTCGGAAAAAGGCATGCTTTAGTGATACATTTGACGAGGAAGAAAACTACTACCAACCGTTAAACTACGACTTTGATGATTCGTGTGCAGGACACATATGTCAACAAGACGTTCATCACACTTGTAATTCATCAAGTATAAGATGTCTAAGTTAAGAGGATTTGTTAGGGACAGATTTTTTTCTGGCGAATTTGCCTAGTATTTTCTGGCAGAATATGGCTCACAAAATTGTTTTCTTTATTATTATTAAGAGAACGCGTGTAGTTGTAGTAGATGGCCAAATTGCATTTATTCTAAAAAAAATTTGCCCAAGATATAATAGTTCAAAGTCGGCAAAAATTCACTTTCGATCTGAACAAATTTGAAGTCAAACCACTGTTTATATCTCATCAGGTACTACTTAGATGATTGCCAAACTTCACCAACGTTCATAGAGAACATCTGCGATTGTTCATATAAAGTTTCTTCGAAATCTGTGACGGTCGAGCGGGAAAATATTTCGAAAATAGTGCCGTGAAATGGTTCGCAAGAGCACGCTTTAGTGACACATTTGACTGGACATAAAGCTTGACTGAACAGAAAGCGATTTCTAGCCGTTAAACCACGACTTTGATGACTCGAGTGCAGGACACAAATGTCAACTAGATGTTCGTCTTACTTGTATTCCATCAGATGTAAGATGCCAATCTTAAGAGATTTTGTTGGGCAACGATTTTTACTGGCGGCTTTGCCTAACAATTTATTGCTGAATATGGCTCACAAAACTATTTTCTTTATTATTCTTAAGAGAATGCGTGTAGTTGTACATGCTGGTCAAATTGCATTTATTTTAACAAAATATTGCCCGAGTTAGAACAACTCAAAGTAGCCATAAATTCAAACTCAGTCTGCGCAACTTTACGCATGAAGTCAATTAAGTAATAATAATAATAATTTCGTGTGGCCAGTGACTATATCTGATCCAGTATTAGTCGGTAATTGCCAAACTTTACTAATATTCATAGACGACTTATGTAAATTTTCATATTAAAAAAAAAAAATCTTTGAAATCCGTATTTATCAAGCAGCAAAATGTTTCTAAATCGGGCCATTTGACGTGGAATCGCCAATAAGCACTCTCAATGCGCATAATGTTTGTGTAGTAATACATCTGTAGATTAAAAGCCACAGAAAAAGAGTCCGGATAAATTGTGTGTCTGGGATCTGATTCAGAATGCCGGACAGCCGCGACTGCCCTTGACTGCAGGAATATTCAGCACAGGGCGAGGTCGGCCGATCGGATAGCTCAGATGCTTGCAGCTAGCCGTGGGGACAGCCGTTATCGCAGGTAACAGTATTAAGGCCAATTCACACTGTCCGTCACGTCATGTCACCGTCCATCAGAACATTCTGCAATGTATTTCTAATGGCGGCACTCACACTGTCTGTCTCCGGACTGTCACGTTACGTCAACGTCACATCAAGCTTTCTCGAGAAGAACGTTTTGACGGAATGGCCGTCTGCTAACATCATAAGTTAACCTATTTTCGTCACGCGAATTAAATGTTTCAGTCGATGATTGCACTGTTTATATGCAAATGTGTCTTATTCATCTTTGTGTTGTTGTTGTACCTCGTTTAGGGGTAAATCTCAAATGTTTCATGATGACTTAAATATTTTTGTCAATTGAGTGTCCCCCTAAAATCGAGGTCGGATATCTGGAAAAAAAAATGGTTTATGTTACGTAACATTGTAACAGAAACGACTGAAGCAAACTGTTTATTTGAATAAGATTGTAATTTGATTACATATTTTTCATTAAATAACACTTTAAATGAAAAAGTCAGTTCTAATGAAAGACAAAAATTCAGTTGTTTACGATGGTATTAATAGTGTCAGCGACCAAATCGTAATGAGTAAACTATACAGGCGCTATTTATGCTCTTACATGTATTTTTTCATGTCTTCAGATGTTTATTTTTTCGCTTGAAAATAGATGTCGATGTTTTGAAATGTTGTCTCAGTTCCCAGTAAGTTCGCCAAAAACATACACTGTAAAGTTTTCTTTGGCCGTTAATAACATTTAGCGTTGTTGTTACCCCTTTGTAGTATTAAACTATGACTTTCTACATAACAGATCGCCACTCATACCTCACTTTCAACTTCGTGTATTGACATGGACGAATTGACGTGATGGACACTGACGGACAGTGTGAATACAACTTGTCGTGACGGTTCCGTGACGTGACGTTGACGTGACAGACAGTGTGAATTGGCCTTTAGGCGGCCACAAGAGCATGCACGACCTGACAGACCAGATGATCGACAGCAGCAGCTGAAGGGTTAATTTTGACAGCATAAACAATTAAGTCATTAATGCCAAATGCACTGTGTAGATGAACTCAGACTAGGAATTATTCTTTCCCATCAATCCTGTTACACAATTGGAAAATACTTGTAAATCATAGCCCCAGAAATGTTAGCAATAGTTTCTTCTTATTATTTTTCAGGTTATTCTGATATTGTAACATTCATTGCTACTTTTCATACTCACGTATATTTTCGGTTATTAGAAACATTTACAAATGTTTAAATGACACATTTAATTTTGCTTTGTAAAATATCAAATGTCAAGAAGATTAAGGTAACTATTCGTAAATTAAATATTTTTGTGCTTTAACGTCTCGAACATTGCAGGGCACTGTTAAGAATTGTGTATAAAGCTGGTCCACAGAAGTTGTGGAAGTGCGGTTTTAACCAGATTTCAAGGCTTTCACTAAGCCTGTCAGCCCATTGACTTTTCATTGTTTCATATGACTATTGTAGATTTGCCAGTTGTTTTTAAAATGCTGTATTAAATCACAGATTCTACTTAAAGGCTACTCTACATAATTTCAAACCAATGGCGTACACCTTAATTGAGTCCAGCTGCTCGTAATTGAAGTGATATAGTGGTTGTTGCAGTATTTCGATTTCACGTGTTGAGTTACCAGAAATTATCCCAAAGCCAAACATTACAAGGAAACGCTCTAAATGCACAATATGTAACTTTCTGGAGGAACTTTTGTGACCTTATCTAAGTCGAGCGTTTACGTCGCAATTGGTGAAATGAACTGACTTGGTTATGTCGCAACAGTTACTGGTAGGCAAATGACTTCTGTATCAGCTAGACATGCTCCCAGGCGGAAGTCACTTTTGCTGCTGGAAGGCCAGGCTATCCCACTGCTGTATGGCTCTGAGCCCAAGCAAAGGCAGAGGTCAAACTGTTGCTCTATAACAGACTAGAACAATGGACCTTTCTTGGAAGCTTCATGTAGCCACCTATTTAGCACAGCCCCATCATCCAGGATAGCTGTGACAATAAAAGACACTAGTATTACCTGACTGCCCCTCATTTAACTTTCCAGTGTACATTTGTTTTACAAATGTACCACTTCATGTTCAAATGTTTGTAAAGCTTATGGGACTTAATTGCAGTGTTATCAGTCCCTAAACGTACAAACTACTTATGAACTAGATTATAGTAAAGAGAACACAAACATCTATGGCCGAGAAAGGATTCGAACCTCCAACGCAGGAGGCTGCGCAATCTGGATTATGGCGCTAGGCAGCACTCAGCTACTCCCGTGCGGCTCTTGTCATATACACAACATTGAGTTAGCACCAGTGTGCTGCTTTTGACAGCGTTACTCAAATCCCACTGAGCCCACCATTTTACATACTCTTGCGTCCTCATTTGCCTGACTTATGGGTCTGGTTGCAATCCTGATACAAACTTATACTAAAATAACATTATGTGGTTACGGTGCTACATTATCCTCTCCCCCCCTTACCCCACTGTTAGATTAGCCAGTTGCTGAGTTGGCCATCTATTGTCCATTACCTACACCTCAGTTACATTAGCACAGAAATGGGTTTCTCTTAGGTACAATCTAATCTAATACATGTCTTCTACAAGAGCTCATAATAACATATGTTAGTTTGTGTTACTTTAAAGGCCAATTCACACTGTCCGTCACGTCATCACGTCACGGCACCGTCTCTGTCCCTGAGTGTCCGCCACGTCAATTCGCCCATCTCAATACGCGATGTTGAAAGTTAGGTTATGAGTGGCGATATGTTATGTAGAAGGTCGTAATTTAATACTAGAATTGAGGGAACAACAACGCTAAATGTTATTGACGACCAAATAAAACTTTACAGTGTATGTTTTTGGCCAACTCACTGGGAACTGAAACAACATTTCAAAACATTGACATCTATTTCCAAGCGAAAAAACAAACATATGAAAACATCAAACAATACTTATAAGAGCATAACTAGCTGCTGTTTACTTTATCCATTACAATTTGACCGCTGAGTTTGTTAATACCATCGTAAACAACTGAATTTTTGTATTTCGTTAGAACTGACTTTTTCATTAAAAATGTTATTTAATGAGAAATGCATAATCAAATTACAATCTTATTCAAATAAACAGTTTGCTTCAGTCTTTTCTGTTACAATGTTAAGTAACATTAACCATTTTTTGGTTTCAGATATCCGACCTCGATTTTAAGGGGACACTCAATTGACAAAAATATTTAAGTCGTCATGAAACATTTGAGATTTACCCCTAAAACAAAGTATAACACCAAAATAAAGATGAATAAGACTTATTTGCATATAAACAGTGCAATAATCGACTGCAACATTTAATTTGCTTGACGAAAATAGGTTAGCTTCTGATGTTAGCAGACAGCCATTCCATCAAAACATTCTTCGCGAGAAAGCTTGACGTGACGTTGATGTGACGTGATGGTCTGTTGACGGACAGTGTGAATGCCGCCATTAGAAATACATTGCGGAATGTTCTGACGGAGGGTGACGTGATGTGATGGACAGTGTGAATTGGCCTTAAGTGTATTCCCTCACCTGCAGGTACCCAGAATTCTGTAGTTCACTTCTCATCTAATTCCAACGGTGAAAGCGGGATTTCGGTCTTGGTGCGCCGAGCTCAAAATCATATTAAAATGACATTACTTCTCTCGCTCTTCATTTTAGGAAACGGGTTCTAGGAGTCTGGAGTCTGATGCTTGATCTGGGAGGGGGGAGTGCAGCCCCATCACTCTCCCCACCTAGGATTTGCTATTGCCTCACACTTTCTGTATACTTACCATTGGGATTTGTATGATGTGTGGTTCATTTTGGTGACTGGTTTTTCACCTGATAAGAATGAAAGCAACACATACCAGTCTCAGGACCTCCATGGCATTCAGTTTGGTGGAGCTGAGAATGACTGTTACTTATTGTTGTTTTTCTCTGTAATGCACAATAAGCTGCATCTGATATTTGGCTCTGTGCGCTTTTCAGCTTTGTGAGGATTCGTCTCTAATGCCCACGATGCTGAGTAGACGTCAAAGCCTATTTTTCTTTTTTCTCGGTCATCAAGGAACTGATCCATGAACTGAGTTAGGCCTGGTCCAATGCTTGATTCAGAAATCTTATATTTCGTCTGGGCAAAAATTCTAACGTTGCTTCTGACCATTACAGCTATGACTGTGTGCTATTCAGTTGTGCGACCCTGACAGTTGAAATTTTGGTCCTATTATTGTAATTGACGGTAAGTGATCGAGTAAAACGGAAGTGATATCTGGCGTTCCACAGGGAAGCGTTATAGGTCCATTACTCTTCCTTGTGTTTATAAACGATTTAGGAGACAATCTGAATAGCTCCCTTAGACTGTTCGCAGATGATGCTGTCGTTTATCGGTTAGTGAAGTCAATTGAGGATCAAAAGCAACTGCAAAGCGATGTAGACAAAATTTCTGCATGGTGCAAAAATTGGCAATTGACACTAAATATAGAAAAGTGTGAAGTAATACACATGACCACTAAAAGAAATCCGCTGAACTTCAATTATGTGATAAATCAGTCAAACCTTAAGGTCGTAGATTCTACCAAATACCTAGGAGTTACAATTACGAACAACTTTGACTGGAGAGAACACATAGAAAATATTGTGTGGAAGGCGAACCAAAGGTTACGTTTCATTAGCGGAATGCTTCGAAGATGAACCAGCTCCACCAAAGAGACTGCCTACATCACACTTGTGCGTCCTCTCCTGGAGTACTGTTGCCCCTTGTGGGACCCTCACCAGGTGGGACTGACGGAAGACATTGAGAAGGTCAGAGAAGGGAAGCTTGTTTTATCACGTTACGGTGGGAAAGCGTCACGGAAATGTTGCACGAATTGGGGTGGAAATCATTAAAAGTAAGACATTATTCATTGCGGCGTGATCTGTTTGCGAAGTTTCAATCGCCGAAGTTTAGTTCTGAATGTGAAAATATTTTGATAGCACTCACCTACTTAGGGAGACATGACCATCCCAGTAAAATAAGAGAAATCAGATCGAAAACGGAACGATTTAGGTGTTCTTTCTTCCCGCGCGCTATTAGAGAATGGAACGGTAGAGAAAAGTTATGAAAGTGGTTAATGAACCCTCTGCCAGGCACTTTAATGTGATTTGCAGAGTATCTATGTAGATGTAGATTATCCACACAGTATATTTCGACATTCTTTGAGTTCTATGCATCCAGCTGCTGTAAATCTGCCCTGCTGATAGCAGCTTGCTATTACTGCCAAATTTTTTTAGTTGGAGTAACCCTGCAATCCAACACACTATAGACAGAGCTTGGGTTTCACCATGTTCCTCAGACAATCACCCTTATTCTGCATGGCTAGAAACAATTACACTACCCATGTATTCATATTGGTGTTTACTCCTCTGGATGGACACACAGTTTCCAGGTAATAATTTTTGCACTCACTTCTCATAATGCTTGGACTCAGTACTGCCTGAGCTATTTATATGTAAATGTAACCATTCATGTACACCATACGCACTGATTCATCAATAAATCATTATTGAACTCTAAGAGGGTGTAATAATTTAAATTCCCAACAATGTTACAAAACTCTACTCTGGAAAGCAAGTGAAGGAAGAGTTTTTAAATATAGGCCATCAAGGGCCATTGCGAACACTTTTGGCATTCTGGCTTCGGTTTTTACTTGAGTTCAGCAAACCGATATTGTTACATACAGTGGCGCAGCCAGTGGGAGTGGGGGGGGGGGGTTATAATGGAGCTGAAGCCCATCCCAAAAACCTCCCAAAGATTTTTTTAATTTTATTATTTTTTATTGTTTTAAACAAGTCAGCACTGGATATTTGAAATAGTACAGATGTAATAAATCACAATGTAACGATAATTTACCAAGCACAACTGAACGTGACAATGTGTCACCAACATGATGCCACCACAGAGAACGTGTGCTGATGTTACTGTGATCAGTTTTAATGCCGCCGTGACTAGCTTTGTCGCTATAGTTACTGTTATGCTTAAGTTATGAGCCGATTGTTCATATGTGGCGACCCACAGCTTAGTTGGTCAGCAGCGCCACTGATTGGAATTTTATGAACAACAATAGTATTATTTTAGTTCGTTTTTCACACATAGAGTCTCATGTTAATTAAACTGCTTAATTATTTTACGAGCTGATTATATACACTCCATTTCTACCACGTTGGACCTCTTCCACTTTCAAATTAAAGCGAGCCTACTCGCTTTATTTCTTGTGCGATTGTTTTCGTGGAATAATTGGTTAAATAATAAAAAATAATGGATTAAGAAATTCAGTAGGCTTTATTTAAAAAAAAAAAAAAAATTACCCCCCCCAACCAAATCCTATCTGTGCCACCGGTTACAACAACCTGTGGAGGCAAAAGCGATCACTCACACAGCCGTTTGTCTCGTTTATTTTTCAAGGTGCAGTGATGAGCCACGGAACTGTTACAACCATAGTCCTGATCTGTATTTACAAACCGCAAAGATGTTTTGATTCTTACGATTTACAATGATTTATAAACATGCGAGATGATACCAGGCACATGGAGATCATGTGACATTGTATCAGCTTCCACAAGGTGTTGTACAGTGGCGAAGAAAGTATGGACGGATGTGACTGCACTATGTAAAATACAGAAAAAGACCAGTGATCAAATTTTTTTGTATCTCTTTTACCGCAATGTGTATTGTCTTTCTTGTTTTTTTAATATTGTACAAGAATTGCAGCGAATAGGGAAACGTGTTGACTGGAATGCAGTATCTGCACCACTGCCAGATGGTCCGCTTGAAATTATTTTCAGTTTTTCGACTTTACAGGTAACCATGAGCGATCTTAATTTTTTTGTCACTACATTCTTTTACTGTGTGGAGAGAATTTTGGAAAGATCTTGTGTTTTTATCAAATGCAACTTATAATTAAATCGATACTTAGAAAAATATGAAGATGATAATGCAAAAATCAATAGGAATCTAAAACTCACTGGTTTATTTCGAAACTTGATATCCCGTATCACACCTAGAGAAATATTTTAATCAAGGACGCACTGATCCACTTTAGTAAAAATAAAATGTTAAGTGGAGAAAAATATCGACGGCTGCTTGTCGACTGCTCTTTACGCTACGGCGACATTCGAACCCCAGATGTAGCAATACTTTAGCTATAAAAAGCAAACAAACAAGAGACTGTATGTGAGAGCGTGTTTAGCATATTCGCAGACGATAAATACAATCCAAGCAAAAATACAGTAAACTGGATATCATATGTGGAAGAACAGTGCACAGACGTAACATATTTGGAGAACGAACTGACATACGATATTAAAAACACATTCTTCCTTTCTTCACACTGTAGATAGTGAAATGGTAAGCCATTAACACACGCAAATTGTGCAGGTCCTGAACTGTACCTAATGTATGCGAAGTTTTCTTGTGATATGCAGCAACATTATTTTAGAATAAATGATTTCCTTTATAGTATCTAATTTTTTCCTTCTGTTAGTTTTTTTTTAAATTATTATTTACATTGGTGTCGAATGTTTTTCTTTGTTTATTCCATGACGATATATACCTTTTAACCTCGATTGCAAAACGTAGGCAAATTACTACTAGGTATAGGCGATTTAGTCGTACCCACATTGGACCATGTTTGCCCGTACATATTTAGGACAGTTGTTGGAATGAAATACAAGATTATATTATATGCATTCATATAAATTGATTATATGCGTCCCATGTTAAATAATGTGATTGTTTGAGGTCTTCACTGCTATGAAATGATTCAACAGGAATGAGGAGTGCGCTTGTAATATTTCATTTATAATAAATGGAAAGGCTACAAACACTAAAACTAGTCAATTGTTTGCTCTTTAAACAGTTCTAGGAGGCAACATATAAAACATTTTTTGTCAGTGTTTTTTTTTTATCTATCTATCCACGAGATCTTGTCAGATCATGGTAGGGCCTATAGGCAGAAGAGTTGGACTTCATGTAACACGGTATTGTTGTAGTCATGATTACGTACTTATGTTGTCAAACAAGCTATTAGTACATTATCATTATTGTCATCGTCATTGGTTCAGTGACAGTGATGTTAATTTTTCTCAGTGCTAATGCTGGCATAATTGTTGTTGACATTGGTACATTATTGTTTACCAAAGAACCCTTTCAGTTACTGGAGCACTGTCAATCAGATATTACTTCACCACAGCTTTGAATTCTACTTCGTTCTTTAAATGTTGTTTTTTGGGACAACTGAAGCACAGGATACTACCTGTATTTTTTAAGTCGGCATGTTGTGGTGTATGTGTTGAACCAGTGAACTTTTGCAATGAGGATATTTCTTTTCTAAATTAATGTGTTGTTAGTTTTTACAATACAAACTGACCAATTTATGTTCACCTATCCACATACTGAGCACCATGATTTCATTAAAAAATAATAATCACATGAAGCTTTGACTGTCTGTAATTGCAACTGCTTGGCAGAGCACTTTGCTGAAGGAAAGTTTCTTTGCACAGAATGGAGTGTTTTATTTTATGAGTTTTGTATTTCGGAATGTTTCCCACTCCCCCTGCCCCCTCCCATTTACAGTGTGTCTGCTCATGGGTCAAAACAGAGGGATGGTATCGGGAACTGTGGTATTCCCTAATTTTTGAAATATCTTTTCTCTTAGACTTTGGACTCCATTTTGGCAGAGCTTAATTTGTGTTTGGGCATTTCAAGATTATTTTTTAGCCTTGCAGTGTAAAAGTTACATCTTTTTTGACGAAGAGATTGAAAATATCAATCACATAGGTACTGCTTTATGAACAGCAGGGTTTCGTATAGGCCTAGTCCTTTATATGCAGGCATGGGAGCAGTGGCTTGCAGGATTTTCTAGCAGAGACACCTTTTAAAATTCTTTATTATTCTTTTGGCATTCTGAATACTTTTATGGTGTTTGGAGAAGCACCCAAGAATATCACATCCAGAGAAGTGCACACTTTTTATGTGATTTATATTGCAGTATCTTATGTGTCTATGTAACATAATGTGTTCAATTTTTTCATAAGGTTATCAATACAAGATATCCACATGACATTTTGGATCCAGAGTCAGAAAAACTATGTCATAGCTGTTCTATTTATGGCTTTGACAGATGGATATTTATAATTTCTGGGAATTTTTCTTTGATATTATGGAAACTGAGTGTGACAGTTTTCATATCATCCATAACAAACATATTTCTTGTGATCCATCCCACTGTTTTATCCATTGCCTTTGCAAAGTTTTCTAGCAGTAATTTTTACATTTTTGCACTGATTAAAAAGCTTGTCATTGGCAATCTGGTGAGTATTTGGACAGTTTGTTTGTAGATGATTTATGTTTTGCAGGATCAGCACTAGCCCCTAAGCTGATGCTTTGACAACACCATATTTCACCTCTTGAAAACTTGTATAATGGTTTATAATTATGTTGCAATCAATCTGTTGCATTTATATTGTTTATGCATACAAAGGTATGAGCTGACCCAGTCATTAAATCTGCCGCTAATGCATAGTTGGTTTAATTTATGTGGTAGTGGCTCATGATCTATAATACTGGATGCCTTTAACAAAGCATATACAGTGGCCACTGTCCACTTAGTTAGGTTTGCTCATGAGTTTGTAGATAACTGTTCTTCAAGTGAGTGTTCCAAAAACCATGCTCTGAGTGGAATTTGATATTTTTGCATGAATTCTGTAAGCATTTTGTGGAATACATTCTCTAAACCTCTTGAGCAGCCAGGTAAGAGTGGAAATTACATGTAATTACCATGTTCCCTGTTTCCTTTGTTTGGGCATAACTGAATAGTGGGATAACACACTTCAGCTTTGACCCATCACACTAATGGGAATGTGGGGGTTTTGGGTGGTGACATTCTAAGTGGATAAAATGACAAAACAACATATTCAAAAAAATCATACTAGACAGAAAAAAATGCGCTCCATAAAACAAGCCACAACCAAAACACTAGGGGTCACAAACCGTATAGGAAACTTCAATTGACTATATTACACCTCAATTGAAACTAAGGATACTAAACACCACCTCCCCCCACCCCCACAAAATAAAGAAACAAACATGAGAAACAGCATTATTTTATGACGCGACTCCACCCGTTGACTTTGACACGACATCAGCATGTTGGAAAACCTGTGCATGGGATAAAATCTTACATTTATTTATTGAAGATAAAAAAAATAATCTGTGTTTATCCTCATAATTTACAGACAACAACAGAATGTAACATTGATCACAGGTCTCAGCCCAAAAATTCCCACATTCACCATTCACTTGGGGGAGGGGGGGGGGGGCTCTCTGTTATCCTATACCTCACTATCAGAGTGAAGCTACAGATAACTTTTTAAACACAAACATTTTAATCTACAAGTTCATCTATTTCCTGCTTGTAAACAAACTATCGTCTTTAACTCAGCCACCACATAAATAACTCACTCCACCTACAAACATGCACACACCTCAAAACTTAACACTTCAGCTAAAATGCCAAAGAGCTGAAGAAATTTAATGACAACCCCCTTAGTTTCACCCATAGCGTCTTTCAGGTGAAATAAGTTAAATTTCCTTGTCAAAACCAAATATTTGCAATAAGAAACGAAGAAATTAACAAACCAGAATAATTTTTACAACTAATCCATGAGCGGGGGGGGGGGGGGGGGAACACACACACACACACACACACACACACACACACACACACACACACACACACACACACACACACACATTCTGAACCACAATGAAAGGCACAAAATTAGTAAGCTACACAACCAGTACAAAATATGAAACTAACCATATGACAAGTAATGATGACAAATCATTGGAATTCTTCACGAGAAAGTGCCACGTCATAATTACTCATGCCACATGTCAACAAACACCTTAAAATTAGAGTGCAGTGATGTCTTTACCTACTACAACATGTCGAACTTCATGGGTCAAAGCCGAAGGGCGGTATCCCCGTCTTCGTATGAGCCCTTTTTTCGTGTATTAGTTTCAATTTTGCAAATTTTAGATGAGTAAGTGGTTCTACAATGAGTTCACTATGCCTTTTTATTATTCCATCTGCTCCTGAAGATTGTTTCATTTTTAGGAATTTTATGATGGCTATGTATCTACATTGAGATAGGGTGAAAATTTACTATTGGCATTGTAGTGTGCTGCTGTTAGTAATGACAATTGAATGTTCTTTGTGTTGTAACAGTACAATTTATTTTTGATAAAGGACTGTACAACACATAGATTAAGTGAACAATTCACTATGGTGGCATGTCACGGTACACAGCTAATGTTTACACGTGAGGCTCGGGCGAGAGCTACAACATAACTGCACTGCAAGCCCTTGGAGGCGGCGCCATCGTGCGGCGGACTCGGCGGTGGCGTGTCTTTCATATGCCGCGAACGGATGGGGCGCGGCTTGCGGTGGCGCGCTCCAACACTTTGGATACCCAGTCACATGGAATCGCTTAATCTTACTAGGAGCAAAACACAAACAATACCCTCACTACGTGATAGTAATGGCGATCCTGCTGATGACAGTGCTTCTAAAGCAGAGTTACTAAACATAGCTTTTAGAAATTCATTCACCAAAGAAGACGAAACCAATATTCCAGATTTTGAATTATGAACAGAAGCCATAATAAGTAACGTAGAAGTAGATATCATTGGAGTAGTGCAGCAACTATAATCACTTAACAAGAACAAATCTTCTGGTCCGGATTGTATACCCATTAGGTTTCTATCTGATTATGCTGAAGCGATAGCTCCTTACTGAACAGCCATATACAACCGCTCTCTCAAAGAAGGATCTGTACCAAAATATTGGAAAGTTGTGCAGGTCAGACCTTTCTTCAAGTACTAAACTACAAGCCTATTTCATTGACGTCAATTTGCAGCAGGTTTTTGGAACATATCCTGCATTCAAATATTATGAATTATCTCGAACAGAATCTATTGACCCAAGGTCAACATAGATTTAGAAAATACTGTTCATGCGAAACACAACTAGCTATTTATTCACACGAAGTGATGGGTGCTAGCGACAAGGGTTCGACTTCCAGAAGGTTTTTGACACCATACCTCACAAATGGCTTTTCATCTAATTGTATGGTTATGGTCTATTGCCCAAAATTTGCGATTGGATAGGGGACTTCCTGTCGTAGAGGACACAGTTCGTAGTAATCAATGGTAAGGCATCGACTAAAACAGAGGTGATATCGGGCGTTCCACAGGGTAGTGTTATTGGTCCTCTGCTGTTCCTTATTTACATAAACGATTTAGGGGAAAAACTAAGTAGCTCTCTTAGATTTTTTGCAGATGATGCCATCATTTACCGTCTAGTAAAATCATCTGAAGATCAATACCAACTGCAGAATGATCTGAATAAGATATCACTATGGTGTAAAAGATGGCAATTGACTCTAAATAATGAGAAGTGTGAAGTTGTCCACATGAATAAGAAAAGAAATCTGTTAAACTTTGTTTACAAGATAAATAAATCAAACGTGAAGGCAGTGAACTTCACAAAATATGTAGGAATTACTATTGCTTCAGACTTAAACTGGAAAGAACACGTAGATAATGTCGTGGGAAAGGCAAACCAGAGAGTGTGTTTTATTGGCAGAACCCTTAAAAGATGCAACAGAACGACAAAAGAAACTGCATACACTACGCTTGTCCGTCCATTTTTGGGGTATTGCTGCCCAGTGGGGGATCCTTATCAGGTGTATTTGACGGAGGACATCAAAAGAGTCCAGAGAAGGGCAGCTTGTTTCATATTGTCACGATACAGGGGAGACAGCGTTACTGAAATGATTTCAGGATCTGGGATGGAAATCATTACGACGATGCGGCGTTGGCTTCTTACAAAACTCCAATCGCCAACAGTCTCCTCCGATTGCGAAAAAATATTGTTGACTCCCACTTACATAGGTAGAAATGATCATCAGAATAAAAGACGAGAAATCAGAGCCCGAACAGAGAGATTCAGGTGTTCTTTCTTCCCACGCGCTACTCGAGAATGGAATGGATGATCAATAGTATAATGGTGGTTCGATGAACCCTCTGCCAGGCACTTAAATGTGCTTTGCAGAGCATCCCATGTAGATGTACTGCTGTTTCTGCTCTGTAGTTGGCAAAATTCCTGTATCTACCCTTGTCTGCTCAGTAAATTAATTATTCCCAACTATGGGTGAGGGGAAGTCAAAACACTGAAGATCTTTGTGATGATGGTTACTTGCTGCTAGAGATGCCACTAACTAGCTGTGGCACATAAGTATCCTGAGGAGATGACAACAGAACCCCAACTGCTCATTGACTTTCAGGAAGTAACTGGGACGGCCATGTCGATTACGACTTGACTGTCTCACAAGGTTATCCTTGAATGCAAGGCCGCAACTCGACAGTCTTATGTTAACAATTATGAAAGGAAAAATTATGTTAAATGGAGAATCCAGTTGGAGACTGATGCAGGATTTAGGAAGGGAAGTGGATGCGTCGAACAGATATTTGTCCTAAAACAACTGATAAAACACAGGGCCTTCAACAAAAAGATGGTAGTAGCCCTTGTAAACTTCATGAAGGAATATGACAACATTGACAGACTTATTCTTGGAATGATTCTGAAGAGCAGAAGAGTTTGAGATGAAGAGTGGTATCCAACAGGGAGGTTGATTGTTACCAATTCTGTTCAACATTGTACTGAACGAAGTGGAGAATTATGAATAAGAAAGTGGGAATACTGAACACAACATGTGGGGGGGGGGGGGGGGTAGGGCGGGGGACAAAAAAGCTAAAAGCTCCCAAAGCAGACTGCCTAGTCTTTGTGGATGAAATAGCAATACTGAAATGGAAGAAGATCTCCTTAGGCAAATAGCCATAAGGGTGGCACTGAGATTTGCCTGTAATAAGATTAAGACACTGAACATCATTGGACTGGAAAAACACCAGAAGGCATAGTGGAAAAGTTGGATAAATTTAAGTACCTGGGTTGGTACATAACAGGAAGGAACAAGATCCATGAAGGAATATCAGAAAGGATAAAGATTGTCAGCCTTAATTATATATACAGGGTAGGTCAAAAGTCCTTGGGGACCTTCATAAGTTGAAAGAGTGAAGGGAAAATTGAAAAATGATGATGGGAACAGTAGGTAGAACATTCCCCCATTTGGATCTCTGGAGGAGGACTATCATGGGGATGTCTTAATCAGGAAAATACACTATTCCTGAAGGTAGCAGGAGTAAAATATAGGGAACAAAATGCTATGTACAATGTGTACACAAATTTGACAGCAATTTTAAGAATTGAAGGTTACGAAACGGCCACATACCCACAACTGTCACGTCGGGCAGCTGCGTTCCAAGTAAACCGTCTGCGAGGATGGGAGGCAAGGGAAGGGGAATGGGAAAGCTGTAAGACAGTTGTTGTTATATTCGACTTAGGGTTTTTCCTCAATGCTACAATTTATTTCATATTACAGTTTTTTTTTTTCAGTTTTACATAAACATGCTTTTTAAATTTTTCATGAATTTAACTTTATTCTAAATTTACTGTATATCTTTTTATATAAAGCAAAGTGTCCGTGTGTTTGTGTGTACATATTGCATACAAATCTACAGTTTTGATCCAATCTTTATGAAATTTTGTACACATAAGCTTCAATCCATGAGGGTGGTTGCCATAAGTGTAAGAATCGCATAAGCACATAGTTTACGAGATATGCTGTCATAAACAATGAGATGTGCGAAAAACTGCTCAATTAAGCGACAATGCTGCACACTCTCTCCTAAACCACATGACCGATTTCAACTAAATTTGGCACACACATTCCTTATGTGAGATAACAATTATTGTAGAAGTAAGAACCACATATGACACATGGTTCATCTTTATTTTCCTCACACAGACAACATGTTGCTTGATCAGGGGTGGACTCCCCAAAGAATTTATTCACATTACATTTTGGACAAGTAACGAAAAATATTGTTTATAATAAAGTTTTGAATTAAATGAATTATTAAGGTTACATATTATTTGCATCTTGATGACCTTTCTTTGTTTAGATACTGCAGTTATTATTTTGTACATTATGCAAGATAGCCTTATTTCTTGAATACTCTCCCATAAATATGACATGTTATTAAAAAGAGGAGATGAACACAGAGAGAAGGGATATAAGAAGTACTAACTCAAGGCTTGAATAAATAAATAAATAAATACCCGGGTTTTCAGCTAGTCTTCATATGTAAATGGGGCGAAAAGTTTTTCTGCTAACACTATTTTGCATGTAGGACTACGAAAATTGGTGTTTTTCAGTCAGACATTAAAAATTAGGTATTTCAAAGATTTAGGAAATTCAACCTGCAAGGGATTGAAAAATAGAAGAAAGCTTTTTTTTTCTGAAAATAAAGTGAACTCAGTAGTTTATCCAAACTAGTTCAGTGAACAACTTAAAGTGAACTATTTAGCTCATTTGAAATACTTCAGTAAGAAAAACTGCTGTGAAATGAATGGTTCCGTAGAAGGAAGTACTTTTTCCATCTCTGTGTATTAGAGACAAAGAGAGAAGGGAGGAGTTCATTGACTGAATATTGGAATACATAAATACCTGATAGCCAAGACAGTGAGAAACCTAAGAGGCAAGAAACAGACAGACAGGGAATGTGTTTGGCAGAGAGTTTGAGGAAAGGAGTATAGGATATATATATAATCCCCATGCATATTTAGCAACCATTGATTGGTCCACTAATATATATTATAAAAACTGGGTTGGGGGGGGGGGGTCAGATCTCCTCCTAAACTACTGGACTGATTTGAGCCTAACTTGTTTCGTATTCTTCACCATCCAGCAACAATGGCTGTGGTGGTAATAACCACCAGTGACACATAGTTAAGAAGAAGTGATGTTATAAACAATGAGAATCACAAAAAAATGTCACACTGTGTGACACATGAATGATGACCTCATTGATCCACTATTTGAGATCAAGAGCAAATGATGATTTCAAACCTTACAGAACGTTTTGTCATTTATACATTAAAACTGAACCAATTGGCATGTTGTTACAATTTATTACTTCTGCACTGCTAATTTTATTGGTGAGACATTTTACAGACTGTATAACCAGCCATACTCTTCCTCTTTGTAGCTTAGCTTTCATACCAGATGATTATATTAAGTCCTAACTTTTGCTTGTGCATCTAACTGTTCTTAAATAATGACAATTAATGGGTGCATTTTATGACCCACAAACAGATTACATGGGTAAACACCACAATTTATTTTCATAACTCAGTATAAAGACATACATTTTACACTCCTAATGACTTTGTGCCACAAAGAAACACTGTCTAAACTATCTGAATACACCTCTTCTACCCTGAACTTCCTTCTGCTATCTCCCACAGACAACAGCTGACTGACTGTTGCTTGCTGCACCTCATTGTTTGTTGTTAAGACCACAGATTCTTATTATCCAGAGACTTTCGCTAAATTATCAGTCAAAGAGCTGTTCAGTATTGACATATTATGTACCCTTACAACTGTATACACAGATACCACTTCATGTTACAGTATGATTCGTAAGTCAGAAGAAGTGGCTTCATAAACAGTTAAATGTATGGAAATTTCCCCATCATGCATGGGATTGTAATTTATAACATCTTTACTGCCAACTCTATAAGGAACACGTTTTGTAGCAGTTTCCTAATATTCCACTCTTCAGTTCCTGCAAAAATTACATGCTGCTCAAAACAAGTGAGGGGTCAAATAAGATATTATACACAATATACATAAGTCAATATTGGAGGATAGCTAACAACTCACAATAAAGAGGCTCACTGAGCTGCTGACAGACACAAAAATAGATAATCACATTCACACAACTTAAATTTTCGGCCGTGGCCTTCCTCAGAAAAAGAAGCACATACATTCATGCAATCGCTCAGACACAATCGTTATATACACACAACCATCGTGTCTGGCCACTCCAGTGACACATCTAGACATTGAGTGAAGTGGGGAGAGGAGGGGGAAGGATGCCGGGTGAGGGTGGGGATGGAAAGTTCCGTGTTGCATGATGGATTTTGAAGGCTGTGATAGGCAGGAATTTTAATTAAAAAAAAGCCGTCAACAATCCGAAGATTGGTTTGAACACCACAGTGCTTTTCTAGGCATGGTCCTGTTTGGAGGTGGTATGCCGTTGCCTTCCTCTGACCTTCGAACTGACTTACCCAGCCAGTTATAGGGGGACCTACAGTTTAACGTGAGTTCCGAACCACAGTGCTACTCGGTATTTTTCACATGAGCAATGTCAGAGGTGAAAGAAGTGGAAAGTGACAGATAAAAATCCTAAGACCTGGCGGGGATCGAACTCGCGACCTTTGGATTTGTAGTCTGGCACTCTACCATTGTGCAACCGAGGCGCACGGAATTTTAATAGTGGCAATGAAAGCAGTGAATTTAAGGGGCGGGAAAGGATAAAAGGGAGGTGTAGAGGAATTGGTGTGGGGGGGGGGGAGATTTGAAATGAGAAGAGTAATAAGGAAAAATAATAATTGGAAACAAAGGGAAAAATAAAGTCAGGAAAAATAAAAAAAGTAAAAATAAAAAGTGGCGACACCCATTTTCAAGGAAGACATGAGATTCAGTATAATCAGTAGGGAAGGAAGAGGGGGGGGGGGGGGAAATGTTAGGCATAGGCTGCAGGGATGGGAAGTTATCTTTCGTCCAGGCCAGGATGGTTGCGAGATCGTAGAATGTGTTGAAGGGACAACTCCCATCTGCACAGTTCAGAAGAGCTGGTGGTGGATGGGAGGATCCGCATGGCTCGGGTAGTGAAGCAGCCATTGAAATCCAGAGTGCTGTGCTCAGCTGCATGCTGTGCCACAGGGTGGTCCATCTTGCTTTTCACCACAGTTTTGTGGTGGCTATTCATCCTGACAGACAGCTGGTTCGTCGTCATACCAGTATAAAATGCTGTGCAATGATTGCAGCAGAGTTGGTATATCACATGGCTGCTTTCACTGATAGCCTGACTTCTGATAGGGTACGATAAGCTTGTGACGGGAGTGGAGTAGGAAGTGCTGGGTGGGTGGATTGGGCAGGTTTTGCATTGGGGTCTTCCACAGGGAGATGCTCCCTGTGGTAAGGGGTTGAGGTTGGGAGTGGCATAGGAATGGACTAGGATGTTGTGGAGGTTGGGTGGGCAACGGAACACCACTGTCAGAGGGGTCGAAAGTTCACTTCTTTGCTTTCTACAGTATGTCTGCCTAGGTGTGTTTGCATCTGTGTAAATGTGTGGGTGTGTGTGTATTTGTTTACCTTTCTGTTCTTCCCCCAAGGTAAGTCTTTCCTCTCCCGGGATTGGAATGGCTCCTTACCCTCTCCCTTATAACCCCCATCATTTCCTTTTCCCTCTCCTTCCCTTCTGCCTGAAGAAGCAACTGGGTTGCGAAAGCTTGCGTTTGTGATTGTGTGTGTGTGTGTGTGTGTTTGGGTTTGTTTTATTTGTGCTACTATCACCACCTGTGCTCCACCTGGTGAGTAATCTTATATATATATGTATAACGAAAAGTGTGGAAGGAAATTATCATGGTGGAATAAACAAATATAAAAAACAGAAAACGGATGATTTACCCAAAAGGACCGGCTCGTCAATAGACACAAATAAAAATAAAAATCACACTCAAAACACACTTACTAGCTTTCGCCACCACTGGCAGCTTCTTCAGGAAAAAGAGGAAAAAAGGGGAGGAGAAAAGGAAGGATATGGGTTTTAAGGAAGTGGAAAAGGAGCCATCTAATCCCAGGAGTGGAAGGACTTACAAATGTCTGTCTAGGTGTATTTGTGTTTGGATATGTGTGAGTGTGTGTGTATTTGTCTATCTTCCTTTTTGTTCCCTAAGGTAAGTCCTTCCACTCCTGGGATTGGAATTACTCCTTTTCCACTTCCTTAAAACCCGTACCCTTCCCTTTCTCCTCTCCTTCCTTCCTCTTTTTCCTGAAGAAGCTGCCAGTGGTGGCAAAAGCTTGAATGTTTGTGTGTTTTTATTTGTGTTTTTTGTTTCTATCAGCGAACCTGTGCTTTGGGTATGTCAAACAAACTTTATTTTTATACGTATTTTCCCACCAGGAAAGTCTCTTTATAATAAACTATTGTCTAATATATAAAGCAGAGTGTCCATGTGTTTGTGTGTACATGTTGCATACAAATCTACAGTTTTGTTCCAATCTTTATGAAATTTTGTACACGTAAGCTACAATTCGTGAGGACAGTTGCCCATAAGTGTGAGAATCACCTGCGGTACATAGTTCACGAGGTGACGTCATAAACGATGAGATGCGCAGAAAACTGCTACATTTAGCGACAGTGCTGCTCATTTCCTCCTAAACCACTGGACCGATTTCAACCAAATTCGGTACACACATTTCTTACTGTGAGGTAACAATTGCTGCAGAGCTAAGAATCACATATGACACACGTTTCAGAATCACAGAAAACTGCCACATAATGCAACGAGACGTTATAAATACGCTATATGAGAATGATAGTACTTAGCAACTTGCAACAAACTTTTAACGCAATTTCAAACTTTTATTAAACTTTTTCTCGCTGACAACCATAGGAAAATGATGAAAGGAAAAAAGTTTCTCGCTTTCCCCAAATCTACAAATGCTAGAAATGTAGGTTTGCCTTTCCTTAATTTATCTTCTATGATAAGTCGTAAAGTGAGTATTGCTACCGTGTTCCTACATTTCTCCTGAATCCGAAGTGGTCTTCCCCAAGGTCGGCTTCTACCAGCTTTTCCATCCTTCTGCAAATAATTTGTGTTAAAATTTTGCAGCCATGACTTTATTAAACTGATGGTTCTGTAATTTTTACTCCTGTCTGCACCTACTTTCTTTGGAATGGTGGTTATTACAGTTTTTTTAAAGTCTGAGGGTATTTACCCTGTCTCATATGTCTTACACACCAGTTGAAATAGTTTTGTCGTGGTCTCCATGTCATGACTATTAAGTAAGTTGTGCCAATCTGTATTTTTATTTATTTTAATGAAATTGATTGTAATTATTATCCTGCGCTGAAACTAATGAAGTGTTGTGGCCTTTGTTTGATAGGCACTCTTCGGCACGCAGCTCGTCATAACGCTGGTGATGGTCAGTGTGATACAAAAGCTGGGACCGCACTACTCTTTGGCGAGATGGCTTCTCTGCTCCACAGGGTAGGCTCAGTTGTACTTTTTAGTAATTCTGTGCAAAACGTATTAGCACTGGCATATTTTTATTCAGTGATTTTTAACAGTGAATATTTGAGACAATTTTTTATTAGCAAATAGTGCATTGATAGTTGTTTTTAATACTCTTGGTACTGCTCTGATACTTGTCCACATCCACACAATTCCCTCCGTGCAACTAATAACTAATATTATATAAACATAATGTATTTATAGTCTGAGGTATGAAAACAATACACAGTGCTTAATTAGGAACAACCATGTGGTCTAGATACTTTAGGAACAGCTTGTCGCTCATATTCTGCATGCTCTGAGAGTGTTAATAGTGACATCTTGTTGAAGTTGGGTCTTCTGCCGGATATCAGCATCTTCCAAAACACGATATTTTGACGACCGTTACTCGGTGTCTTCTTCAGGTGTTGTCTCAGGCAACACCTGAAGAAGACACTGAATAATGATCGTTGAAATTTCGTGTTTTGGAAGACGCTGATATCCGACAGAAGACCCGACTTCAACAAGATGTCAAAAAATCGCTGGGAAAGTCTAAGAAATTACTGTGTTAATCATCATTGCTGTTGATGTTAATTTATTTTTCTTTTGCATTGTGTCAACTCATTATCTTTGGACATAAAGAATATTTGTGACACAACTGATATTTATAGTAAGGGATAGTTTCTTCTCTACTAGGCCTGCAGCATATACAAGGTCAAAATATGACATTATTGTAAAATAGATATCCAAGTTTGCAGCTAACAATATTTATCCAGCTTGTGCAAATTGATTCCACTACAAGCTTGTTTCGGCTTTTGCCATTTTCAAGTGGACGTTTAAGTTGGACTGACGTCCATAAAGCATATTTTTTGTGACAAGATGGTAAGGTCACGTTTTATCTCATAACTTTTTATATTTGACAGATATAGACACTGTTTACTCTGTTGATGGTTTATGTTTACGTAACAGCTGTGTCACAAATATTCTTTATGTCCAAAGATAATGAGTTGACACAATGCAAAAGAAAAATAAATTAACATCAACAGCAATGATGTAAACATAAACCATCAACAGAGTGAACAGTGTCTATATCTGTCAAATATAAAAAGTTATGAGATAAAACGTGACTTTACCATCTTGTCACAAAAAATATGCTTTATGGACGTCAGTCCAACTTAAACGTCCACTTGAAAATGGCAAAAGCCGAAACAAGCTTGTAGTGGAATCAATTTGCACAAGCTGGATAAATATTGTTAGCAGCAAACTTGGATATCTATATTACGATAATATAGTAAGGGATGTAATGGAAGTGGTTGTATTGCAACTGAATTCAGAAGCGATTTTTAAATTTGCTTTATTGGAACCAAAATCGGAACTGGAGGTAGAAGAAAGCTATGTTAAACTGTTAAGTGTAAGTTTAATAAAATAAAATTACAAACTTAATTCATCAGTTATATACTTGTTATTATTATTATTATTATTATTATTATTATTATTATTATTATTATTACAGTTCTTCACGCACCAGTTGCCAATAAATAAAATATATATGCCAACATGACATGTTTCGGGACGACATTATCCCATTATCAAGTCTGTAAAACAGAGGCTAAACATATGGACAATCTTTGAAGTTAGATCAGCTGTTTGTTAGTGCACAACTTGCTGCCATCAGGCAAACATGTCGTACTGCGCAAATTTTTTATGTTTGACAATGTAGATACACAGCTATTGTTTGACGATGCTTCCTAGCAGCAGATGAGTTTTTTAGGAGGTAGGTTAGTTTCATTAGAATATTTGTTGGTACAGTTGTTTGTATTTAGTGCCTTTATTATTCTACGTTTTCCCGTTTTACAGAACTTGATAATGAGATAATGTCATCCCGAAACATGTCCTGTTGACGTGTATATTTTATTATTGACAACTGGTGCGTGAAGTACAGTAATAGTTGTGAAACATTGTGTGATGGCGTCTAAACAGATGATACTTATTATTAGTTCAGAAAGTAATACTGGTAGGTTTATACTGTACACTTGGGAGTTGAAAATAAAAACAAAAGTCTTAAACACTAATAATAAATCAACCCAAATGAAGTGACTCCAAAAGCCACCGCTGCCACTGTACATCAACCTCCGATATAACTTCCGTTTAAAATTTATCAGAATCGAAGGAGCAAAATGAATCAGAAGTTGCAAACTTTCAGAATCGGAATTGGACCTCCGTAACATCCCTGATATATAGAATGATTCATATAACATAAGAGCTTGTACGACTTAACAAATTTTTTATTTTATTTTTATTTTCAATGATTTCTACAGTAAACTATCAAATTTGTAAATTCAAAACTAGGATAAGTATATTTGCATAGGTGCTCTTTGGCTGAAAACTGTGAAAACTGTAATGTCTGAGGTTGTTAATTTATAAGAGGGCAGCTGTTGATGAACTCTGACCAAGAAAGGTGCCTCAATGCTGTAACCATGAGCACTGTCATAAATAATATTTAAGTGAAAGAGGGTTTTTCATATTTTATCATTTACCCCAAAATTAATTTTTAATAATTACGAGGTCAGTATAACAATTGAAGGATTCATTATAAACTTCACTAAAATAAAGGATTAGGATCGGTTGATGGGACGCATCATGTAGTTTAAAGGAATTGTCAGTTTGGCAATGGTGGGAAGTAGGAGGGTAGAGAGTCCAGAAGCCAAAGCACAAGTACAGGAAAAGGTAGAAACCAAGGAATGAGTACAGTAAAAGGTAGAAACAGAGGCACAAGTACAGTAATAGTGTAGAAACTGATGTACAAGAACAGGAATTGTGTAGGAACCGCTGTACTTTGTGCAGTAATTGTGTAGAAATGAAGGTGATGAAACCAAGTCAAGAGTGTGGTAATATTGATAAAACCAAGGCACAATTACTTTAAAAGTGTAGAAACATAGTCACGAGAACAGTAATTGTGTAGGTTGCAGTAGTTATGTAGTAAGGAAGAGTCTTTAGCTTAAGCCGTCCTCAAACGGGAGGAGGGAGAACCGATAGTGGTACTCAAGGTACCCTCCGCCACACATCGTCAGGTGGCTTGCGGAGTATGGTTGTAGATGTAGATGTAGACGTGTTTTCCTGACATGGTGTAGGTCAGACGTGCTGTCTACCTAACTACAGCTTGCTCTGAAACGACCTGCTACATCCCATGGAACGTGCTGCTCATCGTGATTTGCTTTGCGACTTCAGCACCCATTGCAGATTGGCGTGTAGATCATTGTGTTTACAAAGATGGATGCGCTTAAAATTACACGGTATCTCTGTTAGCGATTGTCAAAAAAGAACTAAATTCTTTCTTATGCCTTCATGTGGTATGCAGTACTCTTACAGAAATTGTATTTTTTTTTTTCTGCAAGAAGCACAAAGGCAGTCCATTTATCTCAAAGTGGCTGAGAATAATAAAGAAATTTACGATAAAATCACTTTTGGCAAAAATTCTTTAAAAAATTGTCTACGGTACAATAAATTATCTTGCACCAGCTAAAATTGTCTTGCTCTTATATTCTCATTTTCCAAGTTGTAGATATCCTGTATATTCTGAGATAATAGGTTCTGACCAATACATTTTACTTGTTAAGCATCTGCTTCTGTAAACATGCGCTAGCCGTGTTCACTTTGCACTGTAAACCTGAACTATTCCAACACTGTACTGAACTGCAACATAATTCAAACACTATGGGAAAAACCAAGTGGTCTAGAACAAAAAAACTGAACAAATACTCTCATGGACAAAGTTCATTCTTATTTCTAATAAATAATGTCAAACACCGAATATTATAATTGTATTAAATTAACAAACAAGTTACATAAACCGTAATTAAACTAAGTCGTTATAAATACCTGTTATTTACATCTCTTTTTCTCCGCAGCTCATGACGCTAACCACTACGGTAATAAGTCGTCTTAAAAATAAATAACAATGAATATTGGATATTATACTTGAATTATAAGAAAGAATCAGAAACGTTAAGGAAACAAAAGAGGAAAAAATAAAAATATTTCGGAAGTGCACAGACTCGAACCTGTTCCGCTGATTGTTTCTGTACAATAGTCTGCAATGCTACCACTAGGCTATCCTAATCTCAAGCAAATGCTTCTGAATTTAGATGTACTAAACTTCTAAAATATGTTGTAATATGAAGATTATAGAGGAAAAGTTCCTAGCAGGAAAAATGTATATAAAAATAGATAAAGTTTACTTACCAGGCGAAGGAGCACCGGTAGTGACAGCAAACATAAATAAAGCAAACACAAGCACACACAAAAGCAAGGTTTCGCAACCTAGTTGTTTCTTCATGCAGAGTAGGGAAGGAGATGGAAAAGGAAATGATGAGGGTTTTAAGGGAGTGGATAAAAAGCCATTCCAATCCTGGGAGAGGAAAGACTTGCCTTGGGGGGAAAAAAGGAAGGAAAACAAATACACTCGCACCCACACACATACACACGCAAACACACTTAGGCTGACATATTGTAGAAAGCAAAGAAGTTGGACATAGATACCACTTGAGGCAGAAGCTCTGTCCTGAGAACTGAGGCAAAGATGTTAAGATGTTAAAGATGTTGGTCGGGAATTTGAATTTAGCGGAGGTTGAGACTAGGTGGACAACGGGAAGAGAGAATATGCTAAAGGGCAAGTTCCCGTCTCCGGAGTTCGAAAGATTGGTGTCGGTGGGAAGTATCCAGATAACCCAGATGGTGTAACACTGCACCAAGATGTGCTGGCCATGCACCGAGGCGTGTTTAGCCACAGGGTGATCCTCATTACCAACAAACACTGTCTGCCTGTGACCATTCATGCGAATGGACAGTTTGTTGCTGGTCATTCCCACATGTCAGTCATGTCAGTCATGTCAGTTGGTAGATCACGTGGGTGCTGTCGCATGCGGCTCTGCCCTCGATCGTGTACACCCTCCGGGTTACGGGACTGGAGTAAGTGGTGGTGGAAGGGTGCATAGGGCAGGTTTTACAATGGGGGCGGTTACAAGGGTAGGAGCCAGAAGGTAGGGAAGGTGGTTTGGGGATTTCATAGGGATGGACTAGGAGGTTATGGAGGTTAGATGGGTGGCAGAAACACACTCTCGCTGGATTGGGAAGGATGCCATGAAGGATGGATCTCATTTCGGGGCAGAATTTAAAGAAGTCGTATCCCTGCTGGAGGGCCATATTGAGAGTCTGCTCCAGTCCTGGAAAGTATCCGGTGACAAGAGGGGCACTTCTGGGGTTCGTTATTTATGTATGACATAGTATCACAAAGATGCTTATTTCATAGAATGCGTTATACCATAGTAAAGGACTGATAGCCTATTCTTTCACATTGAGCAAATTATAACACTAACACATGTTAAATACGAGAACCTTTAAAGCTATGAAAATGCTGTTTCCGGTAATTTATTGTAACAAATCATATCTAAAATGATACTTTTTCAAAATTTCTTCAATATTCTGGCGCGTTGAAAAAGATTATATTCATATTGTACACTACAACGAAAGAAGGCACGAAATACGGAGTTCCGTTTGCAATATGGCGGTTCAAAAGTTCTGCTTGTCACATGAAAACCAGGCTGCTTCTCATTGGCCATGTTCCACTCCACAAAGCAAAAATCTAACATGCTGGAGCCTTCCACGCTTCGCAGGATAGTGGAACGTGGTATTCCACTCTGCGGCGTCACCACTTCCTCCTCCAAGCGCGTTTCCACGTTCGGTGAGAGGACGGCTTTAGCCTAGCACAGAGTTGCAGTGACCAGTCCTTGAACTGCAGACCATTGCAACACTAACTGAAGAGCCTTGCAAACTAAGTCGTGACTGTTCTATCAAGACACAATTTATTGACTCAATTAGTGGAGCTAAGCCTACTCAACACCCCAAACAATAATTCTTCTTATAATTATTAAATAACAATTCTCCTTAGAAGTTTTTGTTTAAATTCTTCCTAGAAATACCTCACAAACAGTTTCTTCAGTATAGCTCTCTTGAAAATATTGCAATATACGTGACAACCAAAATTCACTAGCAATGCAGCTGCTCCTAAGGCAGAATAATGAAAGGTAGAAATTATTACGATCCTTTGGTTCCTGCGTTCCTCGCGTAGTCTCCTGTGGAGAGCAGAGGTGGCCGGGTGGAGACCGGGAGGTGGGCAGCGCGGCGTGGTGAGATGACGCCCGAGAGACTACGGCAGCTTCCAGCGGCGACTCCGTTCCTCGACGGTGGCGTGGTCCAGGACGCCTTGACGTGGCTGTAGGGCCGGTATTTAAGGCGGCGCGGAAGGAGACACTCGAAGCTGCTTGGCGGTCCGCAGCGTGCTGTGATACGCCGCTTTCGTGTCTACTTCCCTCACGTGAAGTAGTCCGTGCTGTCGCTGATACTGCGCCGGCGCCCGGCGGGAATGGCCTAGCAACATCTACATACATACTCTGCAATTCACCGTAAGGTGCGTGGCGGAGGGTACACTGTACCACTACAAGGCATTTCCTTTCCTATTCCACTCCCAAATTGAATGAGGAAAAAAAGAATGCCTATATGCCTCCGTACGAGCCCTAATTTCTCTTATCTTGTCTTTGTGAACTTTACGCGAAATGTAAGTAGGCGGCAGCAAGATCGTACTACACTCAGCTTCAAATTCCGGCCCTCTAAATTTACTTAACAGAAATTCACGAAAAGAACGTCATATTTCTTCCAGTGATCCCCAATTGAGTTGCCGGAGCATTTCCGTGACACTCACGCGTTGGTCGAACCTACCGGTAACAAATCTAGCTGCTCGTCTCTGAACCGCCTCTATGTCTTCCTTTAAACTGATCTGCTGCAGGTCCCAAACACTTTAGCAATACTCAAGATGTGGTCGCACAAGCGTTTTATACGCGGTCTCCTTTACAGGTGAAGTACATCTTCCCAAAATTCTCCCAATAAACTGAAGTCGGCAGTCCGCCTTACTCACAACTGTCCTTACATGCTAGTTCCATTTCATATCGCTCTGCAATGTTACACCTAGATATTTGAACGACGCGACAGCATCAAGAAGCTCACTACTAATGCTGTATTTGAACATTATGGGATTGTTTTTTCTACTCATGCGCATCACCTTACATTTTTCTACATTGAGAGCTAGCTGCCAATCTTCGCACCAACTAGAAATTTTGTTTATGTCATCCTGTATGCTATTACAGTCAACTAAAGACAACACCCTCCCATACACCACAGCATCATCAGCAAACAGCCGCAAATTACAACTTACTCTGTCCATCAGATCATTTATATAGATAGAAAATAATAGCGGTCCTATCATCTCTCAGCCATGTCTGGCCTGCGTGCCTCGTGATGTAGCTGAGTCGAGGCGAGGTGTGGGGTTTAAGCAAGGTGCGCCCGATGACAATGTTGCGCCGTGGCGCATGTACTGGCGCACTTTTGTCTGTTGCCGTTGCGTGCCACGGCACTAACTACTTTAACTTTGATACAACTCAGAATAGTTTAATTGCATTTGACCTATGTTTTCCGTGCCACTTGACAGTTTAAAAGCAATCTATTGCTTTTGCCGATAAGCAGCAGATTGTATGTGCTTTCCACAGTGGAGGAGTTTTTCTCTGGCACGACAGCGGAGTGTCTTTACAATTGGTTTTATCCCTTTTGCAGGCTCATTAGGTTCCTGTACCCCACCGACGACGAGCTGCGGAGAGCTGCCGGAGTCCCCAAGGACAAACCCAAAGGGAGGAAGGGCGGGCGACACGCGGAGAACGGCAGAGCTGGCGACACCTTCCACGTCCCGAGGAATCTAGATATACAGGTAATGTAGGCTTGTCGTAGATGCTGGGAACAAATCTCTGGAAAAGTTTTCAGTTTAAATGAGATGTTGTTGATAAAACAGCTGCAGTGTTATAAATATCAATTTAATAAAAATAAACAATCCCCGAGATAGATTTTCATCTCGAATATGTCAAAGACAATAATGATAAATCTGAAGCATAGAATTAAAATTTGTGATGTGGCCGGGAATCGAGCCCGGACCTACGTTAGACCACCACACCACTAACAATTAAGGCGCCTCGGAATAGTCTATGTACGATTTCCCTCCACGTCACAAACTTTAATTCAGCTTCTGTGTTCCAAAGATAATGGCCACTACTGCCAAGGCTCTCCATACAGCGGAATAGCACCTTGGCAATGGACATATTGGAACAATCCCATTAAGGTGATATAAATATCAATTTAATACAAATAAACACTCCCTGAGATCTTCGTCTCGAATGTGTCAAAGACAATAATGATAAATTTGAAGAATAGAAAATTTAGACTATTCTGAGGCACCTTAATCGTTAGTGGTGTGGTGGTCTAACAGTTAAGATGTCTCCCTAGTAAGCCTGGAGGTCCGGGTTCTATTCCCAGCCGCATCACAAATTTTAATTCTATGCTTCAGATTTATCATCTGCAGTGTATTTAGCAGAGGTTCCATTGGTCACTAAAGTCCCTTTTTTTCCCCCAAAAGTACCTAAAACGTCCTATTCGATTAATGATGGAAATTCTCCTCAGAGGTGATAAATATTTTTCAAAAGAGATAGATTGGCTGGCCAGTACTTACCTTTGTGCTGCACCACTGATAGTTACACAAATGAAGAAACATAAAAAAGGGGACAAAAAAGGACAGTTCCTTCCTCGAGTGGGAGAGAAGGGAAGAAAAAAGGATGGGAACAGAAGGGAAAGGTAATTCACGACCTAGGTCGTGAAGGTGGTGTTTCAGGAGTGTAGACATCAGAGATACTGCATGTATGTACTGAGCCAAACCAGAGAGGATAAATATAACCAAAGAGAAAAGATCAAGTAGTAAAGAGAAGAGAAGACGAGTGAACAGAATGGTGCTGAGGTTACATGATCTACCCATCTAATCTTCAAAATTCGTCTGCTGCACCACATTTCGAAAGCTTCTATCATCTTTTTGTCTGAACTCCATATTGTCTACGTTTAACTCCCATACAATGCTACAGTCCAGACAAATGCTTTCAGAAGGGACTTCGTAACTTATAAATTAATATTGGATGGTAACAAGTTTCACTTCTTTAGAAACACTTTTCTTCCCATAGCCATTCTGTATTTTATATCTTCTCTACTTCAGCCATCAGAAGTTATCTTGCTACCCAAACAACAAAACTCATCTACTGCTTTTATTGACTTATTGCCTAATCTAATTCCTTCAGCATCACCCGATTTTCTAACACTACATTCCATTACCTTTGTTTTACTCTTGTTAATGTTCATGTTATACCTTCCTCTCAAGACACTGTCCGTTTTGTTTAATTGTTCTTCTAGGTCTTCTGCTGTCTCTGACAGATTTACTGTGTCGTCAGCAAACTGCAAGGTTTTTATTCCATCTCCGTGGACTTTAATTCCCTCTCCAAATTTCTCCTTGCATTTTTTCACAACTTGCTCAATGTACGGAATGAACAACATTGGGGAAAGGCTATAACCCTGTCTTACTCCCTTCCCAACCACTCCGACCCTTTCATGACCTTCGACTCTAATAATTGCTGTCTGGTTTTTGTAAAAGTTGAATATAACTTTTCGTTCCCTATATTTCACCCCTGTTAGCATAGTATTCTCCAGCAATTATTTTCCCAGTGGGGAGATAATCTGCAAACAGAATCCCCTTCAAATCCCAGAACATATGCCATGACCTTTCCAGCAAAAAGAATTTTCTTTGCAGTGGTGCAGAAAGTGAGTTGCTTTGCCTGTTGTATTCTCTGGAGTTTCATCTGTGGTCAAAAACTGGTACAAAAAATTTTGGTTGTTTGTCCTAAAGCGTCCTGTTTAATGTCCTCATGCACGATGTCACAAAAGAAATGACAGGAACAAGCACATCCATATACACTGATGACATGGCCATTATGGCAACAGATATCACTGTGGTGTAAAAATTGGCAATTGACTCTAAATAATGCGAAGTGTAAAGTCGTCCACATGAGTACGAAAAGAAATCTGTCAAACTTTGTTTACAAGATAAATCAATCAAACGTGAAGACCGTAAAGTCCACTAAATATCTAGGAATGACTATTACTTCAGACTTAAACTGGAAGGAACATGTAGATAATGTCCTGCGAAAGGAGAACCAGAGACTGCTTTTTATTGGCAGAACCCTTAAAAGATGTAACATAACTACAAAAGAAACTGCATACACTATGCTTGTCCGTCCATTTTTGGGGTATTGTTGCCCAGTATGGGATCCTTAGCAGGTGGGTTTGACGGAGGGCATTGAAAGAGTTCAAAGAAGGGCAGCTCGTTTTGTATTGTCACGATACAGGGGAGACAGTGTTACAAAAATGATACAGAATCTGGGATGGGAATCATTACAACAACGGCGCTTATCGCTGCGGTGTGGGCTACTTACGAAATTCCAATCGCCAATATTGTTGACTCCCACTTAAATAGGTAGGAAGATCATCAGCATAAAATACGAGAAATCACAGCTCGAACGGAGAGATTCAGGTGTTCTTTCTTTCCGCACGCTATTCGAGAATGGAATGGGAGATAAATAGTATAAAGGTGGTTTGATCTACATCTACATCTACATACATACTCCGCAATTCACCGTAAGGTGCGTGGCGGAGGGTACACTGTACCACTACTAGGCATTTCCTTTCCTATTCCACTCCCAAATTGAACGAGGAAAAAAAGAATGCCTATATGCCTCCGTACGAGCCCTAATTTCTCTTATCTTGTCTTTGTGATCTTTACGCGAAATGTAAGTAGGCGGCAGCAAGATCGTACTACACTCAGCTTCAAATTCCGGCCCTCTAAATTTACTCAACAGAAATTCACGAAAAGAACGTCGTCTTTCTTCCAGCGATCCCCAATTGAGTTGCCGGAGCATTTCCATGACACTCGCGCATTGGTCGAACCTACCAGTAACAAACCTAGCTGCTCGCCTCTGAACCGCCTCTATGTCTTCCTTCAAACCGATCTGCTGCGGGTCCCAAACACTTGAGCAATACTCAAGACGTGGTCGTACAAGTGTTTTATACGCGGTCTCCTTTACAGGTGAAGTACATCTTCCCAAAATTCTCCCAATAAACCGAAGTCGGCTGTCCGCCTTACTCACAACTGTCCTTACATGCTCGTTCCATTTCATATCGCTCTGCAATGTTACGCCTAGATATTTGAACGACGCGACCGCATCAAGAAGTGCACTACTGATGCTGTATTCGAACATTATAGGATTGTTTTTTCTACTCATGCGCATCACCTTACATTTTTCTACATTGAGAGCTAGATGATGAACCCTCTGCCAGGCACTTAAATGTGATTTGCAGAGTATCCCATGTATATGTAGATGTAGATATAGACAAACTTCAAGTAGCTCTAAACAAACTAAGCGAATGGGCGGAGAGAAAGAACAACGAGATAAACAAAGAGAAGACGGGGTTGCTAGTGTTCAGGAAAGCAGGAAGACGCACTGAAGCAGAGAATGTCAAATGTAATGGAAAACTACTCAAGTGGGTTAACGATTTCAAATATCTGGCCATCATAATCCAAACATCAGGAGAAAGTTTTGGACTACTTATAAGATCTAGAGCAGTGGCGACCACTAGAGCTACGAATGAAATCGGAAACCTCGCACAACTATCGATCAGCACAGCTATGGACCTCACGGCTGAGCTTTTTGCCCTCCACCAGGCCGTTTTGTACACCTGCCGCCACCGCCAACCTTTATATGCCATCTGTTTGGACTCCCTTAGTGCCCTGCAGAGTCTTAAGGACCCTTTCTCGAACCATCCTCCCGTGTATCGGATCCAACGCTTCCTCCAGTTGCTAGCAGATGACAGCTGTCACGTTTCTTTCCTGTGGGTCCCTGGCCACGTGGGTGTGCCCGGGAATGAGACCGCCGACATAGCAGCTGAGGCCGCAGCTCTTTTGCCTCGCATGGCTACCTTTTGCGTCCCATCGGACGATGTTCAATGGGCTCTTCGCCGGAGTATCGTGTCGTCATGGCACAGTGCGTGGATCTCAATGTACGACAATAAATTGAGAACTGTAAAACCGATCCCGACCGCTTGGAGGACCTCCTCACGCCCCTCTCGGTGGGAGGAGGTCATCCTGGCCCGGTTGCGGATCGGTCACTGCCGTTTAAGCCACCGTCATTTGCTAACCGCCGATCCTGCACCGCTGTGCTCCTGCGGTGAACAGCTGACAGTGCGACATGTTTTAACTTTAATCTTCTCCATGTAGCCCTTCACTTTCCGTCTACCCTGGAGGAAATTTTAGCTGATGACACACGAGCAGCTGCTCGAGTTTTGCGTTTTATCAACTTGGCCAACTTATCAAAGGATATTTAACCCTTTTCATTATCCTTTATCTTTCGTTTTTAGCTTCTTCTTGATTTTCTGACTGTCGCCAAATTTTTTTTGAGATCTAGTGAATCTAAGTTCTTGTCTGGGGGCTAATGACCGTAGACGTTGTGCGCCCTAAAACCACAAAAAAAAAAAAAAAAAAAAAAAAAAAAAAAAAAATCAGCTAATGACCTGTTCAGCCTAAAGATACTTCCTGTTCAGGCTAAAGATACTAGTTACCTTTGACGTGGCTGCTGGCAATCCCTGCCCAGCGGACCGCATGTGTGCGACAGCCAGCGGCTCCACTTGACCCGAGTTCTGCAGTATAAACAGCGGCCACAGTAGAACTGATGTGCAGCCTGAACATTCACAGCAGGAAACACCACCCCCTGGATGCTAGTTGCTGATTGGCTCTTGCCTTCCGATCGGATACAAGTTTTTGCCTACGAATCACTTACCAAGTTAGCAAATGTAAACAGCCTACTGATGTGCCACTGCCAAGCAATCACCATCTTAGATGTATGACTTCGGCATTAGATAACCGGAAAAATTCACACTATACAGCATGATTTACCTAACACCGAAAATATTGTGGAAATGGAAAGTGCGATTGATGTGCTTTTCTCACAGGGGCTTGTATTTTTAGCCAACGAACATATAGTAATACTAGCTGAACCCCTGCTGCTTCGTATGCGTAGGCTGTTTGGTTTGCACCATTTGTTTCTTTTTAATCCTGACGAAGAATCCATATCTTAAGTTTCGTAGTTACAGCTTGAAATTTGAGTTAACAGCACCAAAATTGGCTTAGTAGCAACGTATTTTCAAAAAATGTTTCATCCCCTATTTCACCCCCTAATTGATTAATTTTCTGAAAATACCGAAACACGTGTCTTTTTAATTCTGACCAAGAAAACATATACCAGTTTTTGTGGTTGTAGCTTCAAAATTGCCTTATTAGCAAAAGATTTTTGAAAAACATCCTCTCTTCAATTTAACCCTCTTGATGGTTGAATTTCCAAAAATACAGAAACACGTGTTTTTAAAATTCTTTAACCCTCTTGATGGTTGAATTTCCAAAAATACAGAAACACGTGTTTTTTAAATTCTAACAAACAATACAAATACCAATTTTTGTAGATATAGCTTCAAAATTGTCTTGACAACAATGTGTTTTCGAAAAGAATTTTTTATCCCCTCTTTTAGCCCATCAGTTGTTGAATTTCCAAAAATACTAAAACACGTTTCTTTTTAATCCTGATAGAGAGTTCATAACCTACGTTTCATAGTTATAGCTTGAAATTTGAATTAACAGCAACATATTTTTGAAAATCAATTTTTTGCGTCCTCTATTTACCCCCTTCTTGGTTGAATTTCAAAAAATGCTTAAACACGTGTCCTTTAAATTCGAATCCCAAATCCAAATTCGAAAATTTGTAGTGCTAACTTCAAAATTGCCTAAATAGCTACGTATTTTCAAAAAACGTTTCATCCCCTATTTCACCCCCTTACGGACGGAATATCGAAAAATCGCTTCTTAAATGACGCCTACAGAGTAAGATCGACACCCTCCACAAATTTCAAGTTTCTATCTCCAGTGGTTTGGGCTGAGCGATGATGAGTCAGTCAGTCAGTCAATCGGGACACTTCCTTTTATATATAGAGATTACTTAGAAAGTGTATTTTTTATGCAAACATACAGTTTTTTAAGTGGAACAATGGTTGTTTCTATCATGGACTAGAATTTTTGACACCAGTTGTATACAAAGAATTTTGAATGACATTTTTATCACGTTTAGTTTGGCAGCTACAACCAAAGTTTTGGGGGCGGAGACTGCGACAGCGTAGCTGACTGGCTGGTGGTTATGAGACAGTGGGCCGTGCTCCAGGGCTAGCCACCCGGCCACTTAGCTACGCTATCGCAGTGTCCGCCCCTGTAACTTTGAACAGTTGTAGCTGCCAAACTAAACGTGATAAAAATGTCATTCAGAATTCTTTGTACACAGCTGGTGTCAAAAATTCCAGTGCATGATAGAAACAACCGTTGTTTCATTTAAAAAATGGTATGTTTGCATAAAAAATACACTTTGTCTTTCTAAGTAATATTACAATCTTGCTTTCTACAGTATGTCTGCCTAAGTGTACTTGCGTCTGTGTAAATGTGTGTGTGTGTGTGTGTGTGTGTGTGTGTATTTGTTTACCCTCCTTTTTCTCCCCCAAGGTAAGTCTTTCCTGTCCTGGGATTGGAATGACTCCTTACCCACTCCCTTAAAACCCTCATCATTTCCTTTTCCCTCTCCTTCCCTTCTGCCTGACGAAGCAGCTAGGCTGCGAAAGCTAGTGTTTGTGTGTGTGTGTGTGTGTGTGTGTGTGTGTGTGTGTGTGTGTGTTTATTTGTTACTATCACTGCCTGTGCTCCTTCGCCTGGTAAGTAGACTTCATCTAATTTTTTTTTACAGATAATATTACAATCTGTTTGTTGGCTAAAAATACGAGCCCCTGACTACCCATCAATTCTGTGAAAACCGCACATCAGTCACACTTTCCGTTTCCGCAGTATTTGTGGTGCAAGTGTTAGGTGATTCACCCTATGTAAGGGTATACATTCAGCAGAATCCAAAAGTTAACCACCCTGAAGAGGACCACTGCACAGTGGTCGAAACGTCGGCAATTCATTTGCTAAGCGTTTAAAAATGACACGGCCTAATACCCAGAATTGTTCTATTCAAAATGACACCGGCTCTGGAAGCCTATGAACTTATACTTTACATACAGATTTGACATGTGAAACCTTAACTTTTCCCCGTGTAATGAACATTCAAACAACTTATGGGTATGCTGCCCGGTGACATCGTCGACAACCTCCGATATTTCGGCAGGAAGATACCCTGCCATTCTCAAGGCACAACTGCACTTAAGGAAGCGATGTGCAAGCGTATTTAATACCTCAGTTTGCAAAGGGTAAACAAGGAAGATAACACACACAGTACAAGTCACTGCAGAGTCAACACAACCAAAGACGTCCAAACATCAAAAATATCGATAGTGGCTTAATCAACAGGTGAGGTAGCATTAATTTTGTCCCTCTGTTTTTTGACGAGAGACAGTGCCAGATCCTAAGCAGAATTTAAACAAAAACCACCATCTCTGTTTATAAGGTCGCTTAGCAAGCAGGGTGTCCTCCTGCCGAAATATCGGCGGTTGTCGACGATGTCACCCGGCAGCACACCTGTAAGTTGTTTGAACAGATTTGATATGTTTTGGTGTTGTTCTCACTTTCTCTCTCTCCTGTCTTGCAGCTGGAAACAGCGAAGGTGTCATCACTGGACGTAGTCCACCTGCGTTACTACAGTGAGTACCAGTGGTTTGTCGACTTCTCCCTGTATGCTGCTATTGTTTACATCTTGACGGAGGTGAGTGTGAAAGGTATGTGTGCAGTTAAGGCAAGTGGCAGTATGGACTCACTAACCCTAGCTTATTAAAGTATTCCTTGTAATGCCCTATTGACACTGCTAATGCAGTCTTCTTACAAGAATTTTCATCTCCCTCTAGTAATGTAGTATTGTCCAGTCAGGAACATGTGTTACAGAGATGCCAACTATTACGACTCAATTGTAATAATTATGAATTTATTTTTAATTTTTTGTTGATTTATAATTGTAATCTTATAAAGTGCTCAAAAGAATACAGAGACAAATACTAGTTAACAAATTGAATTCTCAACAATATTTATTTTCGCTTTTTTTTGTAAACAGTTGGTGTACTTGACCTTTTCTGCCCTTCGGAGAATTTTGATCATCCTAAATACTGTGTAGGGTGTACGACTTCACTCATAATTATGTAAAACGTGGTATGAAGTGGTGTATCTTGCACAGTTGTTCTCTTTTCTAGCCAAGCCTCTCTCTGTTGATGGCCTTATGTACAGCGCTCCTCCAAAACTGATTCACAACTATTTTGTAGTGTATGTAGCCAGGATTTTTTTCAGTTGCACATGATGGAAGAGACAATTGCTGCAAACATGTGCCTAGCAAAATTCATTCAGATACATTGAAGCTGAGGTACGCGAACAATTTTACCAAATGTTCAGAAGATGAAAGTTAGCTGTTGATTCATTCCACTGTTGGTTCTTGGTGAAACATTTTAATTAAATAAAGTGAATTACACTTCTTGCCCTTTTTTTTTTTTTTTTTTTTTTTTTTTTTTTTTTTTTTTTTTAGGCTTTGGGTTATGAACCCATTTTCTAGTGACTTAATGATTCCAAATAATTAATTTCTGAAACTAATAACTTACATGAGGGGGAAGTATGGAATCTCGATTATAGGCAGCACCATGATTATACAAGCCAAAATAAGGAAAAAAGTGTGGCCTATATTTGCATAAATACAGTATATACATTTTCAGTATGGTGACTTGCTAAAATTGTGTAATGCCAGTTAATGATTTTATCCTGAGAATTTGTCATTGATTCTATACAAATAATAGCCTCATTTTCTAAAACTGTTATTATCTTTTATGTATATGTTACTAGTAACCTAAAAGAGAGGTATGTTACAAAGTAATAGGACAGTTTACGACTCGCCGCAAACTTGTGACGATGAACCGTGACAGGTGCGCGCGCGCACTCACTCACTCACTCGCTCACACACACACACACACACGCACGCGCGCGCGCACACACACACACACACACACACACACACACACACACACACACACACACACAACATTTTCAGCTATCAGTCATGGCTGAAAATGTTGTATGTGTGTGTCTTTTTTGTGTGACTGTCACGGCTTCTCGTCACGTTGTAGTGTAACAAGTGGCATTACAACCCAATGAACCGACATAAGAAAGTCAAATAGTTTACTTAAATACCAGTTATGGATAAATATTTTCTTCTGATTTTTTTTTTCTTCAGATTAGTTATCAATTATTTTTAATGAAAAGTATTATGTAAAGTGAATTTGATTGCAAATTAACTTAAAGGTCAAGGAATAATTATGTAATTTGGATGTTCTTTGAACCTTGTCTCTTTTGTTGGATGAGTTGATGTGATTTTCTTATTGTATTGTTGGGGACTGCTGTAAGAGGAGTTGGTTGGTCTCAAGTTGGAGTCCATCATGTATTTTTTAGAAGAGTAAATAAATGAAAGTATTCGCCTATAAATCTCCTGTAAAAATACTGGGCAGTAAATGCTTATCATAATTATTCTCTCTGATTTGACCAGAAAGTAATCTTCGGAATTATTACAAGTGCGATTATATTTATATGAAGAAGAAAACGCACGAGGAACAGATTAGCTGGGCCTCACATTGCGTCATGTTAATTCTAGGGAAGATTCAAGACAGAAGACTAAATTTTAATTAAATTACAATGAAATAAAACAGTCCTTGTAGTGACTGTGCTTTACCAATTTACCATACATGGTCCTGTGGAATTTGAAGTTCTGCAGAGGTAACACTACGTCGTCTTTGCGGTGAGTTGTGAACAGTCCTATTACTATATTGTTAATTCCAACCTGGTCTTTCCATCATTAGAGGAGTATGTAATCTATTTAATTATTTATTTATTTTTGGTGGGAAATTGACTTTAAAAGTGGAAACTGACTGCAATAATTGAGAATTACTGGGTTTACTGGATCGTCAAATGGCGGCTGCAGGTGATGTCAGTACATTGTACAATATAGTGTTTGTGCAAATAATTTTAATGAAAGGGTTGCATCTATCCGAAGTCGATTGCAAGAATGAATCCCTGTTGAGAAATAACAAGAAAGTGTAGGTAGCCTATGGTGATGCAAATTTGCAATGCACCGAACAATACTTGTTCATGCTGTAAAAAGAAACATCACAAAATAATTGACATGGATTAGGTTTCTAATTAGTAAATAAATAATACAGACATGTTTTTGCTGTTAATAGTTTATTTTTTAATGTAAGTATTCATAAAATAACTATATCTTACATCTACATCTACAACCATACTCGGCAAGCCACCCGACATGAATTAATTTTTTATAGCCACAATGGCATACTTTTACAATTATCATTGAACGTTGATCCATAAGACAATGAGACAAAGGCACATTCTAATTGACATTTTAAAACATGGCTGTGTGTTATACTTTCTGGATATTATTTTCATGTTATTATGCAGTGGAAATTTTTACTTTTTATCCATGTTCCAGTGGAATTCTTTGAGGTCTGGGACTGTTTTACTGAGTTCACAGACATACAGATTTTCTGCTACATTCAATTTGCTTAATTGACAAACTGGTTTCATATGCATGTCTCGACATGTTTCTTATGCAGTAAAGTGTGTTGTACACAATTGTCTGAAACATCTGAAACATGTTTTCATTCAAGAATTTATCCAGTATTTTCTTAGAATTCTCTTTTGCATGACTTTGCCCTCTCTGTGCTGTAGTTCATTAGATGACACTCATCGGCATACAGACATTCAGTTTTGCCACCATGGTACAGTGCCTTATTTTGGCATTCCAGAAGATATATGTCTCGCTGTAGATATTTTTCATGTCACACTTTGATCTTTCCACTTCATAAAATTGTGGTGGATGAAAGCTTCCATTTTCCTATATAGTCCCAGTCATTTGAACTTTTGAACCGTTTCACTAATCAAACAATGGAAAATCCAGGAAGGGTTACAACAATGTTTCGAGAAGAGTAGATACTACCAATCCATTCCTTTCAAAACATATTCATGGCATGTACCACATTAACTGCTAATAGGTAAAGTTGATAATGTGTATCCAACCAGGATTCAAATCCGGGTCTCCCGCTTGGTAGGCTGTTGCGCTGATCCCTACACCACTGGGGACGTGGCAATCACCACAACCGCATAGACTAATTGAGCACGCCTCCTGTTAGACACAAATTCCCAAATTTTCCCTGCCCCCCCCCCCCCCACACACACACACACTACCGCTCATTAATTTCAATACACCCTAGTATTTCAGATTTACAATGCAAATCAAACATTATTTCTCACAAAATATAATTGCATTAACTCAATAATTGAAAGTCCAGGTTGGAATTAATAATATAGTAATAAAGACAGTTTACAACTCACCGCAAAGACATTATGACATGACAGTGCCCCCAGGCTGATGCCGCGCACTTCTATTTTATAGAGCCACACACATCGGCATATTTAAATCGCGCGCGCGCGAACGCGCGCGGGAAATACGAGCTTCGGGAAGTTTGTGACGTAGGGGTTTTTCCGCGGGGCTGGAAAACGGAAGCCGAGTCGCGCGGAGGAGGGGAGAGTCGCGTGGACTGCCGAGGGCGGCGGAGCGAGGTTTGCTCGTCGCGGCGTTTTTTCTGTGAAAACGTGGGATAGCTTTTCGCGGCTGAAGTACCGTTTTTTCGTATGCCTTTTGAGTTAAAGGATTCCGGTGTGTGGGTCAAAGTGCGAAGTTGCGTGGGGGCTCGAGTCACAAAAAAAAAAAGATCTTTATAAATTTAAACACGTGCATAGAAAAATTAAACGTATTTAAAACAACATCTGTGTGATGAACATTATTTTTTCGCAACTCGCCCTGTACGCCCATAAGTCTGTATAATTGGTATGTACTTTTGTTTATCAATTGAAAAATGTATTAAGGCGCACGTGGACGGAACAGCACCAAAGCGGGAATCATTTAATATCATCCCCTAAACGACCACAAAACAGTTTTCCACCAGAAAGTGGGAAAAGCATGTTCCGCCCCGTCGCATATGGGGGCTCGTCCATTTCGCGAAACAGTGTGTAGTGTGTACTGAGACACGTTCCGACTCGTCCATTTCGTGAAATAGTGTGTTCCGGTTTCGCCCATTTGAAGCGAGAAGTACGTCGCGGCTCGTTCATTTCGAGTGCGAAGTACATTCCGACTCGCGTGTTGAAGAAAATTTTAGCGGCCCACGGCAGCGAGTGTGCGGCAGGCAGCAACAGCGTAACCGGGAGACGCGGCGGCAACAGCCGGTATATTCCAGACCATCACCGTGCGGCGGCAGGACGCGGCAGATACGGCGCACAACAGCGGCGATTTCGGCATCGGCAGCTCAGCACGGAAACACGACGCAGTTACGCAGTGGACTTGCAGCACAGACAAAGAGATAAGTGTCGCAGCAGGCTTTTATTTTGTTGATTTCAGTTCTCTTGTCCCCAGCCATGAGTACCGAAACTGATAGGGTTTTAAGTGATAGTGAATCCTTAGAAAGTGGTAGTGGGTCTGAGGCCCCAACACAATCTAAGGCAGATGAAATGAAAGCAATGATGGGTTGGATGATAACTGAATTTAAAGATACTGTAGGGGGCCTGGAAACAAAAATGGGAAATTCAATTATAAGTATGAAATCTGAAATGGGGAATTCAATTGCTGAAATGGGAAACTCAATTATAAGTATAAAATCTGAAATGGGGAATTCAATTGCTGAAATGGGAAACTCAATAAAAAATTCAATGGGTGTTTTAAAAAATGAAATAATCTCGGACTTTGACAAAAGATTAGAAGATTTGACCTTAAAATTTGAAGTTAGAGAAAAGGATCTGAATGCCAGAATTGGTGCTGTTGAGACTAAGTTGAATGACAGGATAGAATCAGGAAAACAGATTTGTGAAATCAGGAATGAGGACACTAGGCAGGCTTTAATTGACATAAACAAAAGGATTGTGGCTTGTGTTGATGAAACTAAGACAAGTTTGGAAAATACAAAAAGTGTTTTAAGAAAGGAAATAGAACAGGTAGTAGCTGTAAATAAATGTAGTATAGAAAAGGTGAATAGTAGGATGGCTGACTTAGAATTGTGCTCTGCATCTGCAAATACTAGTTGGTTTGGGATGCAGATACCAAGTTGTAAAACTTTTTCAGGGGAAAGTAGCTACCATGTAGTAGATTTTATTGCAGCATGCAAAGATCAATTCCTGCCTGGAATGACTGATAATTGCAAAATACAATACATCAAAAGAATGTTAGAAGGTCCTGCACAGACGTGGGCTAACCAATGTGCTGAGAAATTCGTTTCCTTTGAAGTTTTCGAAAAGCTAATTTTAGATAAGTACTGGAGCCAGGCTAAACAAGTCAGGTTACAAAATGAATTCTTAAATGGAGTTGCTTACAAGGGGGATAAACAGACTATGAAAGAATTCTGTCAGGAAGAGTTAAGGAAATTGGTGCACTTAGATAGACCATTAGGAGCTCTTACTGAAATATACACTCTTTGCCGGAGGTTGCCACAGAATTTAAATTTGCAACTTATACACTGCCCTACTGACTCTACTGAAAAATTTCTAGATTTTATAGAAAAACTAGATCATGCAATGGCATATGAACCTAGACATGGGGAGCCTCAACATATAGCTAAACAAAGGGAACATAATAGGAATACCAGAAATTGGGGAAATAAGCAGCATGACCACCACCAAGAAAGGAACGTGAATGAAAATTGGAGAAATAATGGGGGTAGATGGAATGGTGATGATAGGAATCTGAGAGATTCATGGGGAAGAACTAACAGGGATGATCGAAGGTTAACACAGGAAAATGGAGAAAGAAGAAGGGAACAAAATAGAAACGAACAACACAGACAACGTTCGGAAAACTAGAATTTGTTCCAAATGGGGTCCGATTTGGGACGGGATACAAGGTACGAAATAGGACCGAGAGAAGGATAAATAATTACAAGCCAGATAGCAGGGGATCAGATAGGAATAACTATGACCAGAATAGAGAGAAAAGGGAAGAAAGAATATGTAATATGGATGGAATATTGGGCAATGAAGAAATGGTTGGGGGATGGTTTACACAGCATGATAAAAGAAATGCAAATAAGAGAAGAAATCATAAAAATCCAAGTGAAGATTGTAATGTGGGAGATTTGTTTAGTGAAAGAGTAAGTAGTGGGAGAGATGCTGAAGAAAACAGCATTGGTTTGGCTTCTGTATTAGGTGAATCAGATTTGCATGCGGAGCATAAGTGTGTGATTGAATGTAAGAGTATGCAAAGTGGATGTGTAAATGGTAGCAAGAGTGTCATTGAACAAGATGAGACAAAATCAAATATTAATATGTGTGAAAAAAATGTGGGTATTCCAAAGTTTAAAGCAATCACTAATGACAGTGTAATAAGAGCTGTATCTGGTTTGGTGCAACTTGATGATGTGTGGTTTGATGATGTAAATGTAAATAAGAATGTACAAGCACCTATAATTAATGAAGACTGGGAACAGGGTGAGAAGAGTAAATTTAAAGGCTGGGTGAAGAAGGTCAATTGGATTAGGAAATGGGCACCAGATGATTGGGCAATTCATAAATATGACTATATAAAAAGATTAGGAGAGCAATGTGGGAAAAATGAGACATATTACAATGTTCTTAAAGAAATATTTGGAGGGGATCCAGAATTTGATGAATTGAGGGGACAAAGCATATTCTCATTGGGAAGTAGTAAAATGACTGGTGAACATGACTCTGTAAATGATGGATCTAGTGATGAACAAGAAATAGGGGATGATATACAAACTTTTGTCATATATAATAGTAAACTGTATGACGGTATGAAAGAGGTGTTTGAAAAAGTATTTGTAGGTGATAACATAGAACCATATAGCCCTAGTAGTGAGGATCAGGTATGCAACATGGTAAAGTACTGCATACATGAAACAGAAGACGACACGTTAGCAGAGACTGAATTAGAGACAAATGTGAATGAATATGTGCAGCCAATCATAAATGTCACTGTTGGAGGGGTATGTGAAAATGCACTGATTGATACTGGGAGCTCTATTAGTGGCATTGCAGAAGACCTTTACAATCAGATTAGGACCACAGGAACAGTTGAATTTCCAGTCACAGGGGTGAGAATAAAAAATGCAACTGGAACTTACAGCAAGCCAGTGAGTAAGGAGGTTGTATTAGATGTAAATATAGAAGGGAAAATGTTTAGTCATGTTTTTCTGGTAATAAGGAATCTCTGTCTAAATCTTGTGTTAGGCAATGATTTCCTGTGTAAAAATGGGGCTTGCATTGATTGTAAGAATCAGGTGCTGGAACTACATTCTGGAGGATGCATGAAAAGGGTTAAATTTAGAAGTGCAAGTAATGATAAGGATTTAGTGGCATGTCTGCACATAGCCAAATGTACAATGGATGAGGCGGAGGTTGAGGAAGAGATACGTAGGAAGGTAAACAACACTAAGGGAATTGACGACCGCGCAAAGGGGGAGCTGTATTATCTACTGACAAACAATAAGAATGTATTTTCTGAAAAGCCAGGTAAGGTAACAAAATTTAAATATTCTGTATGGGTAAAACCACATGAGCCTAGTATTGTGAGGAAAGGTATGGGCTAAAGCAGTCTCAGAGTATGATCAGTGTATATAGTAGGGTAAGGATTTGTGTAAATTTATTTTTGTAACTTTATTATATATCTGTGATTAATTTATGTGAAGCAGTAAGGACAGGGTTTAAAATTCAGATGTGGTGAAAATATGTACATAAAGGAGTAGATTATGTTATAAAGTACACATGTGAACTGAAGATTTTGAGTTTTACATGTTGACACTAGACCTGTGGATGTCGTTTTTCTAATTAGTCCCAGATTAGGATTAGGCAGTGCAATTAGTTTTAAATATGGTAGTTTGGAATAGGTGATAATAATGTGAAAATGCACAAAGTTAAAAATATATATACATATATATTTTTTTTGGTGCATTGGGGGTAGAGAAATGTTTGTATAGGGATATTGTGTATCCAAAGGATCATGTTGTGTGTAAGTAGGAAATTCTGTGTGTATCACGTCAAAGTCTCAAAATTTGCAGAAGGGATGTAAGATTATAAAAAACAAAATAAAATCTATATTTTCTGATATGAAAGATAATTAAATGAATTGAATAGTTTGTCAGAAGTACAAAAAGTTTTCTTAAGAGTTCATTTTGTGAGATGGGAATTTGGCTACAGTATTAGATTACAATCTCTAAATCCACATACAAATGACAATAACCATGCCACATCTTGAGTTTATTTTCATTGGAGCGGCCTGAGGGATATAAAATTAAAGAACAATGACTTTGATTTTTCTGTGTAACTGTATGAAGTTCTGTTTTGATTGTGCTAAATCTGGATAGCAGAGGGGTGGGGTGTGAATCTGATGGATCCCTGGTATAATATATATTTGCCAAAAGAAAAATCATTGTATTCCTTTTTGTTCTCTCTCTCTCCCCCTTTCATTGCTTTCATGCCAGCTGAGAGGACAAGAGAGCTAAAATCATTGCCAGTAGCCTGAGCTGCACCAGCTTACAAACTGAAAAAGACAGAAGTGTAAGGACCAGTGCCCATATACTGAAGTGCAACACAAGGGATGTTGGAAGTGAAACTTAACAGTGCAACGGGAAGTTTATATTAAAAACGATGGTATTCATTCCATAATGAGACAGACATGGGGCATATCCATGAATATTAGTGATTTTTTTATTGTATGTTCTTGTTGATATGTGTCACATATACAAACTTTAAATATGTACAATTTCACAAAATTTAATTTTTGTCTCTAGTTGTAAGATTTTTTTGTATTGTATTTTCTTATTTTTGTTTGAGGGGTATATTTGTGTTATGTTTTGGTGCTACTTGCGACATCCTACACTGTGTTTGGAAGTCGCAAGTGGGGGTATTATGACATGACAGTGCCCCCAGGCTGATGCCGCGCACTTCTATTTTATAGAGCCACACACATCGGCATATTTAAATCGCGCGCGCGCGAACGCGCGCGGGAAATACGAGCTTCGGGAAGTTTGTGACGTAGGGGTTTTTCCGCGGGGCTGGAAAACGGAAGCCGAGTCGCGCGGAGGAGGGGAGAGTCGCGTGGACTGCCGAGGGCGGCGGAGCGAGGTTTGCTCGTCGCGGCGTTTTTTCTGTGAAAACGTGGGATAGCTTTTCGCGGCTGAAGTACCGTTTTTTCGTATGCCTTTTGAGTTAAAGGATTCCGGTGTGTGGGTCAAAGTGCGAAGTTGCGTGGGGGCTCGAGTCACAAAAAAAAAAGATCTTTATAAATTTAAACACGTGCATAGAAAAATTAAACGTATTTAAAACAACATCTGTGTGATGAACATTATTTTTTCGCAACTCGCCCTGTACGCCCATAAGTCTGTATAATTGGTATGTACTTTTGTTTATCAATTGAAAAATGTATTAAGGCGCACGTGGACGGAACAGCACCAAAGCGGGAATCATTTAATATCATCCCCTAAACGACCACAAAACAGTTTTCCACCAGAAAGTGGGAAAAGCATGTTCCGCCCCGTCGCAACATGGAGACGAGCTGTGACAGGCACATACAAAAGACACACATACAACACTTTCAGCTATCGGCCATAGCCTTCTTCAAAGCATAGAACTGAAGTAACTTGTTAGTAGTACCGTCACGAACACTAATAATAATGTCGAGTAGATTGACAATAAAGAACTGATTGTCAGTATAGCAGTATACGACACTCAGTACTGTGCACCCTAGAACAAGTCTCACACACAACTGAGCCGGGTTGGGGTTCGCTTGGCCTCGCTGTGCCCACGGCCACTAGATGTCAGGCCGGTAACACTGTTCCGTGCTAGTGTCGCTGTCTCGTATGGTGGCGTAACCATGTGTGGCAGCGCGTAATTTAGTGTGCTGGGCACCACGATGTATAGCAAGAACATTCACACAATCAACAGGCGCACAACACAGTCATATAACCATCACCTCCAGCTGCCGCAGTTCGAAGATTTGAATCTGTTTCTTTTACTGGTAATTCTGATGTATTTATCATTACTTTTAGTTGTTTTACGAGGTTGTCCTGGTCTGTGTTGCTACCTGTAGTCTTCTGGTGGCAAAGGGTGTATTGCACTCCCCCTATAGACACACTACATTGTTGTGCAATTTGGTGAATAGATAAACCTGCTTGGCTAAGTGTTACAATTGCAGAACGTTTTTCTATGGATATCTCCACTTGTAGAGCCATAGTAGCGATGTCTACACGTCAACTGTCACAAATGAACTGACATGCAGAAACCAGATGTTATGTATCGTAGTAGTGCTTGACGTATGCTGCGGACACCACATCACTACAGGGAACAACACAGGTGCACCAAATGCGGCATCCCTCGGCAAATAGGTAAACAGAACGTATCAGACAGCCACATGACGTTTATGTACACAACATTGTTTGTTGGATACTATTGTATCTCTATGACCACAAACAAAAATAATGACATGTGGACAACTGTTGTACTATTCCTTTGCTACTTCAACGGTACCAGTGGTATTAGATCTTATCTATGGAGAACTAGATGCCAATTATTGAGTGTATTGAAATTTAAAAGTAACCACCCCAATCGACCTCAAAAAAATATGAATAATACAGTAACAAATATTTACCGAAATTACTTCAAAATCACATGAGTAAAGGGTTACAGTATATTGATTGTGAACCTTTTCTGGGAGGTCGATTAGTGTGGTTGCTTTTTGTGAGATTTCTGCCAATGCCACAAAATCACTCATGAAGTCTGAACTCTTGACTTTAAACCTTCCTGACTTTCGCTGCAACCTATGACTGGCTCAGTCGTTGCTATGCAGGTGCTTATCATTAGTAACAAATATAATGAATGCTCTTTAGTTTTAGTTATCTTTTTAGTAATAAGTACCCTTTCAGTAAATTGTAAGACATGGAGAATTTCGACTTTTTGACTTCAGTAACATTTGCAGAAACTGTAGTTTAATTTGTCGTTTAAGGCTTTACTGTAGCACACCACACGACTTGTATGAAGCTCATCTTTAACTTCAATTGAGTTTTCAATTATTTATCTATGAACTACACAAAGTTTGATTGATGTCAACTGTCTGTTTGAATTGATGTATTTGTGAACTTGTCTGTTGCAGGTGTACAGCTACTACTTCCCCCTGAAGGATGAGTTCAACCTGAGCATGGTGTGGTGCACGCTGGCTGTCGGATTCTCACTGTATCCTCTTCAAATGTCAAAAGTCTGGGAGAGAGAGGGGAGCTATAAGGAGTGTTCAAATAAAAAAGTACGAAATGACACTGTGTGTGTGTGTGTGTGTGTGTGTGTGTGTGTGTGTGTGTGTGTGTAATTGAAGTCTAATTGAAAAGAAATCACCAGAGGTCTGAGCACAACTATCCCACTCTTAAATGAGTTGAACAATCCCCTGTTTCCAGAATTCCCATGGCTGTGATGATATCCAGTCCTCTACTGCATCCTTCAGTTCGTCGTCAAAGTTGAAACTCTTCCCTTTGAGATGTTTTTAGCAGACGAAACAGATGAGTCATAGAGTGACATGGCTGGGCTGTAGGGTGGATGCTCAAGCTGCTCCCACATGAAAGTGTCCAGTAGACTGACTGGCTGGAAGACTTCCTAAGTAATAGAACGCAGTACGTTGTTCTCGGCGGTGAGTGTTCATCAGAGACGAGTGTATCGTCATGCGTTCCCCAGTGGAGTGTGATAGCACCGCTATTATTTTTTATCTATATAAATGATCTGATGGACAGAGTAAGTTGTAATTTGCGGCTGTTTGCTGATGATGCTGTGGTGTATGGGAGGGTGTCGTCTTTAATTGACAATAATAGCGTACAGGATGACTCGGAGAAAATTTCTAGTTGGTGCGAAGAAAGGCAGCTAGCCCTAAATGTAGAAAAATATAAGGTGATGCGCATGACTAGGAAAAACAATCCCATAATGTTTGAATACAGCATTAGTAGTGAGCTTCTTGATGCAGTTGCATTGTTCAAATATCTAGATATAACATTGCAGAGTGATATGAAATGGAACGTACATGTAAGGACAGTTGTGAGTAAGGCGGACAGCTGACTTCATTTTATTGGGAGAATTTTGGGAAAATGTGCTTCATCTGTAAAGGAGACTGTGTATAAAAAACTGTACAACCAGGTCTTGAGTATTGCTCAACTGTTTGGGACGTGCAGCAGGTCAGTTTAAAGGAAGACATAGAAGCAGTTCAGAGGCGAGCAGCTAGGTTTGTTACTGGTATGTGTGACCAACGCATGAGTGTCACAGAAATGCTCTGGCAACTCAATTGCGGATCGCTGGAAGAAAGACAACATTCTTTTTGTGAATTTCTGTTAAGTAAATTTAGTGGTCTGGGAACTCAAATGGGGATCTTTGGAGGAAAGATGATGTTATTTTTGAGAAATTCTGTTGGGAAAATTTAGAGGGCCGGAATTTGAAGCTGAATGTAGAACGATCTCACTGCCGCCTACTTACATTTTGTGTAATGATCACAAAGACAATTAGGGCTCATATGGAGGCATATAGGCATTTTTCCCCTTCCCCCATTTTATTCCCCTTGTTCTATTTGGGAGTGGAATAGGAAAGGAAATGCGTAGTAGTGGTACAGTGTACCCTCCACCACGCACCTTATGGTTGATTGCGGAATATGTATGTAGATGTAGTTGACCTTGGTGACATGTGGAAACTTGTTATCACAGAGCATAATCACTCACTCATGAGCGGCCCAGACTATTTTCTCTTGATGGACTCGTGTAGGCTACAGACTTTCTCACAGTACACATCACTATTCACAGTTTTTCTGAGCTTGAGGAATTTGATGAGTATCGAAGCTCTGTCATCAAAAAAGACGATGAACATCACCTTGTCTGCTGAGGGCACAGCCTCGAATTTTTTAGGAGGCGGTGATGACGCATACCCATAGATGCTGCACTACGTTATCCCAAAATGGCATATTCATATTTCAGATGGTTTGGTTGTTAAGATGTTTTGTACCTTTTCATTTGAACACTCCTTGTAGAACCACAGCCGAATCTGGCAGTGCTTCATGATTGATAAGTATGTATGGCAGTTGAATATGTGCCCTAATATTCTCCTCCTACCCTCTTGTTATCCATCTCATTGTCCATCCTCTCTTTATAAATCTATTTCTCCCTCTCTCTCCTTGTCGCAGTCCCTCCATCTCCAGTCTGTCCTCCCCCTTCCTGCCCCCCCCCCCCACGAACTTTTCCATCCCCCCCTCTCTCAGAAATGTGGCCTTTTAAATAGTGTGTTGCCAACTTTATATAGGGCGGCCACACTTATATAGTTTGGCCACACTTTTATAGTGTGCCCCAAGCTCAAAAAGTTTGAGAACCACTGCCTTATAATCAATATCGTTGGTATTTTGAGAGTACATCTGTCTCTGGAAAATGAATTTACTGTCTGATATTAAAACCAGTCGAGTTTTCAAGCAACAGGTGGCTCACACATTGAGCAAATTGCCGCTCAATCTACACCCGTCGCGCTCTTCCGCACGCTCGGCGCGGAGTAGTGTGACCGTGTTTTCTTATCTTCTTTAGAGCCACTACATAATTATTTGTAGAATCTTATAACTTGTATCACTCGATAACAATACAAATACCAGAGGACCAGCTATGCTGTTCCTCCACACTCTGATGTCTTCTTTTGGACTGTAACACACTGGACTCGTATTCGGAAGGATGGTGGTTCAAATCCACCTCCGGCCATCCCGATTTAGGTTTTCCGTGATTTCCCTAAATCACTCCAGGTAAATGCCGGGATGGTTCCTTTCAAAGGGCACGGCCGATTTCCTCCCCCATCCTTTCCCAAAAATCCGAGCGTTAGCTCTGTCTCTAATGACCACGCTGTCGATGGGACGTTAAACCCTAAGATTCCTTCCTTCTTTCTTTCCTTTGGACTGTATACAGATTTTTGTTATTATCAAATCACTCAGCAAAACTGTATGTAGTAATTGTAAAATAACTGAGTACTCAAATCAGTTATAGAAATTACAATGTGGTTTATTTCCCACAGATACAAATTAGACACTACATACACCCGTATCTAGTCCGTACTCTTACAGTCAGCTCAACAGTATAAACAGTTAAAACAAAAACCAATCTGTTTAACATAGAAAATTATAACATAACACTTCCATGCTTTTTATAATCTCCTTCAAGATATATTGTCTCTCTTACAAACATAATTGCTGCCACTTGTTACTGACAGGCTGTCCAATACCTAAACAGAAAAGAGATCTGAGGCAGTATTTGAGCTCTCGCCTGCTAATTATCTTTTGGTCATCTGGCATCGATACAGGCAGATATGTAGTGTAAATGGTTACACTACAGCGGCTCGTATTACTCTGGAACTAATCGTCAAAATGTCGAGACACGTATCGGACGCTCCTTTTCTTTTGCATCACTCTACTGTCTCGAAGTAAATTGGCGACTCCTTGACCCCCGATATCCAGAAAGCTGCTCCTGTCACTGACTGCACACTACTTCCGCGGCGAAGAGTCGGTGGGGGAGAGGTCGACGGTGCTGGTGACGGCCCTGATCTACCTGCTGGTGGCGATGGCGGTGCTGATCGCGGACGAGCACACGCTGGAGACGGGGCTGGAGCGCGCCTACATCAGCTTCAACCACAGCGCGTCGCAGTTCCTGCAGGACCACCACGGCCTCAAGTCCAGGTGCGTGTAGCTAGCTGTAGGTTATGATGATCCCTATTTAATCTGGGTTACTGTCATAAATATGAATTTATGATGATATTTAATTTGAAACTTAAACACGAGTTCACTTTGAAGAATTTTTATTTCTATCACAGATTCATAATGTACAACTTCAGCACCAGAACTAGTCAACAACAACCAACCCAAACCATATGTTCGTCTGACTTATATAGAGTTAATGACAATTAACATTGTTGTAACAATGACTTGTAATTATTGGTATATAATTAAATTTTTCAAAATACAATAGTTTGATGAAATGTAAACTATAAAATCGATACTAGATCATTAACTGGGTAGAAACCGTAAGTCAAAATATTTTTATGTTACAAGAAATTGATAAATTACAGCATTATTTAACAATAGGATTGTATTAAATAATCAAACTTCTAGAACATACTATATTGTTACTTAAAATTTGTAAATAATGCTTGACATTCAATCGTGAATGATTGTTTAATTTACTAGATGTACTGAAATCTGGTCGGGCTATAAATACTACGAATTTTATTGGAATTTAATAAAGGGAATAAAAGGAAAGGGATTCTTAGAGGTAGAAACAATGTGGTTGATATAAGGTAGAAATGAAGAAAACTGGTATCCTGAGCTTCACTATAGGAAAAAGGTATCCTGTACTTTAGTAGACCGTGGCTCATGTTGTTACATTACAAGGTCTACATGTCCGACACCTTTCAGTAGGCTTTCATTTATTGTCTCTCCTCCATTCCCTACTTTCAGTGACAGTTTCATTTTAAAATGGAAAACAGTTTCCTCCTTCACCCATCTCCTACCTTTACATAGCTGCCTATTTTTATGGATTTATCACCTTATTTATGGAGTTACAGGAATTTCATAAAGAGACATTTTACAATTTCTTTTTTTTTGGGGGGGGGGGCAACAATAATTATAGATTGTAATGATTTACATCCTGAGTATGTAGCAACACTGTAGGAAATGTTAATTATTGTATTTTTGCTGAAACAAGGGAACGCGGTTTGTATGTTCATCTCCTTCCACAGTTACCAAATGCCCGCCTAGCCATCAATAACTACATAAAATCTTTGGCCTACAAAGAGTACATGGTCTCTGGTCCCAGCTTAAGAGTTCATTTGTTTTACTGAGTTGTGGAAGTTAGCAACATTGTTTCAGAATGTGAAATGTTTGTAAACCTGTTGGACCAAGCTGCCATGGTCGTCAGTTTCTAGACTTACCAACTACATAAACTTACACAGTGTCTTGGAAAGGAGAACATAAGGTGAACCTTAACCAAGAGTGCAACATGGGTAATGGAATGTAGTATAAGAAAATCAGGCAATGCTGAGGGAATTAGATTAGGTACTGAAACAATAAATTATATATGTTTGACGATGTTACAGCGTTCAATGAATGAAATAAATTGCAATTTGCGATCAATTATGGCTTCACTGTACCAGGTTTAAATGGAATATCAAAGTACGGCGAATAAAAATTTGTGCCCAGCTGGGTTTTGAACCCGGGATCTCCTGCTTACTAGGCAGACACGTTGACCACACCACCACTGAGGACACAGTGACCAACTGTGATGGGAGACGTGCAGAGAAGAGTCCTCTGCAGTCGGGCTGGTCACTGTGTCCTCGGTAGCGGAGTGGTCAACGCGTCTGCCTAATAAGCAGGAGATCCCGGGTTCAAATCCCATCCAGGCACAAATTTTCATTCGCCGTACTTTCGTATTCCATCTAAACTTAGTACAGTGAAGCCATAACTGATTGCAAATTGTGATTTATTTCATTCATTGAACATTGTAACATTGTCAAAAATATATAATTGTATACAAGCCGATTAATTGTGTCTCGATACTTCATGGTATGTTCTCCCTGATGCGGGAATACAGTATTGTGGCTGCGAGCATTACAGAACAAATAGGCTGTGGTAATAGGAAAGAGACAGCGTGGTTGAATGGAGATTTGTGTGTGGCAGGATTCATGCAGGGAAGAGTCCTCTGCAGTTGGGCTGATCACTGTGTCCTCAGTGGCGGAGTGGTCAACGTGTCTGCCTAGTAAGCAGGAGAGCCTGGGTCTAAACCTAGTACAGTGAAGCCATAACTGATCCCAAATTGCGATTTATTTCATTGAAACAATAAAAGTTGTAGATGAGTTCTGTTACTTGGACAGTAAAACAGTTGCATGCATTAAATGTTGGGATAATAACTTTGAAGAGACTGATCTGCCCTCGAGAAAAAAACAACAGAGCAACCACGAAGTGTGCAGTCTCCAACAAACATTGCTGTTGTAAGCGAGTCTGTGTTATGGAGCCCACAGCATTCAATTCATAAGCAAGAAGCAGTGGTCAAAATGTCCCGGGAGAGTGTTCACAGAATTCGTCATCGCAGAATTTGCAGAAGGGTGGATGTTGGACGTGCTCCCTGCCCGAGACTGAGAAACTGGACACAGCAGCCGTAGACGACAGTTGTGTGTGTGTGTGTGTGTGTGTGTGTGTGTGTGTCAAATCTACAAAGACTGTAACGGCAGAAAGGTATCGCGTTTTTTCTATTATTTGTGCCTTTCTGCATCTCATTGGACATCTCTGTGCTGAGTAAGCAACCTACTCTTCCAAAAAAATATTGTTGAATCCTTCCTGGAATTTCCATTGTTTGATTTTACACAAAAGAAAACAATTCCAAAATAAAAGAATCAAGTTAGGTAGAAAAACCCAAAAAGTAATTTTTGTAAACATCAAGGGTGACTTTCAAAAATTCCTGTAATTTTCAAATACTGCAAAATGAATACATTTATATCTCCCAAATTAATAATGAAAATAAAAATAAAACATAATTGAAATCTATTCATATTTCATTCTTTAACGAAAACACTGTTTAATACATGAAATATTTCCATTGCTTTGTCATCCACTGCCTCTTTCATGACCCGGCTATACTTGAATAACACAGAATTTTGGTTCTCTTGAGTCATAACCTTGTTGAAACCTTAACAGGCCAAATCTGATCCTAGCTGCACAATACTGTTACAAGAACAAGTGCTGTATCCATTCCCACCACCTTGAAGAAAGCTTCGTATCTCCCCTCCCCTCTCCTATCTCCATACCCCAGAGTGTGATTCGATGTGCGGCAGCTGGAGCTGACGGTTGTGTGACTGTGTTGTGTGATTGCGTGAATGTCTGCAATTCTGAAGAAGGCCATGGCCAATAGCTGAAAGTGTTGTATGTATGTATCTTTTTTGTGTGCCTGGTGCCGCAGTGGAGTAGGCAAGCGGTCTAAGGCACCTTGCTGCGGAGTGTGCGGTTGCTCGCCGTCGGAGGTTAAGAGTCCTCACTAGGGTACAGGTATGTGTGTTATCCTTAGGTTAGTTTGTTTCAGTTTAAGTAGTTTGTAAGCTACGGACTCATGACCACGCAGTTTGGTCCGATAGATTTACAAACATTTTGGGTGCCTGCTGCAGCTCGTTGTCACGTCTTTGCGGTGAGTTGTAAACTGTCCTATTACTATGTTGTTAATTCCAACCTAGACTTTCCATTATCTATATCTATAAATGTGAATGTCTGTTCGGTGTACGTTGTATCACGTCTGAACCACAAGACATAAAGAGCTAAAAATTTGTACAGATAGTAATGTCTACCCAGGGAAGGCTTTAGGCACGGTTTTATGGCGATCGGATAGCTATATATATATATTAATGTGAATGTCTGTTCGGTTTACACTTATCACGTCCGAACGACAACACACAGAGACTTAAATATTTGTACAGTTACTAACTTGTACTTGAGGAAGGTTATGGGCACAGTTTTATAGCGATCTTATAGATATTTAGTAATTTGAAAAATATAACGTGAAATGCGGGACAATAATTACTCTTTGAAAATTATATTTACTCTTTGAAAATGGTTTTGTTGGTTCCATTGTTGCTTGAGGCTTGATAATGAGAAAAGAGTGGCGTATATTGGGATGCAAAGTTATCGGTTTACATAAAGTTCTATGTGTGTGTGTGTGTGTGTGTGTGTGTGTTAATATTTTGCTCTGTGGTGAAAACTACAGAACGCAAACGAGTGGTCTGTGTGTAATTGTTGTCCGAAGTCTCTCGCTGTACACCACAGTAGTTAGTAGGGTGTGGAAGGTATGGTGCTTGGAAGTCGTCAGATTATAAATATAATTATTCCACATCGCATCAACAGGTTCTACAAAAATCTTAACTTACGGAATTTTAGCAAATGCATAGTTTCGCTCCAATCTTTATGAATTTTTGCACACATGACCTTTGAACCAAGAGGAAGATCACTGGGTACATAAATGTTTGTTACATGACATAGGGTACCTTTCTGAAAACTTCGCCGAGAGAGGGAAAGGTGGAAACGAACAGAGAGAGATGGGAGAGAAAGAGGTGGATGCAGAGAGAGGGGGGAAGGGGATATGGACTAAGAGAGCGTAGGATAAATAAAACACCCAGGCAACGCCGGGTTTACAACTAGTTAGACTATAAACTTAACTTTATATGGGGTCAGTTCTTGAGTAGTGAATAATAAGAAGGAAATGACACTTGCGTAATTTTCTAAATAAATCGTGATTATACCACATAATTTTCCTCTTAAAATTTGGCTAGTGTTGTACAGGATGACCAGCCAGTCTAAAACAGGTTAGGGAAATAATTCAAAAATTTATTTCAAAACTTCGCCTAAATTTTACAAGTGTTCTTCCACTGCGACATACGCCTTGACAACGTGACCAAGCCTGTCCACCTTGCAGGACAGAGCCGGCCAGAACCAGTATTGAAAGCTGATTCTAAAATCACGCCACCCTTCTGGCGTCCGTGCTGAAACTACTGACGTTTCCATGCTACTGTGGAGCCAATAGCAGACACCCACGTTTGATCACATGTGCTACTGCTGGAGGTCTCCGAGGTGCGAGAATCAGTTCCTTCGCTCTCTTCAGTTTGAGTTCTCATACAGAACAGACGCACTCCAGAGGCTCAGTGTCTGTGCAGGGTGAACAGTCGCATGCCGTCTGCTCCCGCCTAGCGGCTGTTCGGCATCAGCCACCAACTGTGTGAACCATAACCATTACCTTTTCCGTTTTCTAATCCGTTTAGACTGGCATTCATTCATTGCATCCGACCCCAGGGCGAGTCCCGCCATGTATCCCGTATTTCAGAATATACTGAATATTAACTTGAACCCTATCTTTTATTTGCCATTCAGCCTCCCTTTCCTAGGGTGCCCACAAGCCTTCACCGCTCCGCCTTCCATCCTGACAACACTTCCAACCCATTTTATTTATGCAGCACTGGGATGTGTTGTATAATTTTCCTATCATCCGTAGGATAGAGATAAAGTGCTGTACAGTGTTGTATGAAATATTGAGTTTTTGCTGCCCTCACAAGCCGCCAGATAGGAAGCCTGCGCCGGCCCGGCCACGGAGTTGTCGCCTGACAGGCGTCGGTGTGTTCCAGGGGTCCGGCCTCGCAGCTGATCCTGAAGCTGTCCCTGGCAGTGTGGTGCGGCCTGGTGGGCGCGCTCTTCACCTTCCCGGGCCTGCGCATGGCCCGCATGCACTGGGACTCACTCAGGTACTCACCAAATAACATTCTGCTTATTTTCTAGGTTTTCTTTTCCTTTTTTTCCCCCTTCGGTGACCCAAACAGCATCTCTGTCTCCAGAATGAAACTATCTCCCTGCAGCGGAGTGTGCACTGATATGAGACTTCCTGGCAGATTAAAATTATGTGCCGGAACCGGGACTCGAACCTGGCACTTTTGTCTTTTGTGGGCAGGCACTCTCCAACTGAGCTATCCTGACACAACTCACGATGCCGCCTCACGACTTTACTTCTGCCAGTACCTCGGCTCTTACTTTCCAAACTTCACAGAAGCTCTCCTGTGAAACTTGCAAGACTAGCACTCCTGAAAGAAAGGATATGGTGGAGATATGGCTTAGCCACAGCCTATGGCATGTTTCCAGAATGAAACTTTCACCCTGCAGTGGAGTGTGCGCTGATATGAAACTTCCTGTCAGATTAAAATTGTGTGCCGGAACCGGGACTCGAACCTGGGACCTTTGTCTTTGGTGGGCAGTCGCTCTACTACTGAGCTATCCCGACACCACTCACAGCCCGTCCTCACAACTTTACTTCTGTCAGTACCTCGCCTCCTACTTTCCAAACTTCACAGAAGCTCTCTTGGAAGAAAGGATATGGTGGAGATTATTATGTCCGTTCCAAGAGAACAGACGGTGGTGGTGATCCGCAGCAGAGATAAATATATCCATATATACTTCACAATTCGTGAAATTTTCCCGATGTCTGCTGCTCCTGTAAGATGGACTAACGATCTGCAACACAAGAAAATTTGTGCCGGACTGGGACTCGAACGCGGGTCTCCCGCTTTTTGCGAGCGGTCGCCTTAACCATTCGGCCACCCGTGCACGCTTCCCACACAGACCCAAACTTCCATGCGTTGCACTTGTCTCTTTCCCTCACATGTTATAGTGTGAGTTCCGCAAGACAAGTGCATTGCAGACACATGCAACACATGGAAGTTTGGGTCTGTGCGGGAAGCATGCACGGGTGGCCGAGTGGTTAAGGCAACCGCTCGCGAAAAGCGGGAGACCCGTGTTCAAGTCCCGGATCCGGCACAAATTTTCTTGTGTTGCAGATCGTTTGTCCATCTTACGGGAGCAGCAGACGTCGGGAAAATTTCACGAATTGCGAAGTATATATGGATATTGTGGAGACATGGCTTAGCCACAGACTATGAGATGTTTCCAGAATGAAACTATCATTCTGCAGTGGAGTCCTGGTTCCGGCACACAATTTTAATCTGGCAGAAAGTTTCATATCAGCGCACACTCCGCTGCAGAGTGAAAGTTTCATTCTGGAAACATCGCTTAGGCTGTGGCTAAGCCCTGTCTCCACCATATCCTTTCTTCCAGGAGTGCTAGTCTTGCATGGTTCGCAGGAGAGCTTCTGTGAAGTTTGGAAAGTAGGAGGCGAGGTACTAGTAGTAGTAAAGGTGTGAGGATGGGCCACGAGTTGTCGGGATAGCTCAGTGGTAGAACACTTGTATGCGAAAGGCAATGGTCCCAGGTTTGAGTCCTGGTTCTGGCACACCATTTTAATTTGCCAGGAAGTTTCAGCATCTTTGTCTAATTGTGTCAGTTGTCGATACGTGTGCGACCTCCGTACGGACCGACCAGGAGGCATCCACAAGTGGAGCGCACATGTGGGCAACGGCGGTGATATGAACTCTTACTCACTTGTTAGGTAGACTCAGCAAAGAACAGATCATGTTGTGGACTGAGCTTTTGTATCTGGTCATTGTGCTATTACGTTTTTCAACTGGTTGATGACTATAATTGTAAAGTTGTATATAATCGACACAGTGCAGTGTCTTGTGGTAACTTTGTGAAGGCTAACTATAATTTTGATCTAAATTTGATTCATAGGGTTATTAGTCATTACCGGATATATGTTAATAAGATCCCTGTTCTAGCACATGTGAACCTATCCTTCAAACCTGTGGCATCGAACCTGTATTTCACTGATAACTGCAAAAAAAAAAAAAAAAAAAAAATATGGGTTTGGGGTTCAGGAAAGTTAAGGATATAGGGTACTTTTCCAGCTCAATATTATATAAAAATCAACTCCTATTTCTTTCAGGCACTGTTGATAATGTATGTGATTTCCAGATTTTTTCTTGCTATAAGGTAATGCAGCAAATAAAAGAAGATGATTTATTTTGAATATTTTCGAACCTCTTAGGGTTATAAAAAAAATTGCAAAGAAATTGATCCAATTTTTTTTCCAAAATGCTTCCTTAAATTGAGGTACCATTTAATCCTATGTTGTACATTTGAAGGGAACCAAATTTTTACCAGATATGTATGACATGATGGCTCATTTACTATACCTATTTAATTCCACCTATTATGTCTGTTACAAGGGAAAAAAATATCAAATCTTATATTTTAATTTTTATATTTTTTTCTTCTAATAAAGATATTATTTTTTCTATAATGTAGTTGATTCTACAATAAAGCTTAGGTATACTACATAAATAAAGACTATTGCAAGTAACAGAAAAAAATTAATGCAATGCCTGATAATCTTTAAAAGTTTTTGTATCTGAATGGTGAAAAATAGAACTTGTGGGGAAATTGCGAATGAAGATATGAGTCCAATTAAACTGTGCCTCAGAACATTCCTGAAGCATAGTCTTCGTTCTGCAGCATCACATCATCTTCAAGCTTCCCCTGAGCATTCCTTTTAGCACTTCTTGCTTCTTAGGTAACTTGAAGAACGAATCTTAACCTTCATGCACTCATTGTCTCTTCCATATTGGAGCCACATGTTATGCCTAAATTTTTCAGGACTTCCATTCTCCCTATCACTCCATCATTGAAACATACCACTGCATCTAGTACACCAGATTTAACTGTGTTTAGTCCTACAACAACATTCTTGGGCAATCATTCCCACATGCAACGGTTGACACTTTCATTTTTATTCACTGTGCCCCCATGAAGACATTTACTAATCAAAACAGGGTCACTCAAGTCTCTGAAAATTGGTTTTATTTCATTCATAACAGGCAAAGGAAGAGAATGCTTGTGGTGGTATATTTGACCACTGGTTTCAGTACCGGAAATAGAGGGGGTGTGGCAGTACAGATGAGCGCAACTTTAAAATTTGGTAGTGTAGGTCATTTTTCATTTGAAACCCTATAATGTATATATCAATATAATCAGGAAAGACTACAAATTTAATAAATTCATATGTATATTACAGAGGAAAAATTCCTAACAGGAAAAATATACGTAAAAAATAGATGAAGTCCACTTACCAGGCGAAGGAGCACAGGCAGTGATAGCAACAAATAAACACACACATACACACACACACACAAACGCAAGCTTTCGCAGCCTAGCTGCTTCATCATGCAGAAAGGAAGGAGAGCGAAAAGGAAATGATGAGGGTTTTAAGGGAGTGGGTAAGGAGTCATTCCAATCCCGGGACAGGAAAGACTTACCTTGGAGGGAAAAAAGGAGGGTAAACAAATACACACACACCCACACATTTACACAGACACAAGTACACTTAGGCAGACATACTGTAGAAACAATTTGATCTTCTGGGACTCCCTTCCATGCAACAAAAGCTACTGCATCTATGATATTAAATGTTGATAAATTTCACATGATGACAGAACTGTACATCTGGCACTATTAAATAAATATTTACGACTGATTGCAGTCCATCTTCTACATATTCTGTATGAAATAAAAAGTAATCAATTGCAAATATTTGCTTTATTGTGGAAATCAAGATTTTTTGGTCACTATGTGGCTTTTGCGAATGAAGAAACTGTAAATTAGAAACAGAGGACATACGAATTTTTCTTCTTGATTTCATATAATTTGGCACGTACATCAGCAAAATTTTCTATATGGAGTTTTTGCTATGTACTGTGCCTATAGCAAGTGCATGGACATAGTACCAGGAGAAAGAATTTGATCTTCTGCGTCTCCCTTCCATGTAACAGAAGCTACGGCATCTATGATATTAAATGTTGATAAATTTCACATGATGACAGAACTGTACATCTGGCACTATAAAATAAATATTTACCACTGATTGCAGTCCATCTTCTACATATTCTGTATGAAATAAAAAGTAATCGATTGCAAATATTTGCTTTATTGTGGAAATCAAGATTTTTTGGTCACTATGTGGCTTTTGCGAATGAAGAAACTGTAAATTAGAAACAGAGGACATACGAATTTTTCTTCTTGATTTCATATAATTTGGCACATACATCAGCAAAATTTTCTATATGGAGTTTTTGCTGTGTACTGTGCCTATAGCAAGTGCATGGACATAGTACCAGGAGAAACATATTGATCTTCTGGGTCTCCCTTCCATGTAACAAAAGCTACTGGATCTACGATATTAAATGTTGCTAAATTTCACATGACGACAGAACTGTCGATCTGGCACTGTAAAGTAAATATTTACGACTGATTGCAGTTCATCTTCTACATATTGTTTATGAAATAAAAAGTAATCTATTGCATATATTTGCTTTATTGTGTTAAATCAAGATTTTTGGTCACTATGTGGCCTTTGCGAATGAATAAACTGTAAATTAGAAATAGAGGACATACGAATTTTTCTTCTTGTTTTCATATAATTTGGCACATACATCAGCAAAATTTTCTATATGGAGTTTTTGCTATGTACTGTGCCTATAGCAAGTGCATGGTCATAGTACCAGGACAAACATATTGATCTTCTGGGTCTCCCTTCCATGTAACAAAAGCTACTGCATCTACGATATTAAATGTTGCTAAATTTCACATGACGACAGAACTGTAGATCTGGCACTATAAATTAATATTTACGACTGATTGCAGTTCATCTTCTACATATTGTTTATGAAATAAAAAGTAATCTATTGCAAATATTTGCTTTATTGTGTTAAATAAAGATTTTTGGTCACTGTGTGGCCTTTGCGAATGTAGAAACTGTGAATTAGAAACAGAGGACATACGAATTTTTCTTCTTGATTTCATATAATTTGGCACATACATCAGCAAAAATTTTTATATGGAGTTTTTGCTATGTACTGTGCCTATAGCAAGAGCATGGACATAGTACCAGGAGAAACAATTTGATCTTCTGGGTCTCCCTTCCATGCAACAAAAGCTACTGCATCTATGATATTAAATGTTGATAAATTTCACATGATGACAGAACTGTACATCTGGCACTATTAAATAAATATTTACGACTGATTGCAGTCCATCTTCTACATATTCTGTATGAAATAAAAAGTAATCAATTGCAAATATTTGCTTTATTGTGGAAATCAAGATTTTTTGGTCACTATGTGGCTTTTGCGAATGAAGAAACTGTAAATTAGAAACAGAGGACATACGAATTTTTCTTCTTGATTTCATATAATTTGGCACATACATCAGCAAAATTTTCTATATGGAGTTTTTGCTGTGTACTGTGCCTATAGCAACAGCATGGACATAGTACCAGGAGAAACAATTTGATATTCTGGGTCTCCCTTCCATGCAACAAAAGCTACTGCATCTATGATATTAAATGTTGATAAATTTCACATGATGACAGAACTGTACATCTGGCACTATTAAATAAATATTTACGACTGATTGCAGTCCATCTTCTACATATTCTGTATGAAATAAAAAGTAATCAATTGCAAATATTTGCTTTATTGTGGAAATCAAGATTTTTTGGTCACTATGTGGCTTTTGCGAATGAAGAAACTGTAAATTAGAAACAGAGGACATACGAATTTTTCTTCTTGATTTCATATAATTTGGCACATACATCAGCAAAATTTTCTATATGGAGTTTTTGCTGTGTACTGTGCCTATAGCAAGTGCATGGACATAGTACCAGGAGAAACATATTGATCTTCTGGGTCTCCCTTCCATGTAACAAAAGCTACTGGATCTACGATATTAAATGTTGCTAAACTTCACATGACGACAGAACTGTCGATCTGGCACTGTAAAGTAAATATTTACGACTGATTGCAGTTCATCTTCTACATATTGTTTATGAAATAAAAAGTAATCTATTGCAAATATTTGCTTTATTGTGTTAAATCAAGATTTTTGGTCACTATGTGGCCTTTGCGAATGAATAAACTGTAAATTAGAAATAGAGGACATACGAATTTTTCTTCTTGTTTTCATATAATTTGGCACATACATCAGCAAAATTTTCTATATGGAGTTTTTGCTATGTACTGTGCCTATAGCAAGTGCATGGTCATAGTACCAGGAGAAACATATTGATCTTCTGGGTCTCCCTTCCATGTAACAAAAGCTACTGCATCTACGATATTAAATGTTGCTAAATTTCACATGACGACAGAACTGTAGATCTGGCACTATAAATTAATATTTACGACTGATTGCAGTTCATCTTCTACATATTGTTTATGAAATAAAAAGTAATCTATTGCAAATATTTGCTTTATTGTGTTAAATAAAAATTTTTGGTCACTGTGTGGCCTTTGCGAATGAAGAAACTGTGAATTAGAAACAGAGGACATACGAATTTTTCTTCTTGATTTCATATAATTTGGCACATACATCAGCAAAAATTTTTATATGGAGTTTTTGCTATGTACTGTGCCTATAGCAAAAGCATGGACATAGTACCAGGAGAAACAATTTGATCTTCTGGGTCTCCCTTCCATGCAACAAAAGCTACTGCATCTATGATATTAAATGTTGATAAATTTCACATGATGACAGAACTGTACATCTGGCACTATTAAATAAATATTTACGACTGATTGCAGTCCATCTTCTACATATTCTGTATGAAATAAAAAGTAATCAATTGCAAATATTTGCTTTATTGTGGAAATCAAGATTTATTGGTCACTATGTGGCTTTTGCGAATGAAGAAACTGTAAATTAGAAACAGAGGACATACGAATTTTTCTTCTTGATTTCATATAATTTGGCACATACATCAGCAAAATTTTCTATATGGAGTTTTTGCTGTGTACTGTGCCTATAGCAACAGCATGGACATAGTACCAGGAGAAACAATTTGATATTCTGGGTCTCCCTTCCATGCAACAAAAGCTACTGCATCTATGATATTAAATGTTGATAAATTTCACATGATGACAGAACTGTACATCTGGCACTATTAAATAAATATTTACGACTGATTGCAGTCCATCTTCTACATATTCTGTATGAAATAAAAAGTAATCAATTGCAAATATTTGCTTTATTGTGGAAATCAAGATTTTTTGGTCACTATGTGGCTTTTGCGAATGAAGAAACTGTAAATTAGAAACAGAGGACATACGAATTTTTCTTCTTGATTTCATATAATTTGGCACGTACATCAGCAAAATTTTCTATATGGAGTTTTTGCTATGTACTGTGCCTATAGCAAGTGCATGGACATAGTACCAGGAGAAACATATTGATCTTCTGGGTCTCCCTTCCATGTAACAAAAGCTACTGCATCTACGATATTAAATGTTGATAAATTTCACATGATGACAGAACTGTAGATCTGTCACTGTAAAGTAAATATTTTCGACTGATTGCAGTCCATCTTCTACATATTCTGTATGAAATAAAAAGTAATCAATTGCAAATATTTGCTTTATTGTGGAAATCAAGATTTTTTGGTCACTATGTGGCTTTTGCGAATGAAGAAACTGTAAATTAGAAACAGAGGACATACGAATTTTTCTTCTTGATTTCATATAATTTGGCACATACATCAGCAAAATTTTCTATATGGAGTTTTTGCTATGTACTGTGCCTATAGCAAGTGCATGGACATAGTACCAGGAGAAACATATTGATCTTCTGGGTCTCCCTTCCATGTAACAAAAGCTACTACATCTACGATATTAAATGTTGATAAATTTCACATGATGACAGAACTGTAGATCTGTCACTGTAAAGTAAATATTTACAACTGATTGCAGTTCATCTTCTAAATATTCTGTATGAAATAAAAAGTAATAGATTGCAAATATTTGCTTTATTGTGTCAAATCAAGATTTTTGGTCACTGTGTGCCCTTGCGAATGAAGAAACTGTAAATTAGAAATAGAGGACATACGAATTTTTCTTCTTGATTTCTTATAATTTGGCACATACATCAGCAAAATTTTCTATATGGAGTTTTTGCTGTGTACTGTGCCTATAGCAACTGCTTGGACATAGTACCAGGAGAAACATATTGATCTTCTGGGTCTCCCTTCCATGTAACAAAAGCTACTGGATCTACGATATTAAATGTTGCTAAATTTCATATGACGACAGAACTGTAGATCTGGCACTATAAAGTAAATATTTACGACTGATTGCAGTTCATCTTCTACATATTCTGTATGAAATAAAAGTAATCATTTTAAATATTAGCTTTATTGTGGCAGATCAAGATTTTTGGTCACTATGTGGCCTTTGCGAATGAAGAAACTGTAAATTAGAAACAGAGGACATACGAATTTTACTTCTTGTTTTCATATAATTTGGCACATACATCAGCAAAATTTTCTATATGGAGTTTTTGCTGTGTACTGTGCCTATAGCAACTGCATGGACATAGTACCAGGAGAAACAATTTGATCTTCTGGGTCTCCCTTCCATGTAACAGAAGCTACTGCATCTACGATATTAAATGTTGCTAAATTTCACATGACGACAGAACTGTACATCTGGCACTATTAAATAAATATTTACGACTGATTGCAGTCCATCTTCTACATATTCTGTATGAAATAAAAAGTAATCAATTGCAAATATTTGCTTTATTGTGGAAATCAAGATTTTTTGGTCACTATGTGGCTTTTGCGAATGAAGAAACTGTAAATTAGAAACAGAGGACATACGAATTTTTCTTCTTGATTTCATATAATTTGGCACGTACATCAGCAAAATTTTCTATATGGAGTTTTTGCTATGTACTGTGCCTATAGCAAGTGCATGGACATAGTACCAGGAGAAACATATTGATCTTCTGGGTCTCCCTTCCATGTAACAAAAGCTACTGCATCTACGATATTAAATGTTGATAAATTTCACATGATGACAGAACTGTAGATCTGTCACTGTAAAGTAAATATTTTCGACTGATTGCAGTCCATCTTCTACATATTCTGTATGAAATAAAAAGTAATCAATTGCAAATATTTGCTTTATTGTGGAAATCAAGATTTTTTGGTCACTATGTGGCTTTTGCGAATGAAGAAACTGTAAATTAGAAACAGAGGACATACGAATTTTTCTTCTTGATTTCATATAATTTGGCACATACATCAGCAAAATTTTCTATATGGAGTTTTTGCTATGTACTGTGCCTATAGCAAGTGCATGGACATAGTACCAGGAGAAACATATTGATCTTCTGGGTCTCCCTTCCATGTAACAAAAGCTACTACATCTACGATATTAAATGTTGATAAATTTCACATGATGACAGAACTGTAGATCTGTCACTGTAAAGTAAATATTTACAACTGATTGCAGTTCATCTTCTAAATATTCTGTATGAAATAAAAAGTAATAGATTGCAAATATTTGCTTTATTGTGTCAAATCAAGATTTTTGGTCACTGTGTGCCCTTGCGAATGAAGAAACTGTAAATTAGAAATAGAGGACATACGAATTTTTCTTCTTGATTTCTTATAATTTGGCACATACATCAGCAAAATTTTCTATATGGAGTTTTTGCTGTGTACTGTGCCTATAGCAACTGCTTGGACATAGTACCAGGAGAAACATATTGATCTTCTGGGTCTCCCTTCCATGTAACAAAAGCTACTGGATCTACGATATTAAATGTTGCTAAATTTCATATGACGACAGAACTGTAGATCTGGCACTATAAAGTAAATATTTACGACTGATTGCAGTTCATCTTCTACATATTCTGTATGAAATAAAAGTAATCATTTTAAATATTAGCTTTATTGTGGCAGATCAAGATTTTTGGTCACTATGTGGCCTTTGCGAATGAAGAAACTGTAAATTAGAAACAGAGGACATACGAATTTTACTTCTTGTTTTCATATAATTTGGCACATACATCAGCAAAATTTTCTATATGGAGTTTTTGCTGTGTACTGTGCCTATAGCAACTGCATGGACATAGTACCAGGAGAAACAATTTGATCTTCTGGGTCTCCCTTCCATGTAACAGAAGCTACTGCATCTACGATATTAAATGTTGCTAAATTTCACATGACGACAGAACTGTAGATCTGGCACTATAAATTAATATTTACGACTGATTGCAGTTCATCTTCTACATATTGTTTATGAAATAAAAAGTAATCTATTGCAAATATTTGCTTTATTGTGTTAAATAAAGATTTTTGGTCACCGTGTGGCCTTTGCGAATGAAGAAACAGTAAATTAGAAACAGAGGACATACGAATTTTTCTTCTTGATTTCATATAATTTGGCACATACATCAGCAAAATTTTCTATATGGAGTTTTTGCTGTGTACTGTGCCTATAGCAACAGCATGGACATAGTACCAGGAGAAAGAATTTGATCTTCTGCGTCTCCCTTCCATGTAACAGAAGCTACTGCATCTATGATATTAAATGTTGATAAATTTCACATGATGACAGAACTGTACATCTGGCACTATAAAATAAATATTTACGACTGATTGCAGTCCATCTTCTACATATTCTGTATGAAATAAAAAGTAATCGATTGCAAATATTTGCTTTATTGTGGAAATCAAGATTTTTTGGTCACTATGTGGCTTTTGCGAATGAAGAAACTGTAAATTAGAAACAGAGGACATACGAATTTTTCTTCTTGATTTCATATAATTTGGCACATACATCAGCAAAATTTTCTATATGGAGTTTTTGCTATGTACTGTGCCTATAGCAAGTGCATGGACATAGTACCAGGAGAAACATATTGATCTTCTGGGTCTCCCTTCCATGTAACAAAAGCTACTGCATCTATGATATTAAATGTTGCTAAATTTCACATGACGACAGAACTGTCGATCTGGCACTGTAAAGTAAATATTTACGACTGATTGCAGTTCATCTTCTAAATATTCTGTATGAAATAAAAAGTAATAGATTGCAAATATTTGCTTTATTGTGTCAAATCAAGATTTTTGGTCACTATGTGGCCTTTGCGAATGAAGAAACTGTAAATTAGAAATAGAGGACATACGAATTTTTCTTCTTGATTTCTTATAATTCGGCACATACATCAGCAAAATTTTCTATATGGAGTTTTTGCTGTGTACTGTGCCTATGGCAACTGCATGGACATAGTACCAGGAGAAACATATTGATCTTCTGGGTCTCCCTTCCATGTAACAAAAGCTACTGCATCTATGATATTAAATGTTGCTAAATTTCACATGACGACAGAACTGTAGATCTGGCACTGTAAAGTAAATATTTACGACTGATTGCAGTTCAGCTTCTAAATATTCTGTATGAAATAAAAAGTAATCGATTGCAAATATTTGCTTTATTGTGTCAAATCAAGATTTTTGGTCACTATGTGGCCTTTGCGAATGAAGAAACTGTAAATTACAAATAGAGGACATACGAATTTTTCTTCTTGTTTTCATATAATTTGGCACATACATCAGCAAAATTTTCTATATGGAGTTTTTGCTATGTACTGTGCCTATAGCAACTGCATGGTCATAGTACCAGGAGAAACAATTTGATCTTCTGGGTCTCCCTTCCATGTAACAAAAGCTACTGCATCTACGATATTAAGTGTTGATAAATTTCACATGATTACAGAACTGTAGATTTGGCAGCATAAAGTAAAGATTTACGACTGATTGTAGTTCATCTTCTACATATTCTGTATGAAATAAAAAGTAATCGATTGCAAATATTTGCTTTATTGTGTCAAATCAAGATTTTTGGTCACTATGTGGCCTTTGCGAATGAAGAAACTGTAAATTAGAAATAGAGGACATACGAATTTTTCTTCTTGTTTTCATATAATTTGGCACATACATCAGCAAAATTTTCTATATGGAGTTTTTGCTATGTACTGTGCCTATAGCAACTGCATGGTCATAGTACCAGGAGAAACATATTGATCTTCTGGGTCTCCCTTCCATGTAACAAAAGCTACTGCATCTATGATATTAAATGTTGCTACATTTCACATGACGACAGAACTGTAGATCTGGCACTATAAAGTAAATATTTACGACTGATTGCAGTTCATCTTCTACATATTCTGTATGAAATAAAAGTAATCATTTCAAATATTAGCTTTATTGTGGCAGATCAAGATTTTTGGTCACTATGTGGCCTTTGCGAATGAAGAAACTGTAAATTAGAAACAGAGGACATACGAATTTTACTTCTTGTTTTCATATAATTTGGCACATACATCAGCAAAATTTTCTATATGGAGTTTTTGCTGTGTACTGTGCCTATAGCAACTGCATGGACATAGTACCAGGAGAAACAATTTGATCTTCTGGGTCTCCCTTCCATGTAACAGAAGCTACTGCATCTATGATATTAAATGTTGATAAATTTCACATGATGACAGAACTGTACATCTGGCACTATTAAATAAATATTTACGACTGATTGCAGTCCATCTTCTACATATTCTGTATGAAATAAAAAGTAATCAATTGCAAATATTTGCTTTATTGTGGAAATCAAGATTTTTTGGTCACTATGTGGCTTTTGCGAATGAAGAAACTGTAAATTAGAAACAGAGGACATACGAATTTTTCTTCTTGATTTCATATAATTTGGCACATACATCAGCAAAATTTTCTATATGGAGTTTTTGCTATGTACTGTGCCTATAGCAAGTGCATGGACATAGTACCAGGAGAAACATATTGATCTTCTGGGTCTCCCTTCCATGTAACAAAAGCTACTGGATCTACGATATTAAATGTTGCTAAATTTCACATGACGACAGAACTGTCAATCTGGCACTGTAAAGTAAATATTTACAACTGATTGCAGTTCATCTTCTAAAGATTCTGTATGAAATAAAAAGTAATCGATAGCAAATATTTGCTTTATTGTGTCAAATCAAGATTTTTGGTCACTATGTGGCCTTTGCGAATGAAGAAACTGTAAATTAGAAACAGAGGACATACGAATTTTACTTCTTGTTTTCATATAATTTGGCACATACATCAGCAAAATTTTCTATATGGAGTTTTTGCTGTGTACTGTGCCTATAGCAACTGCATGGACATAGTACCAGGAGAAACAATTTGATCTTCTGGGTCTCCCTTCCATGTAACAGAAGCTACTGCATCTATGATATTAAATGTTGATAAATTTCACATGATGACAGAACTGTACATCTGGCACTATTAAATAAATATTTACGACTGATTGCAGTCCATCTTCTACATATTCTGTATGAAATAAAAAGTAATCAATTGCAAATATTTGCTTTATTGTGGAAATCAAGATTTTTTGGTCACTATGTGGCTTTTGCGAATGAAGAAACTGTAAATTAGAAACAGAGGACATACGAATTTTTCTTCTTGATTTCATATAATTTGGCACATACATCAGCAAAATTTTCTATATGGAGTTTTTGCTATGTACTGTGCCTATAGCAAGTGCATGGACATAGTACCAGGAGAAACATATTGATCTTCTGGGTCTCCCTTCCATGTAACAAAAGCTACTACATCTACGATATTAAATGTTGATAAATTTCACATGATGACAGAACTGTAGATCTGTCACTGTAAAGTAAATATTTTCGACTGATTGCAGTCCATCTTCTACATATTCTGTATGAAATAAAAAGTAATCAATTGCAAATATTTGCTTTATTGTGGAAATCAAGATTTTTTGGTCACTATGTGGCTTTTGCGAATGAAGAAACTGTAAATTAGAAACAGAGGACATACGAATTTTTCTTCTTGATTTCATATAATTTGGCACATACATCAGCAAAATTTTCTATATGGAGTTTTTGCTATGTACTGTGCCTATAGCAAGTGCATGGACATAGTACCAGGAGAAACATATTGATCTTCTGGGTCTCCCTTCCATGTAACAAAAGCTACTGGTTCTACGATATTAAATGTTGATAAATTTCACATGATGACAGAACTGTAGATCTGTCACTGTAAAGTAAATATTTACAACTGATTGCAGTTCATCTTCTAAATATTCTGTATGAAATAAAAAGTAATCGATTGCAAATATTTGCTTTATTATGTCAAATCAAGATTTTTGGTCACTATGTGGCCTTTGCGAATGAAGAAACTGTAAATTAGAAATAGAGGACATACGAATTTTTCTTCTCGTTTTCATATAATTTGGCACATACATCAGCAAAATTTTCTATATGGAGTTTTTGCTATGTACTGTGCCTATAGCAACTGCATGGTCATAGTACCAGGAGAAACAATTTGATCTTCTGGGTCTCCCTTCCATGTAACAAAAGCTACTGCATCTACGATATTAAGTGTTGATAAATTTCACATGATTACAGAACTGTAGATCTGGCAGCATAAAGTAAAGATTTACGACTGATTGTAGTTCATCTTCTACATATTCTGTATGAAATAAAAAGTAATCGATTGCAAATATTTGCTTTATTGTGTCAAATCAAGATTTTTGGTCACTATGTGGCCTTTGCGAATGAAGAAACTGTAAATTAGAAATAGAGGACATACGAATTTTTCTTCTTGTTTTCATATAATTTGGCACATACATCAGCAAAATTTTCTGTATGGAGTTTTTGCTATGTACTGTGCCTATAGCAACTGCATGGTCATAGTACCAGGAGAAACATATTGATCTTCTGGGTCTCCCTTCCATGTAACAAAAGCTACTGCATCTATGATATTAAATGTTGCTACATTTCACATGACGACAGAACTGTAGATCTGGCACTATAAAGTAAATATTTACGACTGATTGCAGTTCATCTTCTACATATTGTTTATGAAATAAAAAGTAATCTATTGCAAATATTTGCTTTATTGTGTTAAATAAAGATTTTTGGTCACTGTGTGGCCTTTGCGAATGAAGAAACTGTGAATTAGAAACAGAGGACATACAAATTTTTCTTCTTGATTTCATATAATTTGGCACATACATCAGCAAAATTTTCTATATGGAGTTTTTGCTGTGTACTGTGCCTATAGCAACTGCATGGACATAGTACCAGGAGAAACAATTTGATCTTCTGGGTCTCCCTTCCATGCAACAAAAGCTACTGGATCTACGATATTAAATGTTGCTAAATTTCATATGATGACAGAACTGTAGATCTGGCACTATAAAGTAAATATTTACGACTGATTGCAGTTCATCTTCTACATATTCTGTATGAAACAAAAAGTAATCGATTGCAAATATTAGCTTTATTGTGGCAGATCAAGATTTTTGGTCACTGTGTGGCCTTTGCGAATGAAGAAACTGTAAATTATATACAGAGGACATACGAATTTTTCTTCTTGATTTCATATAATTTGGCACATACATCAGCAAAATTTTTCTATATGGAGTTTTTGCTATGTACTGTGCCTATAGGAAGTGCATGGACATAGTACCAGGAGAAACATATTGATCTTCTGGGTCTCCCTTCCATGTAACAAAAGCTACTGGATCTACGATATTAAATGTTGCTAAATTTCACATGATGACAGAACTGTAGAACTGGCACTATAATGTAAATATTTACAAATAATTGCAGGTCATCTTCTACATACAATAGAACCTCGTTTTTACTCTTTTCGAGGGACTTCAGTGAAATAGTGTAAAATGCGAGAAAACATAAAATGGGAGAAATAATGTTTTGAATGGTAAAATATGCTTACTTGATTACTCTTGCATTTCCGTAGTTTGTGGTGTAGGTACATAATAGGCATCAAAATACTTGCCAATAATTTTATTGTATAATAAAGGTTATTATAATTTTAACCGTTTTAAGCGACATGGAACTGGTAATTTTATGGGAAGTAGAAATTTTTGACTTTATTTCATTCATCATAATCGATTAGTCAGTAAGCCTTTAACCAGTATTAATTATTAACACAGTAAATCTGCAGAAGTTCCCTTTTTTATTATTTTTTTGATATTTCCCACGATGATATTCCAAAATTTATTCACATTCTTGAGTGCAAATATATGCATAAGTATTTTTGTGACGTTTGCATAGGCTCGTCCTGTCACACTATTATTGCAATTTTGTGTTTATAATGTGCAGAAAAACTTACACAATCAATCCATCAGTCTCACCATTCATAAAACGACACAAAAAATACTTATAAAAATTATTTCCCTTTCACAAGAAGAATAAATTCTCGAAACACGTCATGAAAAGAAAGGATACCTACTAGTTGCGTAAACAAAGTCAAGGTGACGAGGTGCGGTGGCTGAATATATATCATGTGCAGTTTCCCATCCTTCATGAAAGACACCAACCACTTCCTCGATCGCCTGAAATCCTTACCCAGCCTGTTACCTCCTGAAAGCATCCTTGTAACCATTGATGCCACTTCCTTATACACAAATATCCCACACGCCCAGGGCCTCGCTGCGATGGAGTATTTCCTTTCACGCCGACCACCAACTTCCCTACCTAAAACCTCTTTCCTTAATACCGTAGCCAGCTTCATCCTAAGCCACAACTTCTTCACTTTTGAGGGCCGGACATACCAACAACTAAAGGGGACAGCCATGGGGACCAGGATGGCTCCCTCATACGCAAACTCATTTATGGGATGCTGTACCAAACTTTGGGTTGACAGGCTTGGGTATCCAGGAAGGCTTCCTCTATGTGAAGTATTAAGTGTAAATTATTCTTTCCCTTAAAAAAACTACTCTTAAAAAGTGGGGTGCGTCTTATATTCTGATGTTATCTATCTTCCATTATTGATATTCCAATCAGTTTTTTTTATTGTTAAGTTTTGTCAATAATGAAGTATCATAATGAAATATATTAAAATTTTATTTATATAACAGTATATGAAGGTGTGATTTTTCCAATTTTTTTTAACTCAATAAATGCTTATTATATCCTTAATTTCATGTATTTTTTCTACAACATATTTTTTATGTTCTTTGGTGTTGTTATATGCCTGAATTGTTGTAAAATGCACAGTTTGCATGTATATAATTGTATACAACATCTTTATTTTATAGTTTTTGCCTTTATAAAGAATACAAACAATAACAATATAAATAAAGTGGCATAATACAACCAATGATTACAATTTTAACACAATTATTCTGCTCGTATCGTTATCATACCGCACACAGCAGTGCGTGGTATTAATATGTTCGTAAACGGCACGTGCAAATTAGCGATTCTTTAGGGGCCCATATCTCAGGTTCTATTCATGTCAGAGTGAAGGGTGTAGTGTTCTGGATAGGTCTTGGACTGGTTATCATTTGTGTAGATATTAGAAGAATGGGTATACTAAAGCTATCATACAGTACCTCGTCAAAATTTTCAAAGTTACACACTTCCTGGAGCCCATCCAAATTGAGCAAATCAGTTGGCTTTTGTACATGACGTGTAGTCTATGGTAGGCTTTAAACGGCTTACAAAAGCACAATTCATTAATGGGCGGTTCCTGACAAAATCTCAGAAAAAACATGATTTTTGGGTACCAAAAAATGAATTGTGGGGATGGTCACTTCGATACTTTCTATTCATTGCAAATCTTCAAAATTTTTACCATATGTTCTTATGATGAAATTCTTGAGGTCATTTTTAAATTTTTTCAATATCGTTATCCGTTATCGAGATCCAGAGGTTGAAACTTATCACAGTTTTGCACAAAATCACAAAACACGATTATTAGCCATTTTAGCACCGTGAATCTCAAATATCTAAAAACTAACCATATCTATAAACAACATTTTTCAGTTTTCGTAAATCTTAGTCCGTTAGCAAGATAAGGCCAAGAAACCTCAATATTTTGCTAGAAATAGTGCGTATTGTGCTGAAAGATGGCGTTCGGACAGCTCTGAAACTCACCATGCGATTTGAAAAAAAGTACTTGGCGAAGAAATTTGATTTTTGTACATCTTAAAGATTGAAATCTTCAGTTGACGAAGGGGTGATTTTTGTTTTCGTTTACTTTACAGTGAATATGCAGCATTCAGGTTAGTGAACTATTGCTACATCTTTTAAAGAGTTTGCAGAGGTAAAAACACATTGCGTAGGCTTCTGGTATGGTCGATTTTAGGTTACACATAGCTGCATATGAAATGTAGATAACATATCGAAATTTTATTTAAAGTTTAGATCAGAATGATATCTTATGTGGTTCTTGAGATATCGATCCATGAGTAAATGATTGCACCTGTTAGTAATTGGTTCGAAAACGTTTTTTCTGATTGTGAGGTAACGTATCTTGAGGAATAGGAAATGACTAAAATGTTATGTGTATGTTGTTTAGGTGTCCGTTCACCGTTTTTGGAAATGTGTATTCGTTATCGCGATACACTACAAAAAGCATAATTTTTGGTATCAAAACATCCAACCAACTAGGTGCAGTGGCAAATCTACACAAGAAATATGTTCTCTGACACAAAAGTGTGGAACCAGCTGCTTCAATCCTCATTCTGACTTCCTCACCGAAAATTTTGGCATGCGAACATATTCATTCTTTTTTTCGGCTGAATGTGAGTAGAACAGAGAGAGTGCAACAGGCAGAGAGAGCCATATATGACGTAACAGAGTAGCCTTCTGCCGTCCTCCCAACCTCCACAACATCCTCGTCCAACCTTACATCATCCCGAAACCACCCTCCCTACCTAATGGTTCCTATCCATGCAACCGATCCCGCTGCAAAACCTGTCCAATGCATTCCCCCACTACCACATACCCCAGCCCCACCACAGGAAAAACCTACCCGATTCAAGGCAGGCTCACATGCAAGACAACACACGTCATATGTCAACTGACATGTGTCCACTGTTCAGCCTTTTATGTTGGTATGACTACTAACTAATTGGCTGAGCGGATGAATGGGCACAGACGGACTGTTCGCCTGGGGGACACCCAATATCCTGTGGCAGAACATGCCCTCCAGTATAACTCCAGGGACCTGGGCACGTGTTACACCACACGTGCCATTTGGGTAGTACCAACAAACACCAGTCCCTCAGAGCTACGGAGGTGGGAACTTGCCCTCCAACATATCCTCTCCTCCCGCCACCCCCCTGGCCTAAATCTACGCTAACCCCTCCCCTTCCTCCATCCTCAGCTCACCTATTCATTATCCCTTCCTTAACCCCCCCCCCCCCCCCCTCTCTCTCTCTCTCTCTCTCTCTCTCCTCTCTCTCTCTCTCTCTCTCTCTCTCTCTCTCTCTCTCTCTCTCTCTGTGTGTGTGTGTGTGTGTGTGTGTGTGTGTGTGTGTGTGTGTGTCCATCTTTCCCTGTTTATGAAAAACATTTTAGACAACCCCCCGCCCCTCCTACACCCCTCAGCATCATTCAGTTCACTCATCGTCTCTTCTCTTTACTACTTGATCTTTCCTCTTTGGTTATATATTTCCTCTCTGGCTTGGCTCAGTACATACATGCAGTATCTCTGACGTCCACACTCCCAAAACACCACCTTCATGACCTAGGTCATGAATTACCTTTCCTTTCTGTTCCCATCCTTTTTTCTTCCCTTCTCTCCCACCTGAAAAAGGAACTGTGTTCCGAAAACTTGTCCTTTTTTGTCCCCTTTTTTCTCTTTCTTCATTTGTGTAACTATTGGCGGTACGCCGGCCGCGGTGACCGCGGGGACTGAGGCGCTTCAGTCACGGTCTGCACGGCCACTACGGTCGGGGGTTCGAATCCCCCCTCGGGCATAGATATTTGTGTCGTCCTTAGTTGTAGGGTTGTAGGTAGTTCATAAGTAGTTTGTAAGTTTAGGGACTGATGACCCCGTAGTTAAGTCCCTTAAGCTTAACAAACATTTTTTTTTTAATTTTTTTTTTTTTTGGCGGTACAGCACAAAGGTAAGTACTGGCCAGCCAGTCTATCTCTTTTGAAAGATAATTTATCATCTCTGAGGAGAATTTCCATCATTAATGGAACAGGGAAAGTGTCAGTTTAGGAGAAAGGCATATGCATGAAAACAGCAGGGGGAAGGGGGAAGCGAAAAGAGATGTCTGAAGTCAGGAACAGTAGCAACAACAAACTGAGAGATGCAGATAGTAGCAATTGGAGCAAAAGAGAAAGCAGTGGGAAACTGAGACGAATGGAGACTATACATAAAGCATGAGCATTCGGCTCTCCAATACTATAGCACGAAAGAATTGGTCCAATTTTTCCCATCCTCAGTACCTGCGTGCTAAAGTTTTCCAGTCTACAGGTCAAACCCCAAGCAAACCATCCCCATGGACATATGTGTAAAGGAGACAATTGTGATTGAAGACAATGAAAGCCGACTCTAAGTGAGAAAGAAAGGATACTGGCAACAGGACAGGAAGTGAATGGGACAACGTCAGTGGGGCAGAGAGACAATGAAAGTGGCAGAAACAGACAAAGGTGAGGAATCACGAGGGAAAGAGATGAAGACACTGAAAGTTTGACACAGACAGAAAGCGGCAGTGGGAGAGACAGCAAACAAACGGACAGAGACATATATAGACACTAACAGTGAGGCGACATTGCTGACTATGACGGCTTAACTGGGCAAAAGTATTTACAAAGTTATGCGCTAAAAGTGAGCGAATATGTTCGCATGCCAAAATTTTTGGTGAGGAAGTCGGAATGAGGATTGATGCAGCTGGTTCCACATTTTTGTGTCAGAGAACATATTCGCTTTTTCTGTGTTCCGGCAGGAGCATTTTTCAGCTGGTTATTAATACTACACAACTGGCAAATGAGTACCACAAAATGTATTGTGTATTACAATAAAATTGTTATTGTCAAATTTTCTTGTTACATCCACGTATCATTCATCTAGGACATCTTTGTGAAACTCCTTTGCGTGATTTGGAACTTCAGAATACTGTATTAATACAGACTCAACATTCTCCTTTTCTTTTCTTGCCATAGTTTATTTTGATAAAGGGGTGGCTGTTAGTATTGTTGGATGGCATGGTTTCTTTCATCTCCGGCTGTCAACTTGTATTCAGTCTCCAGAGTATGTAACACTTATTGACATATTAATAATTTTCTTTGCTATCTTTTATGAGCTGAAATTCTGGATGCTCTTTTGCTCTTTTTTAATGCTAGCTTTGATTTTAGTAGTTTGTGTGTGGTATCTTATACATTTTTAACAGTTCAGTTACTGTTTGGAAGCAAGAGCATACCGTGCAATAGTAAAATATAAAATTATTCTTTAGGAGTTTAGATGCTTTCTTTTTTTTCTGTTTGTCTTCTCAGTTCTACCAAAAATGCAGTTTGGGGGCAAGTAACTATGTCCATGAAAAAGGAAGACATGATGAATATTGTAGAACTCTGTGCCCTTTTACAAAAATGCTGTAAACATTGCCCATTCATTTGAGATGCCCCCAGCACTAGCAATCTCATACACTTTAACTCTTCTGTCATCCATCACTATATCGTGGATTTTAGCAATGATTTCTAGAGTCTTATCCTCTACAGGGCGTCCAGAAAGTTCAGCGTCACTTGTGCCTATACGGCCAATTTTGAAACCACTTATTAACTGTTCCAATCGAATAATGTTTATAATGTCACCATAATGTTTATCAAGCTTCTCTTTAGTCTCCTGAGGCGTTTTGCCTTTCATAATGCAACATTTAACACGTTCACTGCCGTTCAGCCTCTGGTGCGTGTAAACATTACTTGAGTGAGGTGCCGCTCACGCTGTGGCGTGTGCTGCGACCTAGCGTCCTATTATGGGTTGTTGTAAATTGGCATCGTCTAATAAAGCTGTATCCTCTGGTAGGCACTCAGGGAAGAGTATAAGTGATATGCACACGTACGTGCTTCCAGATTTCCACGTTTGCATTACCGGCTACGATCCACACACGCTTCTCATGATGTCATGATAGATTTATGTACTGTTTATATTGTTCATTTGTTGTTTTCACAAAAATACAAATGCAAATAAAAAAACATATAAAAAAACTGAAAACTAAAACCGAAACATTCAGTGGCTCAAAACTATGATAAGGTACTGTCAAAATACGATCACGCGCCAGAGCGTGAAGTGGCACCTAGCATCATCGCGCCTAAGTGTGAACGGTAGCGAACATGTTAATCACCACATGAAATTCTTTTTCGTCCATTCTTTGACAATCACTCGACTTCCTTGATTCACATGAACACCAAACACAAAGAAATAGACCAGAATGGCTGAAACTTGGTGTGCATTCTTTCCGAAGATGCTACTAACTGCACTTGACATTGATACGCGCCCGGTGGTACCATCTACCAGACTTTGCACAGAGTTTTCAAATGCCCCTCATATAGGCATTGTCGACCACAGCGCCATCCTCTGAGTGTTTATATATATCTATGTTTGCACCCCATGCCTATACCAGTTTCTTTCACTCTACACTGTATTACAAAGGTCCCTTCACATGGTCCAATTTATCAACCGACCAACGAACCAACCAAATTCGTAGCAGCCTACACATCATGCTACACATGTTCCAACCAACTGCACACAGTGATTGCAGCACCTCCCTGTTCTGTGGTCCGTTTGTTGATATGTTTTCATTTTTGCGTGTTTGCTTTGCAGACGCACGTCGGACGGCCAGGCATGACCAACCACCCAACAAGTGACGTTTTTCGGGAAGTGCCTCCACATGACCAATTTATCAGGCTGCTGATAAATTAGTCCCGACAAATCGCAATGTTTATAGGGGCCTTAACCCTCCGTCGGGCGCACCTCCAGATGAAACAAAATCAGGCGCACCCGGCCTGAGAGACCACCCACATATTTTGTGGACTAGCTCCGCCATTTTAAAACAAATTCAAAATGCGTGTTGGCTAGTCTTGAAGAGGATCTAAAGGAAGGAATTACAGCAAACTTAAAGCATAATAATGGGTTTATTGAACACAATACACCTTTAAACTAAAGTGACCAAAATTACCAATTTCTCACAAAGGGCATTAAAAATTGGTCGAACAGACATCCATAAAAGTAATGAAGTTATTTTTAAAGGACATTAGGCAGTCTATTCTGACATGGAATCATCTTTTCTCACCACATTTGCAGCCAAAAACCGATGCTATAGCTCCCAAATCAACAGCTGAAACACAGGTACGGCACAGAACGTATACGTCGCTCAAGCAGATTGGTTGATGACAAGCTGAACATTCGTGATTCTTCATCCTCCTAACGCTTGTTTCAGCCACACATGGTCGACATTTTAGCCATTTGGGAGGTAATGTGGGAGAACTTTCCCGTTCCTTGTGGGGTAAAAATTTTTTCAGTCGAGTTTGCAGCCGGATCGACATTCCACATATATTCATAGCATACACGGGCTAAATTGTCCACTTAGAAGTTGATGACACAAGGTTTTGCAATTGGTGGCGTCATTTGTAGCAATATCTTTTACACTGGATGTTGTGTAATAATGATGTGACTCTTCACACTATGAATAGTAGAAGGTATCTACTTAGACTACTTCGTCGTCTTATTGTTTCCAAAATAAAAACTACTCACATATTTTCTTCTCTTCTTCAAATTCCCGAGCTGTTCCCTAAACTTCCTGTTCAGTTGCTGAGTCCTCCTTACCTTCTCCTACCTCATACTGAGAGTGTGTGTGTCTCTCTCATCGACTAAATCTTCAAGTGCGGTTGGATCTTCAGCAGTTTCGTCCTCGAGGAGGCGCATTATTTCCACAATATCATTGGCTTAGAGGCATAATATACTTTTCTGGAGATTTCAGCAGAAAATATGGATGTGATAATGTAGGAAAAGAAAGGAAAACTGAAATTAGAACTCGATCAGGCGCGCTCAGTCTGAAGGGCCAGGGTCGTCAAAGTCTTCTTTTTTTACGAAGGTAACGGTGAAAATCACAGAGGACAGACTTAGTTTGATTGAAACGAAGTAATAAAGTAAAAATATCTTGAAAAATCTCACCTTAAAAACTATAACGTAATCGGGCGCAGACGGCCTGTGAGGCCCAAGGATTTCCCCGTGATCCGCGTGGAAATCGACGGCAGCCTGCGGATCGGCACTGTGTGAGGTTCCCAAAGTAACGCGAGTAAACGGAGAGGCGGGCCGCTGGGCCACCACTGTTAAGCACGGGAATCAAAAAAGTGTTTTGCTGGCCTGTGAGGCCGACTGCGCCCGACGGAGGGTTAAATGTGATTAGAAGCGTGGCGATTGCACGTGTTAGATTCTGACTATATTCTTGAGAAATCCCTTTAATTTTCCCAACATTCACCCATTTTTGTGTGGTTTCAGGTACTCGTCGGAGAACCGCATCCTACGCCTGCTGCTGAACGCGAGCTTCGCGCTGCCGCTGCTGCTGGTGGTGATGTGGGTGCGGCCCGTCAGCCGAGACTACCTCACGGGCAGGGTTTTCACTGGCATGACGGGTCCAATGTGAGTCGTAAATGTGGTGTGGCTCAGAAATATGTAGCAATAAGAAAAATACCACCTGCCTTACAGAGATGACCCAATGGAATGAATAAGTTGAGCAGTAGGGACAGGAGAGTCAGTAGATAACTGTATATTTCCACAGATAAGATGAGGTACAAATTTTCTTCAAAATCTTATAGTTGAAGCATATATCTGGCCTGTAAGACGACCCCCAAGTTATCATATTTACCCGAGTGCAAACCGCACTTTTTTTTTTTTTTTTTTTCCACGATCTAGAAATATGCTTGCAGCTTAGAATCAGAGGCAAAGCTTCAGGAAATTCCGAACAGTGCCACTAGAAGCAACCATAAGTAGGTTTTGTGCATGTAGGGAAGAATAAACTATAGTTTTATGCAAGGAGGTTAGAGATTCTAACCTCCTTGGTTTCGTGTGGAGTGTCTAATTTTGTGAAATGTAAGTTTGTTCCGAAAAATGCCACTAGAGCCGGCTGCGGTGGCCGAGAGGACTGAGGCGCTCCAGTCACGGTCTGCACGAAACATTGTAAAATCAGGCTGCATTTTGTAAATAATTAATTCTATTCCTGCTTTTTTGGCATATAGGTTATCGTATGTACTCTTGTCTGCTCAGTAAATTAACAAAACTCGTAAAGCAAATATTTTTGAAAAAATTACACAAACGTGTATTTGTAAATATTTCCTCCATGATGCAAATTTCAGACTAAATTTCAATCTTTTTGTACTGTTGTATAAGACGACATCGGATTTTGGGCCTTTTTTTTTTAATGATCATCCTAATCTGTGGAAATAAACAGTATGTACAGTGATATACCATCAGAGTGTCTGCTGAGTTGTTATTTCCATATTCTGAATGATAGTTTGACAACTGACCTGGCCGCCTTCTTTGGGTGTTGTGAATTTTGTAATTGTGTGTGTGTGTGGGGGGGGGGGGGGGGCGGGGGGGGGGGGGCAGAGATTCCATTTATTGGACCGGAACCTGTCCTGACAATCACCAAGGCAATGATCAAATTGGAGCTACGTAACTGGCTCAGAAGACAGCATGTAGAATATTGGACCAAAGTCTATCAATAAAAACATGGCAAGGTAATGATGCCAAAGCCTTGTTTTTAAAGAAGCTCTGCAATCCTGGGTCTGAACAGGAGAGAGATTAGACTCATCGTTGGATTGCTGACAGGCCATGGGAATTTAAAAAAACACCTACATACAATGGGAATAACAGAAGAGGACCCTAAATGTAGGATCTGTGATGATGGTGATGAAACTGCATCACATCTAATCTTCGAATGCATTGCATTGGAGAGTAAAAGGCACAGAACATCTGGGACAACCAGACCCAAAGAAATTGTGTCTAATAAAGAACTGGTAAAGGGACTCCTTGCACTGTTCAAGGGCATTGGTTGGCTTTACTAGATATGCAGGGAGCGATACCACACAATAAACTTAGTTTCGATGCGGGCAGTGGCGGGTTGGACCAAGACTGTTTTGGCTTCCATGAGAAAATCAATCAATCAATCAATCAATCCCCAGCTGCTCGTGGGACCACCATGAAACACTCTCAGAGTAACGTTGATGGACTGTCTCCCAAGTGTGGAAGAGTTGCTTTTAACACAGTGACATATGAGTCCCAAATGTTCCCTTCCCTGGTTACCCCACAGGGGGGTGATTGTTTTCCGGGTCTATCCCGGAAATCCGGGATTTTTTAAATTATGTTCCCTGATAGTTCCGGGTTTCTGTACGGGCGCTTAGCCATGTAAAAAAATTTCCCAAGAAATCAGTAATTTTCAATACACGAAACAAATGTTTTTAGTTTTTTTGCTCTATGTATAACCACAGCGTGCGATCTATAATGTATTCATCTGCCACTCGGCTTAACCTACATGGGCGAAAAAAGAGAGCGAAAGCTACAAGCGACAAATCACAACCGCACATACTGCTATGAGTCTGTCCTACGAGAGCGACATCTGTAGAGCTACGCTTCAGATGTGATAACGAGCGATGTTCCATCAAAGGAACCACTGGACAGTTTATACGAAACGTAATGAAAAATTGGTCGTTTTATCAGTCGACACTACACAAAGCCAAGTCATCAGATTCCTCGAGATCTAGTTCTAATACAGAAAGTTTTACTCGTGAGTTGCAGTATAAACCGTTCAGTTCTAAAATATATTGCTCTACTGGCAAAACTAAATTAAACTCAACACGTGAAGTAGTGCTATCTACAATTTCTTCATCCTCTGTGTGAGCTACTTTCATTGACCCACAGCCGTATACAAACGTAGAAAATGATGGGAAACGAAAAAAATATAGAATTTTCAAAAATAAAAGGAAAACAAATGAAAATTGGATCATTTTTCAGAAAAAGTAATTTTTATACAACTTTAACTATGCTTCATTGTCGAAATAACACTGCAAGTATCTCAACTAATCAAACTACAGATGTTTTATAAATATTTTGCTTGCTAAACTAAAATATTTAGACATTTTAGCTTGCTTGTAAATGTACTGTATAATTCAGTTTGAAAACATAGTAGGCTCGGTTGAAATTTTACGTTATCTTGTACATATATATGACAGTCAAAATTTCAGGGATTTTAATAAAGCACCACAATCACCCCTGGCAGGCTAAAGACAGGGATGATCCATACTTTCCTAAGTATCTTGTATGTAGTCAAACTGATATGGACAAACTCAACAAACCCATGACCTCTCTCTCTCTCTCTCTCTCTCTCTCTCTCTCTCTCTCTCTCTCTCTCTGTTTATTCCCCCCCCCCCCTTTTTTTCCCATCTTCTACTCCTGCTCTGTCCATCTTCTCCTTTTCTCTCTCTGTTAATATTATTGTTATTCCACACTGTATTTCATTGGTCAATGCAGACAAACTTCATAATTCTGCTTTCCACAAAGAATATGTCTATATGTTCTCAGTGCAGATGAAGAGTTTGTAGCTGTTGTTTTTTGCCCCCAGTATGACACCGGAACTTTTTGAGACGATGCGGCTGTGGCTGGTGGTATTTGCGATCCTCTTGAGGGTGGTCCTGATGCCTACGTACCTGCAGGCATACCTCAACATGGCCTACCATCGCTTGGAGGAGCAGAAGAAGGAAGCTGGCCGCATCACCAACACTGAACTGCAGAAAAAGGTAATGTCCGAGTCCGACAGAAGTACTCGCACGTTTCTCTTTGTGTGAGCTTTTACCACATTTCCTTCACAATTTGATATCACGTCTGGAATAAAGTGCAGACAAATGTCAAAATTACAGAACTATCAGTTTAATAAGCCATGGTTGCAAAATACTAACACGAATTATTTACAGATGAATGGAAAAACTGTTGGAAACTGACCTTGGGGGAGATCAATTTGGATTTAGGAGAAATGTAGGAACACGCAATACTCACTTGATACTCACATTATGACTTATCTTAGAAGACAGGCTAAGGAAAGGGAAACCTACGTTTTTGGCGTTTGCTGATTTGGAGAAAGCTTTTGACAATGTCGACTGGAATACACTCTTTCCGATTCTGAAGGTAGCAGGGGTAAATATAGGGAGCAAAGATTTATATTCAACTTGTACAAAAAACCAGACAGCAATTATTAGAGTCGAAGGTCATGAAATGATCACAGTGGTTGGGAAGGGAGTAAGACAGGGTTGTAGCTTTCCCCCAATGTTGTTCAATCTGTACATTGAGCAAGCAGTTTAGGGATGCAAGGAGAAATTTGGTGAGGGAATTAATGTCCGGGGACAGGGAATACAAAACTGATGACATAGTAATTCTGTTAGAGATAGCAAAAGACGTGAAAGAGCAATTAAACAGAATGGACATTGTCTTGAAAGGAAGATATAAGATGAACATTAATGAGAGTAAAACAAAGGTAATGGAATGTAGTGTCAGAAAATCAGGCGATGCTGAGGGAATTAAGATTAGGTAATGAGACAATAAAAGTAGTAGACGAGTTTTCTTATTTGGCTAGAAAGATAACTTCTGATGGCTGAAGTAAAGAAGATATAAAATGCAGAATGGCTATGGGAAGAAAAGGTTTCTGAAGAAGTTAAATTTGTTGCCATCCAATATTAGTTTAATGTTAGGAAGTCCTTTCTGAAAGCATTTGTCTGGAGTGTAGCATTGTATGGGAGTGAAATGTGGACAATAAGGAGTTCAGACAAAAAAATGATAGAAACTTTCGAAATTTGGTACTACATACAAATTATGGTGATTAGATGGGTAGATCACATAACTAATGAGGTGGTAGAAATAAACAATCCCAGAGACGGATTTACGTCTCAAATATGTCAAAGACATTATTGACAGAACTGAAGCATTGTGGAGGGAAATCGTACATAGACTATTACAAGGCGCCTTAATCGTTAGTGGTGTGGTACTCTAGTCTAACGGTTAAGACGTCTGCCTAATAAGCATGGAGGTCCGGGTTCGATTCCTGGCCGCACCACAAATTTTAATTCAATGCTTCAGATCTGTCAATAATGTCTTTGGCATATTTGAGACATAAATTCATCTCTGGGATTGTTTATTTCTATTAATTGATATATCACCATAAGAGGATTGTTCCACCATGTCCATTGCTGAGGTGCTATTCCGCTGCATGGAGAGTCTTGGAAGTAGTGGCAATTATCTTTGGAACAAAGAAGCTGAATTAAAGTTTGTGTTGTGGAGGGAAATCATACATAGACTATTCCAAGGCGCCTTAATCGTTAGTGGTGTGGTAGTCTAACGGTTAAGATGTCTGCCTAGTAAGCATGGAGGTCCAGGTTCGATTCCCGGCCGCACCACAAATTTTAATTCAGTGCTTCAGATCTGTCAATAATGAGGTGGTGCTCAATAGAATTGGAGAGAAAAGGAGAGCTGTATCAAACCAGTCTGCGACTGAAGATCACAACAACAATAAACTGCATGTGCACTGCCACTGATTTTGATGAAATTGGTATCGGCATTACGGCTCAGGTCAGGATAGATACAGAATTTGCCAACAGAACTTAACAGTTCCTACAAGGCACTGAGAAAAAGGGGGTGTGGTAGTCAAGAGGGTGGCGATAGCCTCATTTGAAGGGGCAGTTCTGGAGATTTGTCGAGCGCTGCTTCAGTAGTGACAATGTGTCTACCAGAGGACACCACGGTTTAGGGCTTTCTTTTCTGATGGCTGTTAGTTTTTCATTAGACAACAAGAGTAGCACATTTTGTGGAATAAAATATGTAATGGGAAAAAATCACACATTTGTACCAGAAAAATTAGTTAAAATTAAAAAATGCTCAGTCTCTGTTGCAGTATTTTATTCTCCAATAACGCGTTTTGCGCTGTTAGCGCATCGTCAGACTGGAAAACGACAAATGTTTTGCTACAGTCCGTGTACCTGGCGGGCAGCGAATCTAATGTGGCTAAGGTGAGTAAATTTGAAAATTCAGACTTACTTGGGCGGAGATGGAGCCACAGAACTATCTATTGCTGTGTAGGAGGTATCTTAACAATTTGTGTTATTGGGCACCTGCAAAGAGGTAAACGTACAAAGTACGTAAGGGTTATTTGAGCTAGAATAACTAGGGACTAAAGGGGTGTGGTATGGAAATTAATGGAATGCTTTTATATGATAAAACTCACCATAGCAGCAGAGGAGTCGCTGTCGTGGCAGGTCCACGTTTACAACTGGTAGTATTCTTAATAACTGCGGAACATAAATGCGACTGTTAAATAGAGCGGTATGGGCAGAGTTATGCCTGCGAGAATGAGCGGCTACATATGTTTGTGACGTGAGGGAATGAATCTTGTGCAATAATACATCTTGGTATGAAACAATAATAAATGAATGAAAACGAAATTATTAGAGGCGGGAGAAAGATGTTGTGAATTGTCAGAAGGGGGGTCATTTTGGAAAATTGGAGAATAAAATACTGCAACAGAGACTGAGCATTTTTTAATTATTCAACACTGTTTCTGCACCAGCTGCCGCCACCACCATCATGGAATGGGATGGAATGCAGAAAAATTAGGTCTATATTGTATCTCATTGGTCAGCCCTGCACAGACTGTCATAAGCTTACAAACATTGTTCACAGTTTTTAGACCACTTACTTTTCACTAGTGCTCTTTGTCCAGCACAGCAGTTGTCGATTTCAGGTTACGGAAGTCCCAAATTTCCAAATGCCTGGAAGAGTTTGAAGTATAATGAGTTATGTTACATGTCTCAGATCCAGCCCAAGATAACCAAATAGTTTATTTTTGGGGTTGTTTAAAATTCTGAGGCAAAATATTGTACAGGGGACTCTGTCTGTTTAGTTTTCTGACGCCAGAGCAGCTACTGTGTGTGCCGCAACCTCAGAGAAAAACATTAGACTCCAAAGAATTTCCAGTTTGACTTCAGGATTTCCATGAGATATTATTGTTCAGATGTTTTTCTTTTATGTAAGAGAGAGAGAGTAGTAATTAGCAGTTGTCTTAGAATTGTCGAGTTGATAAGACTTGAGGTATGTGCAACTCAATGTAGTAGTTAGTGGGTCAAAATAAACCCCTAAAGTTTCATAAACTACATGAGTGTGAACGATTATTAAAGGTGAATCATTGAATTAAAATTTGTGCTGCGGCTGGGAATCAAACCCGGACCTCCATGCTCACTAGACAGACATCTTAACCACTAGACAATCGCAACATTAGCGATTAAGGTGCCTTGGAATAGTCTAAGTACGACTACCTTCCACATCACAAAGCTTCTGTGCTCCATGAAATATTGCCATAACTGCCAAATAAGATGATATTTATATCACCTTAGCCTAAGGTAACAGGCAGGAATGTTCCGATATGTTCATTGCCGAGGTGCTATTCCGATGCATGGAGAACCTTGGCAATTCTGTGAATATGTCATGGAGTACAGAAGCTGAATTAGAATTCGTGATGTGAATAGAAATCATACATAGATTATACCGAGGCGCCTTAATCACTAGTGTTGCAGTGGTCTAGTGGTTAAGCTGTCTGCCTAGTGAGCATGGAGATCCGGATTCGATTCCTGGATGCAGTACTAATTTTAATTCAACGCTTCACCTTTAACTTTAATGTCTTTGACATTTTTGAGATGCAAAACAGTCTCTGGGTATATAAATTTATAATTATAATGAAAAGTTATTTCAAGTATTTTGAAGTATTGTATTTGTATATATCTTTGGCAAATGATACAATCTATGGATGTTTTACAAAGTCTGAAGTTACAATTCAAAAACTTCAAGATTCTCTCTAAAGGTGCGGAGTTGCCAGACCACTTTTTGAATAGTGACTACCTGAAAAGACTGGTTTTTTTTCCAGAGCATAAACAAATTTGATTTGTAGTGTTCATCATAAAATAACACAGTCACGGTACAAGTTTTCGGTTTTGCACATCTTCTAGTTGTGTACCCATTTCCTGTAAATATTGTATTTTGCTGCTGAACAGAAATATGAAAGCATGTGGTACATAAGAAGCTTTGTAAAATATATTCAGAGTAATGATGTAATAGTAACTAGTAGCTAATCATTTGGAGGAGGTAATATGTGAGTGGGCAGTGTCCCTCTTGTTGCAACATTCTTGGCTTGGTAGTTCCTTACTGTTTAATGCCCTTGTTACAAGTTCATTATCTGTGTCATCAGGAAACTGTCTGGTTTATGAAATAATTCCAAAGACATCAACTGCGATTGGGCAAAGCTGAAAATGTGTACCCAGCCAGGATTCGAACCCGGGTCTCCTGCTTTCTAGGCAGTTGCGCTGACCCCTACACCACTGGGGACACAGTGATCACCGCACCTGCAAGGACTAACTAAGCACGTCTCCCGTCAGATACAAATTCCCAGTTTCGCAATCATATTTCATGTCATATATTCTATGACTATTAAATAATAACAACTGCAGGATCAGAAGTGACGTCTGTTGTCTCGCAACAGACGCCACATGTATATATAATTCCAAAGACAGTTGATACAATCTTCAAGGTAAGTATTTCCGTTTGCAAATTGTTGTGCAATCATGAAGATTTACTGCCAACTGCATACAGTAGAACCCCATTTTTTTCACTTTTCAAGGGACTTTAATGAAATGGTGTAAAATGCGGGAAATAAATGTTTTAAACGGTGAAATTTGCTTATTGGATCACCCTTGCATATTTGTAGTTTGTGCTACGTGTACATAATAGGCATCAAAATACTTGTAGGAAATTTATTATGTAATAAAGGTTATCCAAATTTTTACCATTATAAGCTTCAGGCAGAACTGGAACTGCTAATTTTATGGGAAACGGAAATTTTGACGTAATTTCATTCAGGATAATCGATCAGTCAGCAAGCTTTTAACCGGCATTAATTATTTACATAGTAAAACTGCACAAGTTCAGTTCTTTTTGTATTTTTAGATGTTTCGCACAATGATATTTGAGAATTTATTCGCATTCTCGAGTGGAAATATATGCATAAGTATTTTTTTGTCATTTGCACAGGGTCGGCATCTCACACTATAATAGTGTTTTCAAGGTTATAATACACTGTGCCCTCTTCAATGTGCAGAAGAACATACCCAAGGAAACCATCAGTCTCACCATTATAAGAGTCACAAAAAATACTTAGATCGGTATTTGCATTTCACAATAAGAATAAATTCTCTAAATGTGTCATGCAAAGCATGAAAAACTACCAGTTGCGTAAACAAAGCCAAGCTGACAATTGGTGTGGTTTCTGATGGGGTACTGTACTCCCATCAGCTGTTGTAAGTCAACTAGGCGCTTACTGCAAACAACAAAATCGCAAAATATATTTTTGAATAAATGCAAAGTGCCAAGAAATGTGACTGTGTAACATTCATAAACACTATAATTTAAGGCAAAAGCCATGTCAATGTCAATTTATGTCAATTACATCCTTTTTTCTTTACAAATACGGTTTCAAAAAGCGTAAAACACGGAAAAGTATGGATATGTTAACGCGAAAATGGGGGCGAATTAACATTGTGAACATAGGAAATTTGTCAGGTCCGACAAAAAATTGTGTAAATGGCATGAAAATGTAAAATATAGGTTTTACTGTATATGTTGCTTTAATGTGTATTTAGCTAAAGATATGTAATAGTAAGAGAATTATTGAAATTATTCATTATAGTTTGTGAACTGGAGAGGGTTACACATTTCACTGGTTTTGGAGGTAGAATTTGTTTTACGATACTCGGTTTATGAAAGTTTTGAACTTACACTTGTACTAACTTTATTTTGTTAAATTATGCCTAGGAGGCAAGAATGATTTTTATACTGTGTTGTCATTTTCCAGATCGCAGCTGTGTTTTACTACATGTGTGTGGTGACTATCCAGTACGTCGCGCCGATCATCATGTGCCTCTTCCTGACTATGATGTACAAAACACTTGGTGAGTGATATCTGCTGTGTTTTTTGTAGATTTCTGTCACCTATGATTCTCATTTGTGGCTACATTATGCAGTGTCCACAATAACCAAACTGAAGAATAAATAACAGAATAGAAAGGGAAATCTGAGTAAATAATACTCCCGCACCTGCCAGCTGTCCCAAATTAGGTTTGAGTCTCCCAGTTCACTTTTTATGCCCCACCCCCCTCCCAAGTTTTTTCTTATTTCTCCCAATTTTTAACTTTTATCATGAAACCTAAGATTTCATTAAGTGGGGGAGGGGGGGGGGGGGAATGCATTTATTATTGCCAATGGTTGAAAGCCCTTTGAACACTTGCCAGTTTAATCACTATACATAGTAGGAATTGCACTTAGCTCCCCGGTTGCACAGTGGTACAGTGTCAGACTACAAATCAAAGGGTCACAGGTTCGATCCCCGCCATGTCCTAGGATTTTTATCTGCCACTTTCCACTTCTTTCACCTCTGGCTGTATTGCTCATGTGAAAAATACCGAGTAGCACCGTGGTTCGGAACCCACGTTAAACTGTAGGTCCCCCTATAACTGGCTGGGTAAGTCAGTTCGAAGGTCGGAGGAAGGCAATTGGCATACCACCTCCAAACAGGGCCATGCCTAGTAAAGCACTGTGGTGTTCAAACCAATCTTCGGATTAATGACTGCTTTACCTTTTATCACTTATTATTGCTCTTTTCCAGGCAAGTGGATAGGCACAGGTGTTCAGTTTCATATGCTTATTGAGGAAATGCAGCTTAGTGTGAACTGCTATTTTATGTGATCATGGGATTCTGATTCAATGGTATGTGTTTAGTATGGCAAAAAAATATAACTGGTGTAGTAATCTGGCAGTTTGGTTGAAATCAGTCCAGTATTTAAGGAGGAAATGTGAAGCATACATGTATTTTTATAAACATGTATAGGTTAAGTGTGGTGCTTGTAAAGAGGCTAGCTAAGCTGCTGACAGGCATTAAAAATAGATAATCACATTCACACAACGTAAATTTTCGGCCATGGCCTTCGTCAGAAAAAGAAACACATACATCACACAATCACTCGGACAACTATACACACCACCATGACCGGCCACGCCTATACCACAAGCACCTAGTCTGTGAGTGAGGTGGGGAGTGGAGGGAGAAGGATGCCGGGTAAAGGTAGGGATGGAAAGTTCCACAATGCATGATGGATTGTAAAGAGTCTGATAGGGGGGAATGTCAGATGCAGAAATGAATGGAAGGGGCTTTCACCTGTGAAAGCAGCCATGTGTTTTACCAACTCCACTGCAATTATTGCACAGCATTAGCTTGCAGTCATTATCTTGTTTTCCTTTCAATTGTGTGCTGCCCCTTACAATATCTCCTTAATTACCGTATATTTCTGCAGATAAGACAATGGCTGAATTATAAAAAAAGGCCCCAAAATCCGAGGTCATCTTATACGACAGTACAAAAAGGTTATATTGAAATTTAGTATAAAATTTACATTGTGGAGGAAAGATTTATGAAAACAAAGGTTTGCATTTTTTTCCTTTCTTTTTTTATTAGCTTTATGAACTTTATTCGTTTACTGAGCAGACGAGGGTACATACGATAACCTATATGTCATAAAGCAGGAATAGAATTAATTATTTACAATGCAGCTTGATTTTACAATGTCGTTTGTCAAACATAATTTTTCCGTATATCCAGAGTCACACTGAAGTGATTAGTGTGTGTTTACGTACTGAGCAGTGAAAGGGTTAAAATAGTTCAGAGCTACACACAGTAATTGCAGTTTCCTTTGAAATCCTTTATCTTCTGTTCCCGGGCAATGTCGTGTGTACTGTGTTTTCACACGCATATGCGCAATTAAATGTCGTCTCGGCAAAAGAAATTACTTTCTCTTAAAGTTCGCGGTGTAACGGTCTTATGGCAGTTTCTAGCGGCATTTTTTGGGACTTCTGAAGCTTTGCCCCTGAATCTAAACTACAGGCATATTTTTAGATCCCAAAAACTGGAAAAAAAAGTGCAACTTGCATTCAGGTAAATATGATAACTTGGGGTTCATCTTATAGGCCAGATATATGTTTAAAATATAAAATTTTCATAAAAATTTGTACCTTGTCTTATCTGAAGGTCGTCTTATCTGGGGAAATATACGTAATAATTTTTTTTTTTGTTATTTATTTATTTTCCCTTAATATTATCATTGTCCATTCTCTACCCATGTTCCTCTATACATATCCCTTTTACGCTTTCACGCTTTCCCACCCCTTACCATCACTGTATTCAATGTCGCAATTCCAATTCCCGCATATCAGAGCCTTTAAAATCCATCACGCAATGCGGAACTTTCCATCCCCACCTTTACCCGGCATCCTTCCCCCTCCATTCCTCACCTCCCTCACAGTCTAGATGCTTGTGGCGCTGGAGTGGCCGGACATGGTGGTTGTGCGTGTATAGTTGTGAGAGTGACTGCTTGAATGTACAGTAGAACCTCGTTTTTACGCTTTTCAAGGGACTTAAGTAAAATGGTGTAAAATGCAGGAAAATGTAAAATGCAGGAAATAATGTTTTAAATGGTAAAAAATGTTTACTGCATGAGCCTTGCATTTTCGTAGTTTATTTGTGATATATGTACATAATAGGCATCTAAATACTTGCCAGGAAGTTTGTTATACAATAAAGGTTATCCAAATTTTTACTATTTTAAGCGCCAGGCAAAACATAACTTTATGGGAAGTATAATTTTTTGACGTAATTCCATTCATCATAATCGAGGATGCTGCTATTTTAAGCGCCAGGCAAAACTGGTAATCTTATGGAAACTAGAAATTTCGACGTAATTTCATTCATTATAATCGAGGACGCCACTATTTTAAGTGCCAAACAGAATTGGTAATTTAATGGGAAGTAGAAATTTGACGTAATTCCATTCATCATAATCGAGGACCCGCTATTTTAAGCGCCAGGCAAAACTGGTAATCTTATGGACAGTAGAAATTTCGACGTAATTTCATTCATTATAATCGAAGACGCCGCTATTTTAAGCGCCAAACAGAATTGGTAATTTTATGGGAAGTAGAAATTTTAGACGTAATTTCATTCATTATAATCGAGGACGCCACTGCTGGGCTATGTAACACATCTTCAAAATTACCTGAACCGCTTCGATATCATTTGGACACTGCTGCCAAGCTATGTAACACGTCTTCAAAATTACTGCGTTTTACCGACATTACGTAATTATTTACGTAGTAAAACTCAAAGTTCCGTTATTTTTGTATTTTTAGACGTTTCACACGACATTATAAGAGAATTTATACCCGTTTTCGAGTACAAACATATGCAGAAGTATTTTTGTGACGTTTGCATAGAATCGGCACCTCTCACTATTATCGCTGTTTTGAGGCTGTGGGTATTATGATACCCAACTTTGACAGATATCGTTCTTTATTAATCAGAAATATGTATCACAAGAACAATGCAACTCTTTATTCTCACGCCAACAAAGCAACTGGTTCTGATTGTTTGAGTAGACGCCAGCCGCTCTGGCAATGAAGCTAGCGGGAAGAGGAACTACACCGCCACAAATCAGCGTTATTCTCACGCCAAGCGCTCTGGCAAAGAAGCTGGTTGAAAGAGGAACTACATCGCCACATATCGGCACGTCGTAAATCGTCAACGAAAGGCGAAATATACGTTTGAATAAATGCAAAGTGTCAAGAAACTCGACTGTGAATAATTTTTAAGCGCTATACTTTATGGGGAAAGCCATGCTAGCGTCAATTTATGTACATTACGTCATTTTTCTTCACGAAAATTCTTTCAAAAAGTGTAAAATGCGGGAAAAGTGTAGATATGTTAACGCAAAAACGAGGGAGAATTAACATTGTAAACATAGGAAATTTGATGGGACCGACAAAAAATGGTGTAAATGGCGGGAAAACGTAAAAACCGAGAATGTAAAAACGAGGTTTTACTGTATGTGTTTCTTTTTCCGATGAAGGCCTTGGCCAAAAATTTATGTTGTGTGAATGTGATTGTCTATTTTTTGTGCCTGTCAGGAGCTTAGTGGGCTTCTTTACTGTGAGTTGTTATCTATTCTCACTTTTTGACATTCATACGTATTTTCCATTGTTAAGAGTGTGTTACTCGTGTGTCGTTTTGCAGGAGGCTACACGTGGACCGGTCAGGTGTACGGCGCTGCCGGCTTTTCGCCTCTGAACGACCCGAGGCCTCCCCTCCCTCCGCCGGCGACGGAAGGCGGCGAGTCCATCAGGGAGTCTGCCCAGCAGTTCGCTCTCGCACTCAACTCCCTCAAACAGGTACTGCACGGCTGTTTGTCTTCTGCTGCTACTGTTGTTATGAGTTTCTTAAAGAAAAGGTATCGGAGGTAATCTGTAAATGCTCTCGAGCAAACATCTCCACTCTCCGATAATGCATATCTCTATTCCACCCTTAGCGGCAAGGTCACTGTCGTGAATGCGAGAACGTAGCTTTAATTTATAAGTACTGGAAAGGTACAGTCTGCCCGGGGACCAAAGAATTTTTTTTCACTAATGAGATGAGGGCCGAGTCTCAGGCAGTCATATTCAAATGACTAAAATTTTCGTTAATTTTTGAAAGCATTTTATTGCTGCTTTAGCTGCTCAAAAACGTGGTGGAGTAGCATATCTTTCCGGCAGTTTCTTTGCCAGCGTGGCTGACGTGTACAAACAGTTGCATTGTGGCTGTAAGAATGACTAGTTTCAAGTTTGTGGTACCATCTTTCTGAGCAATAAAGTACATTATCTACTTAAGTTGGGTATTATTCGATTCAGTACCACCATATTACCCACACCGGTATCAGCACTTCAGAATTACAGCAATTTCTTGCTACTGGGGTTAAACATTAACTACGGCACGGCGTTGCAGCTATGTTCAAACACACACACACGTCGATTAGCAACAGCGATGCTAGTGCTCCGAGCATTTAGATTTTGCATTGCAGCAGAGAGAAGACAATCAACTTTTATAATCAAATATACGGCGAGGCGCTACATTTGATATTTCTTTGATGAAAAATACATGTATGTCGAAGCTCCCTATTACACTATCAAATGCCTTTGATGTAAATACATGACGTATCGACTTTTACAAATATATGTGACTGTGTGATACCAGTGTCAGCTCCATTTATTTATTAACTGTTCAGATTCTATAAGCATTCATTTCACTGTGTTACTGTGAATAATGTTACAAATGAAATATTTTTTTTAGTTTGTATGACAACGTTTAGTAGGTAAAATAAGAGTATTTTATGGGGTTGGTGTGAGATTCGCATGCTCTGATATGAGAACTATGCCCCCCCCCCCTCTCTTTTTCTCTCTCTCTACCAGTGCGGCATCAGTTGTTTTGATATTTACATGTCGTTTTGAAATTTAACAGTCGCAAAATCCCAAGATAGCTGCCCTCACATGCTTGTTCAAAGCCGACGGGTGGTATCCTCATCTACACAAATCCATGAGGGTGATTTTTTTTTCTCGTCGTAATTTGGGGGTGCGTGGATTATTCAAAGGGCGCGGATTACTCGAGTATATATGGTATGTCAAAAATTTCTACTTTCCACAAAATTACCAGTTCTGCCTGGTGCTTAAAATAGTAAAAATTTGGACAACCATAATTGTATAATAAACTTTCTGGCGAGTATTTAGATGCCTATTATGTACATATATCACAAATAAGCTATCAAAATGCAAGGCTGATCCAGTAAGCATATTTTACCATTTAAAACATTATTTCGTGCATTTTACGTTTTCATGCATTTTACACCATTTTGCTGAAGTTCCTTTAAAAGTGTAAAAATGAGGTTCTGCTGTAGCTTTATCAGAAATACTAGTTAGCATGCTATCTGAAATATATCATTATGCCTCTGGCATTAACTAATATTTGCTAATTAAACAAACTTCAGCAACACCAAATAATAGATGACTTCAGCTAGTCGATTAAAATAAAGAATAACAAAAATTTTGGAAAAGAAAGTGATAAGACTAATTACATTTAAACCTATTATTATGCAACACTGGTATCGGGAGGTTCAATAATGCAAGCAGATAGGACTAAATCCTAACATGCTTCATTACAGGGTTTGGGGGGGGGGGGGGCAAGAATAATTGTATATCATACTACATTTGACAGATAACTTGGAATTTGTGTAGTTCTGCCAAACATTGTATCAGTTTTCTGAATGCTCTCAACCAGCCAGCTTTCATGTAAATACATTATCAGCACTAACAAACACGATGCCAAGCAATAGCGCTTTTGAACATTGGCGGGGAAGGGCGGTCGGGTCCCCTACTTCAAAATATTGTGGGTGAAAAGTAACTCCTCCCCAATCAGTGCATCTGCATACTTGAACAGTGTGCAAGGAGGGGAGGCGAGGGGGGGGGGATGCAGGGCAAAGGTGGGGATAGAACTGTCGACACTGTAAAAGTACTGATAGGTGTGAATGTGAGATGTTTGAGATGCTGTGAGAGAGGGGAGGGGGGAGGCAAAAGTAGGAAGAGAAGAGTAGACAGACACGAATTGGGAGGAGGTGACGACGAAGTGGGGGGCACGGGGAGCTCTTGGTGGTTTGAAGCTGGGATTGTTGTGAAACTGTGAAAAGTAGAAATGTTTAAGCAATCAGTCACAAGTATTACTTATTAACAGATCTAGATTTCCACCTCTGTGTGGTCATTATCAATGCTGAAACTAATTCAAAAGAACCAGTTAGAATAAAATACATGTCAAGTTATAAACCAGTTGTACAAGAAACTTCCTGGCAGATTAAAATTGTGTTCCGGAACCAGGACTTGAATCTGGGACCTTTGCCTTTCGCGGGCAAGCACTCTACCGACTGAGCTATCCCGACACAACTCATGATGCCGCCTCACAACCTTATTTCTGCCATTACCTCGTCTCCTACTTTTCAAACTTCACAGAAGTTCTCCTGCGAAACTTGCAAGACTAACACTCCTGGAAGAAAGGATATGGTGGAGACATGGCTTAGCCACAGCCTAAGGGATGATTCCAGGTTCGAGTCCCAGTTCCGGCACACAACTTTAATCTGCCAGGATGTTTCATATCAGCGCACACTCCACTGCAGAGTGAAAGTTTCATTCTGGAAACATCCCTTAGGCTGTGGCTAAGCCATGTCTCCACGATATCCTATCTTCCAGGAGTGCTAGTCTTGCAAGGTTCGCAGGAGAGCTTCTGTGAAGTTTGGAAAGTAGGAGGCAAGGTAATGGCAGAAATAAGGTTGTGAGGCGGCGTTGTGAGTTGTCGGGATAGCTCAGTCGGTAGAGCACTTGCCTGTGAAAGCCAAAGGTCCCAGGTTTGAGTCCTGGTTCCGGCGTACAATTTTAATCGCCAGGAAGTTTCATATCAGTGCACACTCCGCTGCAGAGTGAAAGTTTCAGTTGTACAAGGTTTCAATCATAGTCGATGATTCCATATCTTAAAATAAAGTAATTAAAACACGTAAAACATCTCGACCTCCATGTTGGAGGTTGCATTCATACTGATACAGCTGTTAAAATTTTTATACAACTGACATCAGCGTTCATCATTGGCGACTGTGGGGCCCTCTTTAAAGCTTCATACATCAAAAATTTTATTTGTGGTTTGTTTTTTGTAGTAATAGTTACATTTTATTATAATTTTAATAGGAATTTTTACTTTAAAATGTTCTGTATTAATGAATATCATTTGCCTTTTATACATGACTATACCCGGGCCGCTGAAACATTGCACTTGACGTTTCGCGTTAAGGCGAGTTAAGTTGGCTTCACTGCTTTAGTAGCGACGTTGCAACACTAGCTTCTATACACACAGCAGACAAAACGGTTTTCAATTGCATCTCGTAAATGTAAGCTATTGAGTAATAAAAGTGCATATAACAATTCGTTCTTGAGCAGGAATTAACGGCATATTAATGGAGACCAGAGAACAACGCACACGCTTTCAATAACGGAGCAAAGCAGTATAGGAAATAAGCCTTGGATCACGAAAGATACGAAATAAACAATAATCAAGATAGTAACTTCTCTCTCTACGTTTTATAATCAATGATTTTCATTCACCAATTTACGGCGACAATGGTACAATTACAGCCAGCTCCCCATCTTGACTGTTGTCGTCGCTGCCAAAATCGTCATCACCAAGACAAATCATTAACTGTTCATGATCCCTTCCATTGTTTGCGCTGCCACAGTGGCAACAGCTTCATGCTACAGCTTTTCGACCACTGTTATTGTGAAAAACTTATTGTTCCTTAAGTAATTCTTCACATCACTCCACACCAATTTTATAGGGTTAAAACGACAGTGAAATGGGGGCAGATTTATTTCATTGTGGCGCTGCTCCTTTGCGATTTTGTCTACTGCATATGTGGGTGTAATAGGCTTATTTTGTTTCACGAGTGAATATAAAAGTTTTGACATTGACATATCTGCAGCAATATTTCTTTCTTGTAACCACTGCACCATAACTTCTTTCCGATCGTTTGAATCGTGAATGAACTTCCTGCTCAGAGCATTAGCTTCTAAGTTTTTATTCAAACGAAACTGAGAACTTACTCAGAAAACATCACTAGAGAAACGTCTTTTCGGTGACATTATCCAATTACTTGAACTCGGAAAGTCAAGTTAAACCACTCACAGTAAAACAAATCGCAGCGAAAAAAGCACACACAAAATAAACACGCGATAAACACGATACACAACTTTGTTTACGGTAGCACTGAATAAATCCGGCAACGCGGGATCTTTGACGTCACGGCACGTGACCACCGGAAGTGTTTATCGCGCTATGATTGGATCGTTCCTAGCGACTTGCGCCTCGCGCTTCTTGCTCTTCACTTGTTATTTGTATACGTCAAGTGCAAAGTTTCAGCGGCCCGGGTATAGCTCTAAACCCGGCGTTGCCCGGGTGTTCATTTATCCTACACACTCATAATCCACATCTCCCTTTCCACCTCTCTCAGCATTCACCTCTTTCTCTCCCATCTCTCTATTCGTTTCCACCTTTCCCTCTCTCGGTAAAGTTTTCTGCAGGGTACCCTCTGTCATGTACCATACAAACATTTGTGTTCCCAGTGATCTTCCTCTTGGTTTAAAGGTCATGTGTGTGAAAATTCATAAAGACTGGAGCAAAACTATGCATTTTGTAAAATTCTGTAAAAGAAGTACCCTCCTACATACACCGAATGAAATTTTATACAGGCAGTGACATTCCTCTTGTTTTTAATGTAGTATGTGCAAAACTTCATCAGTATCAGAACAAAACTATAGATTTCTATGAAATAGAAACACAGGGTCACATTGAAAAACGCACATTATTGTTCTCAAATATTCCAGTTTTATTTCATATAACCCTCATTCTGAGTATAACGGAAACAACAAAAAAAGGATTTGTGAAATCGGTCGAGCCGTTTTGAAGTTATGGCGCGACCCAGGTATTTAGGGATCCAGTCTTATGTTCCAAACTACCATGTCCCATGCATCGTATGAAACTTAAGATAGACGGTAACCTTCCCCTTGTTTTGAAGGTCAAGCGTGCGAAATTTCGTGAAGATCGGAATGAATCTGTAGATTTCATTAGTCTGTAGGAGAAGTATGCTCCACCATGCACCTATCACAAAATACCTTCTTAGCTGATGTTTCTATCTATAAACTACATTCCTGCCAAATTTCAGCTTTGTAGGTGAAGTAGTTTTCGAGATTTTGTGTTTAGTCAGTGAGTGAGTGTCCTTTTGCTTTTATATAGATAGAGATTAAGAAAACAGATTGCTTAATTTTGGATGCAAGAGAATTAAGGGAGATTTGCAGACAAAAATAAATAGTAACATACAAACCTGTAATGCTAACTTTATTTGATACAAGTTCATGCCTGATGCGACAGTTTTACAGCATCTAGAGTAAAACTTGTGAGCGGTAGACTGCTTTTCATTTGATCATTTTGTGGAGAGGGAGGCGGTCAGTTACAAAATGCTTCATAATTGTCTGAAATTACATGCAAACTTTGTTGCAGATCCCCAACTACTCCCATTTTCCAATAATTGTTGCATAAATCTGGGTAGTCTCACATGGTGGCATTTCATTGTTTATGACGACATATCTCCTGAGCGATGTATCACGCTCTTTTATTTTTGGGTCAGGAACCTTTGTGTGCATACAGTGAACAGTTCACCAAAGTTTCATTGCAATCAAATGAATGTTGAATGAACACATAGAGGACATACAGACAAACATTCATTTATATATAGATTCAAATTGATGAAACGAAAATTATAGAGGGAAACTTTCCCGGTGGGATAAACAAAAATAAAAATAGAAAAGAGATGACTTACCAAAAGGACCGGCTCGTCGATAGAAACAAATAAAATCACACACAAACACACATACAAGCTTTCGCCACCACTGGCAGCTTCTTCAGGAAAAAGAGGAAAAAAGGGGAGGAAAAGGGAAGGATATGGGTTTTAAGGAAGTGGAAAAGGAGTCATTCCAATCCCAGGAGCCACAAATGTCTGTGTAGGTGTGTTTGCGTTTCGATATGTCTGAGTGTGTGTGTATTTGTTTACCTTCCTTTTTTTCCCCTAGGGTAAGTCCTTCCACTCCTGGGATTGGAATGACTCCTTTTCCACTTCCTTAAAACCCATATACTTCCCTTTTTCCTCCCCTTTTTTCCTCTTTTTCCTGAAGAAGCTGCCAGTGGTGCCGAAAGCTTGTATGTGTGTTTGTGTGTCATTTTATTTATTTATTTGTTTCTATCGACGAGCCGGTCCTTTTGGTAAGTCATCTCTTTTCTATTTTTTATTTTTGTTTATCCCACGGGGAAAGTTTCCCTCTATAATTTTCGTTTATATATATATATATATATATATATATATATGCTCTCCAGCAAGGATACGACTTCCTAAAATCCTGCCCCAAAATGAGATCCATCCTTCACGACATCCTCCCCACTCCTCCGAGAGTGTCTTTCCGCCGCCCACCTAACCTCCGTAACCTCCTAGTCCATCCCTATGAAATCCCCAAACCACCTTCCCTACCTTCTGGCTCCTACCCTTGTAACCGCCCCCGTTGTAAAACCTGCCCTATGCACCCTTCCACCACCACTTACTCCAGTCCCGTAACCCGGAGGGTGTACACAATCAAGGGCAGAGCCACTTGTGACAGCACCCACGTGATTTACCAACTGACATGCCTGCACTGTGAAGCGTTCTATGTGGGAATGACCAGCAACAAACTGTCCATTCGCATGAATGGTCACAGGCAGACAGTGTTTGTTGGTAATGAGGATCACCCTGTGGCTAAACACGCCTTGGTGCACGGCCAGCACATCTTGGCACAGTGTTACACCGTCCGGGTTATCTGGATACTTCCCACCGACACCAATCCTTCAGAACTCCGGAGATGGGAACTAGCCCTTCAGCATATTCTCTCTTCCCGCTACCCACCTGGTCTCAACCTCCGCTAAATTTGAATTCCCACCCACCATCTTAACATCTTTGCCTTGGTTCTCTGGACAGAGCCTCTGCCTCAAGTGGCATCTCTGTCTAACTTCTAACTTCTTTGCTTTCTACAGTTCTACAGTGTGTCTGCCTAAGTGTGCTTGCGTCTGTGTAAATGTGTGGGTGTGTGTGTTTTTGTTTACCCTCTTTTTTTCCCCCCAAGGTAAGTCTTTCCTGTCCCGGGATTGGAATGACTCCTTATCCACTCCCTTGAAACCCTCATCATTTCCTTTTCCCTCTCCTTCCCTTCTGCCTGACGAAGCAGCTAGGCTGCGAAAGCTTGTATGTGTGTTTGTGTGTGATTTTATTTATTTTATTTGTTTCTATCGATGAGCCGGTCCTTTTGGTAAGTCATCTGTTTTCTATTTTTATTTTTATATATATATATATTGGTGGTAATAATGTATATTGGTTGGTGTCTTAAATCATTGTTGCTAATAATGTATATACAGTAACAGTTTAAAGGTTCATACTTCAAAAATGTATTTTCAAAGAGGGTGCCACAGTTGCCATTGACAAACGCTGACATCAGCTGTGTAAAAACTATAACAGCTGCATCAGTACGAATGCAACCTCCAACATGGAGATCGAGATGTTTTATGTATTTTAATTTTTTTATTTTAAGGTATGTATTTTATCATTGACTATAACTGAAACTTTGTGGAAAAGGTTTATAACTTGACATGTATTTTATTCCAACTGGTTCTTTTGTATTTGTTTTAGCATTGATCATGACCACACAGTAGTAAAATCTAGATCTGTTAATAAATAAACTGATATTAGGTGGTCTGCAAAGGTTGAGTGGAAACTGTCACTTTTCAATGCTCTTAAATGTTCAGTGCATCTGGTCCTGTATTTTTATCGCACATATACAGGCTGGTAGCAGTTGCATGTTAACTGTTAGATTCCAGATTGGTTATATATGTCAATGTTGCTTGGTTTTTGGGTCTTTTTTTGTATCGTGTTGTTTGTTCTGTATTTTTTCTATGTTTTTATGTTCATTTCAGTTCACTTTCTTAACCCTTAACTACTATCTGTGGTCTCTCAGACCGCTACGACTTTTTGAGTCGAGATATTTCACACACCCCTGCCAAGCTAAAAGGACTCGTCCGTGTACCTTCCATGGTGGCCGACAAGGTCCACGTGCCAGCATTCTTGCAGTGTTGCTGCTTCTTGTTCCGTATTTATGAGCCTTACGCGGCCTCACTGACCGACCACGGTGTTTGCGTGCCGCTGGCGCAGGCTCTGCCTCGTAGCGCCTGGCCAGTCGGCTTGGTGAGCGCGGCCTGCTAAGCGGCAGCGCTGTGGCTGTGGCCTCTCTCTCGCATACAATTTACTATGGGATTTTTGTATCTAATCACGCTGTGAACTTGTAATATAATCTCTATAATGATAATCCGTGGGTGTTTAGGGAAATAATGACTAGCTGTTCTTTTCGTAGGGGGGGAAAAAATGTACTGCAAATACCGCTGTGTTTTACTTGTCGTCATGTTACCCATACTACATGGTTAAAAAAAGTAAAATTTCTACTAATGCCACCTCTAACAAGTGTAATGAACGACAGGGAGTCATGAAAATATATATTTAGCAGCACACTAGCTTAATATGTGGAAAATAAGAGCGGTCTGAGAGACCCCTCCATAGTAGTTGCGTTCCTGTCAATGTCTATAGTAGTTAAGGGTTAATTTTGGTTACCTTTTAAATTTGTGCTAGTCCATCTTTTCCTAAGTCAAAGCTGTTTGTGTGTTTTGTCACAGGTGTTCACGACGGAGGTGTTCCGCGGGCTGCTGGGCTTCATGACCTGGTGGACGTGCTTCGCGTGGTTCTCCACGTCATCCCTGGGCATGCTATACCAGTCTTATTTTAGATCCACCTAGTATATCGCCCGCGTACCGTACGAGTACGAAGATTGTCACAACCGGCGACTCTAGCGACGCGGGCGGTGCGGCTGCGCGGCGGATACCGGACGTCTACGTGGTGTGTTACCGCCGACTTTTAATGTAGCGCCTCGTAATTAGCAGCTCGTACTGTCCTCCAGACTGCCGACGGTGCAGATCGGTCACACAGCCCGTAGGCGGCACAATGGAGCGTGCACGTTTGTGTCTGCGGACGAGCTCACGGCACTGGAACTGGATACTAGAAGAGTCGAGTCGGCTCTCTGCTATAGTGCCGTGGCAGAAACCTCTTCTGTGTACTAGTATTTGCGTTAGTTTTATTTTGCCCCAAAGCTTTTAATAATATTGAGAAGAAATAATGACAAAATGTAGTGTATAGGCGACACACAATGCCACAGCTTCGTGCTCATTGCAGTCCCCGAGTGAAGTTACATAATCTCGTTCAGTGGTGAGCGAACTCTACAAGTTCTTAAAGTGCGACACTCTTATTCACAAATGTCTCTATACCAGTAAGGCGGTGTGAGAGCTAAAAATCTAGTAAGAGACAAAAATGGCAAAATTGGTATTTAGTATAAAAAGTCGCGGAAACATTAAGAAGCGAATGCTGAAGAAAACAATAAAAATAAACCTGATATCGCATTACAGGTGTAACACGGAGAGTGCTTTCACTATTCACAGGATTGTGTTGTGGGAATTGCAAAATACTCTGACAAGGCAGTTACACGTTATATTCCAATGCTTACCGATATAATATTCATAGAATATGACATCAACTGCGATTGGGCAAAGCTGAAAATGTGCACCCAGCCGGGATTCGAACCCGGGTCTCCTGCTTTCTAGGCAGTTGCGCTGACCCCTACACCACCGCACCTGCAAGGACTACCTAAGCACGCCTCCCATCAGATACAAATTCCCAGCTTCACCCTGCCCATAGTACTCAAACTCGTAGCTTACCGATGTATCGCTGATTTTTATGGCTTGTTTATGCTCTGCTTTTCTAGATGTGTGCAGGTGCTGAGTGGTGGAACAGAAATGTCATTGCAGGTGAATTGTAGAAGACATCGACATCTGGAGCCTCGTGCTGAAGATGTGGGGGGAAAATGCGCAGTTTTGAGATGTAACTCCGGTGCGTGTGCACAGGCAGCGTCGGTGCCCTGCTTAATTCTCCTGTTGGCATTGTTATTGGAATTGTACAATCACAGCTGATGGTGCATTACTACCACAAATGTTGTTCCACTGCTTTGGAAAGTTCAAATCCCATGTTTCTAATAATAAATCAATTTCCAGAGATTTTTTGTCTCGATATACGAGGGCCATCCAGAAAGTAGTACCCGTTTGTGCACGAGCAAACTTATAAAGTCACAGCTTGTCATTTTCTCTATACTGATTAATCCTTTTCATAATATTGTTACTATTCCATCCTGGACTTTCCAATGTTTGATATTGTAAATTGTATTTAAAACAAATGAAAACAGCGCATTACTCTGAACCTCTCAATTATATAAGCCAAGCATGCACAAGTGGTTTATTCAAATGTAACTGGTCAGAATTTGACACGACAAACAGTTTTTAATATTCACAAAATATATGACATCAACTGCGATTGGGCAAAGCTGAAAATGTGTACCCAGCCGGGATTCGAACCCGGGTCTCCTGCTTTCTAGACAGTTGTGCTGACCCCTACACCACTGGGGACACAGTGATCACCGCACCTGCAAGGACTACCTAAGCACGCCTCCCGTCAGATGCAAATTCCCAGCTTCGCCCTGCCCACAGTACTCAAACTCGTAGTTATGAAACTAATTCCCGTAAGAGTAAGGGCTTCAAACTTGCCCACCCCTCCCCACTAATGATAGGATCATTGCCCGTCACCGTCATATTATATATATACATGTGGTGTCTGTTCCGAAAGAACAGACGTCACTTCTGATCCTGCAGTTTAATATTCACAGTTTGAGTACTGTGGGCAGGGTGAAGCTGGGATTTTGTATCTGAAGGGAGGCGTGCTTAGGTAGGCCTTGCAGGTGCGGTGATCACTGTGTCCCCAGTGGTGTACGGGTCAGCGCAACTGCCTAGAAAGCAGGAGACCCGGGTTCGAATCCCGGCTGGGTACACGTTTTCAGCTTTGCCCAATTGCAGTTGATGTCATATATTCTGTGAATATTAAATAATAAGAACTGCAGGATCAGAAGTGACGTCTGCTCCCTCGGAACAGACGCCACATGTATATAAACAGTTTTTAAGTGCCCGTAATAAGAGCTTCGTGATGACTTCTGTTACTTCCCTATCTAGATACTGGGTTTATTTTCATTTTTCTCTTTAGCTGCTCTTTCAGTTTTTATAACTGTTGATAGTTAAGAGCAATATTGCATTACAGTCTTTTTCATGTTTTTTGGCTCTGATTCCAATTTGTTAGAGTCGAAACCAGTTAGCTGTAGTATATCTGCTAAAGGTGATTGAGACATTTGTGAATAAAGTAATATGTTTCTAATAGATTACATGATCCATTGGAAAAATGTCAATTTTTATCAGTATTTGTACAAGTTGCTTTAAGAAATCACTTGCCCTTTCTTCCTATTCTTCATGTGTGCAAGATCATTCTCTATTGGAATCTCTTACTGAACGTTGCTACTGTATCTCATCGCTGTGTTTGACACTAATTTCACATGCAATATAAAATAGAAACTGGCCACTCAATTGAGACAAAGGTATGACAAGCTGAGAAAATGTATATGGAAGTGATTTAAGATTTATTTCATTCTTTGGCCAGATGGAAGTCTTATCTCCATCCTCCTTTTGAGGACTTAGGAATAAGTTTCTTTTTGTTCAACATACTTAATTATTTCGCACAGTTCATTTGCATAAACTTCATTTGTTGCTAATTTCACAACTGTGCCTTTGCCACGGTTATTAACTGGCTCAGAATAACATCAGCTCAATTATTCATTGAATTATTGGTTCATCAATTCAGTCAAAAATTTTGTTCTGTAAACACCATCAAGTTGGAAATGCTTCAGGGATGTTGAATGATATTCAGTCACAAGCAGAAGCAGTTACTACTAGCTGTTCATGTAAAGTGTACTGACAGTGAGGCATCATGACTGTTTTTAGAAAGTGATAGAAATGAATGTCGGTCATCTAATGCCTCCTTCAACATATTCCACTCATGTAGTCTTTGTGTCCTGTGTATCTTTAGCACTCCTCCATTTTCATTTTTATCACACTATACTAATCATTGTTAGCCGAGCTTGACATTTCTGCTGAACTTTGAAACCAGCACTGTCACTCACCCTGACGCTGAAGCGATATCCCAGATTTGATCCTCAAATTTATCCAGAAGTTTTCCTTGCTGTGAGTACTGAACAGAGGTCTGCTCTGCAGTATAAAGGTGAATGAGAAGTGGTTTCCTTTTCTAATATTATTGCATGGAAAATTTATGTGCCAGCCCCTAGGGAATTCAATCATTTGAGAAATTCTTATGTCTTCATTGACAGTGCATTACGTTGCTAATGTAATTCCTACAAATACAGTCAGTCAACTTTGACAGATACAAACAGTGAATGAAATCTTCCTCAAAATGTGATAGTAATACAAATTAAGTCTTATTATTCCTAAACCAGATGCTAACAAATTCTTGATTTCCACAGATTGTAGTTATTCTTGTAAGAAGGAAAAAATTGTGTTTCAAGCTGAATTAAAATGCTGTTCACAAAAAATACCAGTAATTGCATTAGGCTCTTTGTCCCCTACTACTGTTTCTTGTTCAGAGATGGAATAATTGCCTGTTTAGGGAGACTAGTTCACATTTTGATATATTTGGCATTCATTTGGATTCCATTTCAACGATTCTGTCAATTTTATTGAGAGCTTAAGGTTCTTTCATTTTAGTTTTGTAACTTTTATAAATGGATTTATTCCAGCGTGAGAGAACAATCATTGTTTTCATTTACTACTTTATGTAGTGACTGTATGGATAATATCCCTTATCTTTATAGACAGTCATTAACTTACTGGTAATTGGATAGTTGTTATTAAAGTGATACTGCAAAATGTTAATTGTGGTATCAGCAGTGGTTCTGCATTCTTTGACTACATGTTTCCAATTACAGCAGTAGCTGCCTGAAGCAATTAATTCAGTGTGCTGTGTTACTAGTTAAGTGCAGGGTGTCCCACAAAAAAGCAGAAAATTCCTTTAGATTCTGTAATATGATCCTGAGAGACACATAGTTTATATTTTAGTAACATCATCTTTCAAATCTTCATAATCAGTGCAAGTGCTTAAAATGTTTCCCGTCATAGACATTGGAATCAATGTCTGGTGGCATTCTGGATAGTTTGAAGTGTAATGCTGTTTCAGACATCTGTCAATACAGATTTCAGGCCATCAACATGTGTGATGTCTGTCCTGTGTGTTTGAACCTTCTGTAGCAGTATACACCAAATGCAATAACCCATCACGTTGAGAAGAAGTCAGGAGTATTAATTCTTACCCACGTCACAGTATCCCTTGCTGTACGGATCTCGACACCATCTTGTTGCCATGTCCATATGTGATCACTCATGACTGTGTAAATGTCTTGGAACATATGGGTGCACATCTCGTCTCTATACACCATGTGGTTCACTGTTTTCTTTTTTCTCCTGTTTCTTGGCAGATGACCTTGACCTCGTGTGTCACCTTCAGTGAACCGTAATTCTGTTTCGCCATGCCAAGAGACCACACCGCATCACATGATTGATGGCTGTTGCTTTCATATTCCATCATTACATCTTTCTCGGAAATGTTTTTCTTTTTTTTAACTTTAACAGCATGGTACGAGTCATGTTTTTTAAGTAAGTACAGTTTTGAAATTAAAAACAGATGTGCTAAGATATCTCAATAATTTTACATGAAAGACTGTACCTTAATCTACTTTTCTACATAATTTCCGTAAATATTGAGGCACTTGTCATAACGTTGTACCAGTTTTTGAATACCCTCCTCATAGAAGTCTGCCGCCTGATTTGTTAACCACTGCATCACAACTGTTTTGACTTTACCATCGTCTTGAAGACGCTGGCCGCCCAGGTGTTTGTTCAAGTGCAGGAACAGATGGTAGTCACTGGGTGCCAAATCAGGGCTGTACGGAGGATGATTTCGAGTTTCCCTCGAAAAGATGTGATGAGATCTGTGGTCTGATTAGCCACATGTGGACGGGCATTGTCTTGCAGTAAAACGAGGCACTTGCTCAACTCACCACGCCTTTTGTTCTGAATTGAACGGTGAAGATTGTTCAATGTCTTACAGTAAGTGCTGCATTGATTGTCGCATTATGAGTTAGAAATTCCACAAGCAATACTCCTTTTCTATCCCAAAAAACTGTGCACATGATTTTCTGGGCAGTAATTATTTACTTAAAGTTCACTTCTCTGGATGAATCTGAATGCCACAATTCCGTGGACTGTTGCTTTGATTCTGGTGTGATGTAGGCCACCCATGTTTCATTGCCGTAAGGACTATCACCTCGCATTGGAAATTCATTAGTTCGACCATCCTGAAAAGAAACAATTAACAGTGTTTGGAATGCATACCTAATGAAAACAGTGGAAGAGTACAAAACCATACAACTGCACCTAACAGTCATTATTGCACATACAATCACTCTTATTGTAGAAAATGCAAATTTCCTGCTTTTTGTGAGGAACCCTGTGTTATTGACCTGGTATGTTTATTTTCTTGCCTGAAATGAATTATTGATTCCAGCAATAAAATATGTGAAGTTCAGTAACACTGCAGGTATTTTTCTTTGGGGCTAAAATATTGAGAGTTGTGTGTTTGTAGTCTTTCCTCCATCCATTCCATTAGTTACAAGTTCTCTCTCAAAACTACTGTGTTCTGTGCGTGAGTTTGAGGTTCCAACTTTAAAATATTTTTGTTTCGTACAATGAAACGTTTTGCGTGCACAATTACTTGTTACATTTTGTGTGGAATTTTATTATTTTGTGTAAGTGACAACATACGTTTAGAGTTGTTTTGAGTATTTTTGCATTTATGTGAGTGTTCCCCCTTATCAGTATAAAGAAACCCTGTTATAATTGTAGGAAATTAAGTTTGAGTAAGCTTATCCATCATAGCTACTCTCGTATGTGTAATCTATAACAAAAATACATATTTTAATTATTTATTGTCGTTTAATCATATGTTAATTTAATTTCCAAAATGCAATTCTCAGTTAAACGTACCAAATGTCTAGCTTTGAATGACCCTTGTTAAAACTGTTCAATATTTATATATTACTGTTGTGAATAGAAAAAAGTTGAAGTGATGCATCAAAGTTCTACATCAGAGCAAAAACTGTAATAATCTTAATTCACTCAGTTCTTCAATGAAAGCATCAAAATGTTACTCACTTTTATGTATCAATATGTGAAACTTGTATGCAGATGTACTATTCATATAAATGTCTCTTTATATCTTATGTTGTTAGACATTGTTTGCAAATGTAGTACATAGTACTGTGTATATTTCTTACTAAGCTAAAACGTGAAAGAACTAGGGGATTATCTAATTTATGCTTAAATTTCTCAAACATTTGAAGGAGGAATTTGTGTGTGCCAAATAACAATATGCAAGTTGAGAGTTTAAAACATTTTGTTACAGGCAATGTCACAAAAAGTGATAGTAATATTGTAGCCCCCAATACGATTGGGGGAAAACCTTTTGTTTTAATTACAGTAATACTCAAGTAAATAGCTATTTTTTACATTAGAATATGAATGAAATGCCTATTGTTTTTATGTTTTGTATGATATTGCACAAAAATAAGAATAGATAAAGTGCTTCCATATTTTATATTAAAGTACACTAGATGGGTTTGAACAGAGATGACTACAAAGGGACATTCTAATTTTGTGTGAGATAGGAGAGTTTTTCAGAAATAGTGATTAGTTGCCATGAGTTTGATCAGTATGCTGTAATCAGAATTATTATTTTTATTGTTGTGTTTGTTGTTGTTGTTGTTGTACCAGCCTTTTGTTACAAATGCAGTAAAACTATATAAACTTATGAAAACAGTGTTACATTTTTCATTATAAAATTCTTGTTGTCCTATACAGAAAGGAAGTTGAATTAGATGTAATTCTGATGGTAGACTGTAAGTGACAGCAATAGTGCTGTTTTGTAATATTCAACACTGTCAAGATTGGCATAAGTCACCATGGATGGGGCAGCTGTATTAACAAGTTTTTCAAAAATTTACTCCCCCCCCCCCCCCCACACACACACTAGCACATATGATTCTTACAGATAATCAGCTACTCCTTAAGAACCATAATAATATAATTACAGGACATTGAAAAAATCGCTTCCATCTAGATTCTCCATGTTGAGAATATGTAGAGCGTGAGCACCTGGCAGACAGTAACATGGATAACAGTTGAAAGCAGCGTTGGCCTCGACAGACAGTGGGAAATACAAACTCTTTTGTGGTGTACAAATAGTTAAAACTCGACCCACTATGTGGCAGCACAATGCAGAGAACCTTAAAGCCCTATAAAGTGAAAGTATGGCCAGCCTGCCAGCGGCAGCCATGCTATGCCTATTGTATTCCGCTGCTGCTTACGCACCGACCGCTTAACAATACTCATCAACCGATTTCGAGAAAACTATCCAATGGAATTTTTCTTTTTTCTCTCCATGTGTTATAGTGTGATATATTCTCTCCATAATGGTCTCATTTTCTATTCATTAGTACTTATAGTTTCCGTGCTACATCAAATTAAATAAATTACTGAGCAAAATTTTGAAGAGTTTGCAGAGGAAAAGTCGCATTGCGTAGACTTTGCGTACAGTTGAATTTAGTACCTACAATGCTGCAGACGAAATGTAAGTAAGATATCAAAATTTTATTTAAGGTTGAGAGCAGAACGATAACTCTTTTCATTCTCGAGATACAGGGTGTTACATCCGACGGACAGATGCGGGAACTTCGCGTAGTTCTGTCCATTCGGACCTGGCGGCTCTACGAAATACTTATCACCCGATTTTAAGAAAACTATTTCCTTTGTGGCTTGAGATCTAGAGAGTTCACATATAAATTCAGATTGAGCAGTACTGTAGCCAAATATTCCAATAGACCGCGAGCATGTCGTCATCGGAGCATATTGTAAATTAAGAAAACAATTGAGATTATGGATAAGTCTTTGATGAGTATTTTCTTCCGTATTATGTACTTATATCTTCAATAAAGTACGAAAAATGCAAGGGGATACCCGCTACATGACTTTTATCTAAAACAGAAATTAAACGTTCCTTTACATCGCCAATTACATTTGAATGTCTAATATTTGTCTTGTTTCAATTCTTTGTTTCCGGTAATGATATACTTAACACATGAAAATGAATGAGAAAAGGTTGCTTCAGGAACTGTATATTAATTTCATATCTAATCGAGAATCTAGTTCACTCACTAATATGTCCAAAATTTGTGTGTTCTCGGCAATTACCTGCAGATAAAACCAATGACGCGTGAATAATTTAACCTCACAACATAATGCAGGAATTTTCTCCACAAATTTATTCAAGTTAAAAATTTATAGATATCTGCTGCGTGATTCATTCGTCAGTGAATCTTTCATCTATTAATTTATGTCCTGAATAAAAATCATCACAGTGCAAGAACTGAAGTTCGCTTCTGGACTCCTAGGTACCTCTGATGTCTTTCATCAGTCAGACTGTTCACCTTCCTGCATTTCTGATATTTAATGGAAGTACCATAATGTTTGCCTCTCTGCTTAACTTCTTAAGAACACCCAAAAGTACAACACTGTGGCATTATTCAAACCCAAATATACGAATATTCATAAAACTTCTCATGGCAGCCAAGCATCGTATAGGACCAAGATGGCGGAAAGAACCACGTGACTAGATTTCAGCCAATCATGAGCCGCAGACGGCGGCAAGCGGCGCGGAAAAGGATGGCCATACTTTCCTTATACAGAACTTTAGATAACCTTCCTTCTTCATTTTCCGTGGATACCAACAGAGGGCAGGTTGTGCAATGGTAACTAAAAAAATTTTAGCGGCACACGAGTCAGACTCTGATGCCGTCTGACTGACTACCACCGAAAGAGTCTAGTTCAGCCGTCATCCGCAATGTGTTAAGTGATCTAGTGTGTCTTTCAAACTGATCTGTGAAGAACATATTAAATTAGAAGAAAAGAACACAGCAGAAGCAAATGAGTCTCTACATTCAATGACTATGGAGTGTTTATTAGATACTACCCTTAGTGCCCAGCTAATCTTTTGTCAGTCCTTCTCCCATCCATTCTTTTCTGTTCATCACCAGAGGTTCCAACCATTATGATTTAATCCTAATTTGTTCGAATTCCAATTTTCAGGTTTAAATAACAAATCACTTTCATTTGTTTTCTGTCGGTGAAACTCTGTTCCTTTAGAGTTTGTTCGTGTGATGTCATTGACAAAAAATAATCTGGTTATGAGCAACACCTTCTAGCATGTCCTTGTGGAAATCATCAAACTTCAACAAACTCAAAATCTACCTAATATGGCATGCTAGATGAATCCACAGAGGTGCACCATTGTGGAATTTAGCAGCAGCCGAATGCTGAGGTAGCTGATATATCCAAAAGGAAGATGAAGAACTAGAAGCAGAGTTCAATAATTTTTAGTTTTATTCTTTGGAAGATGTACTTCGTGAAAGAGCAGGTATCAGATGGTGTAACGTTTCCCAATTGCCATATTCCTTGGGCAAAACAAATTTTGCAGGATTGACCAAAGTTATTGTGACAACTGTTGCTGCCCTAAAGTAATGCAGCCAATGAAAGAGTTTTTAGCATTGTGAGCAAAAACAAAACAAAATTTCGATAAACTCTTAGCACTTTAAAATTGAGTTCATTAATAGTAGAAAAAATTAAAGAAAAAAGAAAAGAGAGAGAGAGAGAAGAAGCCATTAGTTAACATCTACTGAAAAGCAGTTGAGTGATGCCAATAAAGCGACTAGATTGTACTACTGAAGTTTGAAGAACTCTACTGTCATTTCAGGTTCTCTCTCTCCCAGTGCTGGAACGTGCACGAATGTTTAAAAAAATAGGGATAATTATTTCATTTGGCCTAATAATGTGCTGCAAGAAGATAATGTGGATGGAGACATCAAAATTTGACTATTTTTTAAAACTTTCTTAATCTGTACTCTGACCAAAATATCTTAACCTGCACTCTTACTCAAAATTATGTTATTTTATCTTGTGTTTGTGAGCAATTTTTAAAAAGTATACACTTTCTAAGTTTAGATATATAGTCTATATAAATATTAATCTGGAAATCACAAAAATCTAAGATGTTCAGTTTGGAGAAAGAAAATAATTAGCTATCAAGTTCTGCTCCCCTCAACCACACACATTCCTACTGTACACATCAGAATGATGTAGTATTGTCCTGTCCCTATCTCATCTGCAACCTTACAGAAACTGTTTTCACAATTTTGATGATTCCTTATTCACTTATTCCCCCTTGGACAGCTTCTACTTCCCCCTACTCCCCTCTCATAGATATTAGGTTTCATAACTATTCGCCATATTCAAAAGGAAATGGTGTTTATGTTGCTAAAATTTGCCAAAATCCTAAGAGAATTTAATCTAAAAATTAATAAGAAGAAAATAAAAACTATGGTAGTTTGGAAGACAAAAGAAAAGAGTAAAGTTAATATTAAACTAGAAGATGATGTTCTAGAGCTGGTTGAGAGCTTCTGTTATTTGGGGAGTACGATCACTGATGACAATAAATGCATCACAGATATAAAGAGAAGAATAGCCATGGCAAAGCAAGCTTCCAAAATAAAAGGAATTTACTAACAGACAATCATATAAGCCTAGAAAGTAGGAAAAAGTTTGCCAAAACTTTTATTTGGAGTGTCTTAACATGCGGATGTGAAGCGTGGAGTCTGGGAAAGGCGGAGAAAAAGAGACTGGAAGCCATGGAAATGTGGATATGGAGAAGAATGACGAAAGCAAGCTGGGTAGACAGGAAAGGTAATGAACAGGTCTTAAAAGAAGTGAATGAGAACAGAACTCTGCTAAATAATATAGGAAGGAGCAAATGAAAAATGATGGGGCACATAATGAGACACAACTAGTTCCTAAAGAATGTATTTGAAGGAAAAGTTTTAGGGGAAAAACCAAGAGGCAGGCCAAGAGCAACGTATTTTAATAACATCAAAGAAGATATGGGGATAAAATCGTATGGAGAATTGAGGACGACGACAATGGAGAGAGGGATGTGACTAAATCGACAAGGCATAGTTTATGATGATGATATTCAAAAGTTGGAACCTCTCCAATCAGTCCTCTCTTTCTCTTCATCTCCTCCTCTTCCTGTGTTGACGAATACCCTTCTCTCCTCTCCCTAAATTTCCTGTATTGAGACTGAAGTTGGACCAGATCAGGAGGGACTAGTGAACGAGCATGTCGGCAACGCCGAGACCAAAGTCGGACCGGACTAGAGAACAACCGACTGAGCGAGGGCATCGGTGGAGCGTTGCCACAGACGGACAATGTGTGACACAAACAGATGTGACAGACGATGACAACAGTCGAGCAGAACTGCCAGTCGAAATCGAGAACCAAATTTGAGCAGAGACATAGCTAATAAGCTCCAGGAAAACAACAATGTAGAAGCAAACAAATATGGAGCACAGTGAACACGTGACTGAGGAGGCTGCTGTGGCTCCGTGCCCGGCAGAGCGCGGCTGCGAGCTATAAGGGTTCTGCTGCCCTTATATCTAAGTTAATTAGAATGTCTTTGCAATTAAGTTCAACTTAACAAGAACAAGTCTTCTGGTCCAGTTTGTACAATTAGATTTCTATCTGACTATGCTGAAGCGATAGCTTCTTACTCAACAGCCTTATACAACTGCTCTCTCAAAGAAGGATCTGTACCAAAAGAATGGAAAGTTGCACAGGTCACACCTATATTCAAGAAAGGCAGTAGGAGTAACCCACTAAACTATGGGCCTATTTCATTGACTTCAATTTGCAGCAGGGTTTTGGGACATATCCTGTCTTCAAGTATTATGAATTATCTCGAACAGAATGATCTATTGGCCCAAGGTCAACATGGATTTAGAAAATATCGTTCATGCGAAACAACTAGCTCTTTACTCACACGAAGTTGTGTGTGCTATCGACAAGGGTTCGCAAATTGATTCTGTATTCCTTGATTTCCAGAAGGCACCGTACCTCACAAACAGCTTTTAATCAAATTTCGGGGTTACGGTGTATCGCCCCAAATTTGCGATTGGATAGGGGATTTCCTGTCAGAGAGGACACAGTTCGTAGTAATCAATGGTAAGGCATCGACTAAAACAGAGGTGATGTCGGACGTTCCACTGGGCAGTGTTATTGGTCCTCTGCTGTTCCTTATTTACATAAACGATTTAGGGGAAAATCTAAGTAGCTCTCTTAAGTTGTTTGCAGATGACACCGTCATTTACCGTCTGGTAAAATCATCTGAACATCAAAACCAACTGCAGAACGATTTGAATAAGATATCAGTGTGGAGTAAAAATTGGCAGTTGACTCTAAATAATGAGAAGTGTGAAGTCGTCCACATGAGTAAGAAAAGAAATCCATTAAACTTTGTTTAGAAGATAAATAAATGAAAAATGAAGGCCGCAAACTCCACAAAATACCTAGGAATTACAATTACTTCTGACTTAAATTGGAAACACATAGATAATGTCATGGGAAAGGCGAACCAAGAGACTGCGTTTTATTGGCAGAAGCCTTAAAAGATGCAACAGAACTACTAAAGAAACTGCATACACTATGCTTGTCCGTCCTTTTATGGAGTATTGCTGCCCAGTGTGGGATCTTTATCAGGTGGGTTTGATGGAGGACAACATCGAAAGAGTCCAAAGAAAGGCAACTTGTTTCGTATTGTCACAATACAGGGGAGACAGCGTTACGGAAATGATACAGGATCTGGGATGGGAATCATTACAACAATGGCGCTTATCGCTGTGGTGTGGGCTACTTACGAAACTACAATCGCCAACATTCTCCTCTAAATGCGAAAATATATTGTTGACTCCCACTTACATAGGTAGAAATGATCATCAGAATAACATACGAGAAATCGGAGCCCGAACGGAGAGATTCAGGTGTTCATTCTTCCTGCGCGCTATTCAAGAATGGAATGGGAGATAAATAGTATAATGATGGTTCGATGAATCCTCTGGCAGGCACTTAAATGTGATTTGCAGAGTATCCCATGTAGATGTAGATGTTAAAATGAATTTTGGAGGTGTGAATTAAAATAAATTGATCTGATATCACCGTGATGTTTATTTCAGACCATAAAACTTCAACAGAACTCAGTTACAACAGCACTTCAACAGAACATAACTCAGACTAAAACTAAAACCAAACAACACCACTTGGCGCGAAATAGCATCCTTATATAGTATCGTAACAATTACACTTATTGTTAGGTTTAATTAAACAATTCAATTACTATTATCACGGAGGTTTTCAAGCAGATTTCGATATGAAATAATAATACAGTTCATCGGAATTCATATCAGTTAGTAAATTAGCTTTTACATGACTTTAACTTCGCAAATATCATTTAAATATGAGGTACAATTTAATTCGTCTAATTAGCCTCCAAGTTACATTTTTAATTTATATGTTTGTAATTGAGTGAATTTACAAAGTTGGTTTGCATATGTTATGTAATCTTTTAATTTGCAGTTGCTTAATATTCATGACTGTTACTCAGTAATAAGTCCATTTGTACTAATATTGACAATGAGAAACAATAGAGACTTCTAGAAAGTTCCACATTATATAATTAGTTCATTATTCAAAATTTATGATTCTGCTCTTTGATAATTATTTTGTTTAGTATAATATGACTTCTTGAGGCTAATTAATTACATATAAATGCAAGTCATGCCACAAATACCATGTAATAGAGGAAATGGAGTAGTTGGAACAAAAGGAATGGAAGTAGTATGGGTCTGTAAAGTAGGAATACGGTATCCTGGTCTCCACTAAAGTATGGTATCTTGTACTACACTAATGCACTGCCCATGCCGTTACATTACAATGTGTGGATGGGCCTGCACGGTAGGCATGTCTCTGCGCACAGCACTGTAACGGCGATCGGAGTGTTCACGGGTCGCCAGGCCACCTGAAGGCCGCTGTCGAAGTCCGTGTGGTCTGGCGGGCTTCCAAACTTATAAGGCTGGAATACCGGGGCTGCCTTTACCCTCTCTCTTCCTCCCCCTGTATCTACATTCACCTCATTCCACTCCTACACTCCACAGGGATGATTGTTGTGCTTTATTAAAATCCCTGAGATTTTGACTATCATTTATATGTACAATATAACGTAAAATCTCAGCTGGGCCTGCTATGTTTTCAAACTCAATTATACAGTACAATTACAAACAAGCTAAAAGGTATTAAATTTTAAATTAGCAAATAAATAAGGTTGATTAGTTGAGATACTTACAGTGTTATTTTGACAATGAAGCATGGTGAAAGCTGTAAGTAAATTACTTTTTCTGAAAAAAGTTTCCAATTTTAATTTGTTTTCCTTTTATTTCTGAAAATTTCGTTTCGTTTCCCATCATTTTTACGTCTGTATAAGGCTGTGGGTCAATGAAAGTAGCTCTCACATAGCACGAAGAAGAAATTGTAGATAGCACTAATTCACATGCAGAGTTTAATTTGGTTTTGCCAGAAGAGCAATATATTTTAGAACTGGACGGTTTATCCTTCAACTCGTGAGTAGAACCTTCTCCATTAGAACTAGGTAGGCCTCGACGAATCTGATGACTTGGCTTTGTGTAGTGTCGACTGATAAAAGACCAACTTTTCATTAAGTTTTGTACAAACTGTTTGTCCACTAGTTCCTTTGATGGAACTTCGCTCGCTGTCGCGTCTGACGCGTAGCTCTACAAATGACTTCCACGTAGCACAGACTCATAGCAGTACGTGCGGTTGTGATTTGTCACTTGTAGCTGCCACTCTCTTTTGTCGCCTACGTAGGTTAAGCCGAAAAGCAGGTGAATACATTATAGGTCGCACGCTGCGGCTATACATAGAGGAAAAAACAAAAATATTTGTTACGTTTATTGAAAATTACTGATTGCCTGGGAAATTTTTTACACGGCTAAGCGCCTGTAGGAAAACCCGGAACTATACGGATACATAATTAAAAAATCCTGTATTTCCAGGATAGACCCAGAAAACAAATACCCATGACTCCATCTCCTCCCCCCCCCCCCACTATATACATACCTGTGCCTCCTGTCCCCCTCCTGTTATGAATGATAGTACAGTAAATACCCATTTTTTACGTTTCTGGATTTTACATTTCCCCGTCATTTACACCATTTTTTGTTGGTCCAGACAAATTTCCTATGTTCACAATGTTAATTCACCCCTGTTTTTGCGTTAACATACTTGGATTTTTCCCGCGTTTCACATTTTTGAAACCATGTTCATGAAGAAAAAATGTCATAATTTTCGATTAATGATGAAAATTCTCCTCAGAGATAATAAATATTGTTGAAATGAGATAGAATGGCTGGCCAGTACTTACCATTGTGCTGTACTGCCGATAGTAACACAAAATGAAAAAACAGAAAAAAAGGGGACAAAGGGACAAGCTTTCGGAACAGAGTTCCTTCGTCAGATGGGAGAGAAGGGAAGAATAAAGGATGGGAACAGAAGGGAAAGGTGGTTCACGACCTAGGTCATGAAGGTGGTGTTACACCACACGTGCCATTTGGATAGTACCAACCAACACCAGTCCCTCAGAGCTACGGAGGTGGGAACTTGCCCTCCAACATATCCTCTCCTCCCGCCACCCCCCCTGGCCTAAATCTACGCTAACCCCTCCCCTTCCTCCATCCTCAGCTCACCTATTCATTATCCCTTCCTTACCTCTCTCTCTCTCTCTCTCTCTCTCTCTCTCTCCGTGTGTGTGTGTGTGTGTGTGTGTGTGTGTGTGTGTGTCCATCCATATTTCCCTGTTTATGAAAAACGTTTTAGAAACCCCCCCCCCCCCCCGCCCCTCCCAAACCCCTCAGCATCATTAATTTCACTCTCTTCTCTTCTCTTTACTACTTGATCTTTCCTCTTTATTTATATTTATCCTCTCTGGAAAAAAAGACACTCCCGAAACACCACCTTCATGACCTAGGTCGTGAACCACCTTTCCCTTCTGTTCCCATCCTTTATTCTTCCCTTCTCTCCCACCTGACGAAGGAACTCTGTTCCGAAAGCTTGTCCCTTTGTCCCCTTTTTTTTCTGTTTTTTCATTTTGTGTTACTATCGGCGGTACAGCACAATGGTAAGTACTGGCCAGCCATTCTATCTCATTTCAACAATAAATGTCATAATTTCACTTTCAAGTGTATAGTCGAGCTGAAATATGATGATCCCTGGTGCTTGTGCCAACCGGCTGCGAGCGCCGGCTGCGGCAGCAGACCATTGGAGTAAGCCAAACGCGAGCTTTGCTCTGTGCATGCGCGCATCCTGCTGCTGTGTGCACTTTTGCCAGTTCTGTCACACAACAGCGACCATTAGCTATACTGTCCAGTAGCGAACTATAAGTACTTGGCAGTATGGTCGCATTCTATTTCCATGGCTCCCAGTTCAATAGGCGGAGCCATGGATCATTGTGTTTCAGCCTGTTTATAAACATTATGCAGTCAAGTTTTTGACACTTCGCATTTATTCAAATGTATATTTTACATTTCGTTGTTTGCAGCACACACCAGTAGTTTACTCAGGACGCAAAGCTCTGGCGGTATCCCATCAGCCACCACGCCAAGTGTCGGCCGAGATTTTTTTATGATTCCTTGGTTTACGCTACTGGTAGTTTTCGGTTAATGATGGAAATTCTCCACAGAGATAGTAAATTAATTTTCAAAAGAGATAGACTGGCTGGCCAGAACTTACCTTTCTGCTGGACCACTGACAGTCACACACAGAAAGAAAAACAGACGAAATTAAAACAATCTTTCGGAACTGTGTTCCTTCTTCGGGTAAGAGAGAAGGGAAGAAAAACCGAATGGGAAAGGAAGAGGTGGGTAATTCATGAGGATGGTGTTTGAGGATTGTGGAAGTCAGAGATACTGTATATTAGTACTGACTTCCACAATCCTCAAACACCATCCTCATGCCCTAGGTCATGAATTACCTTCCCCTTCCTTCCCCATTCCTTTTTTCTTCCCTTCTCTCTTACCTGAAGAAGAAACACAGTTCCAAAAACTTGTTTTATTGTCATCCTTCTTTCTTTCTGTGTGTAACTATCAGCAGTACAGCAAAAAGGCAACAGGTAGTTTCTTATGCTTTGCGTGACATGCTTCAAGAATTTATCCTTATTGTGAAGTTTTATAAATGGTGAGACTGAGGATTTGCTTGTGTACTGTACATTTTTCTACACATTGAAGGGGGCACGGTAGGCCTAAACACGATTATAGTGTGAAATGTTGACACTGTGCTAATGTCACAAAAATACTTATGCATATATTTGCACTTGAGAATGTGAATAAATTCTCAAATATCATTGTGCAAAACATTAAAAAATACAAAACATATGGAACTTGTGCAGTTTCACTGTGTAAATAATGAATGCCAATTAAAGGCTTTCTCACAAAGGCAATTATGATGAATGAAATTACGTGAAAAATTACTACTTCCAATAAAGTTACCAGTTCCGCCTGGCACTTAAAATAGTACAAAATTCGGATAACCTTTATTACATAATAAATAACTCCTTGTGAGTATTTTGATCCCTGTTATGTACATAGGCCTATGTCACAAATAAAGTACAAAAATTCAAGGGTGATCCAGTAAGACAGTTCCTAGCCTCTACATCTATAGCTGTCTCCTCAGGGTCAAAGAAAACTTAAATAAGTTTGACCTTAGGATCTCAATACATAAACATCAAACGAGAACTGGGCAATCAATTGGTTTACCATACAGCAGACTGACAAAGGTACACAACAGCCACAAACATATTGGCCTCAGACTACTTAACAAAATCCCAAAAAGTGCCCATTTTGTTCCCTACTGTACATTCAAGAACGTTTTATCAGATTGGTTTAAAACAAAAGAATATTATTCAGTGGAAGAATATCTGGAATCAGATTTAAGTGACATGAAGTTCTAATCAGGCAGAAACACACCAAAATAATAATAAAACAATTAACCTAGATGATCAGTAAAACTGTGTTATTGATATTATAAGTAATTGTATACGTTACTAGACCTTTCTAATCATTGTGGTAAAGGTAATTTGCCAATGTTGTTTACATAATTTGTTTCTAATCAATGCTGTATATGCAATCTAATACACTAATAACATGAAAAATGTTCAAGGTGCCTAAATAAATAAATAATCATATTTTACTGTTTAAAACATTATTTCCCAAATTTTACACCATTTTCATTAAGTCCCTTGAAAAGTGTAAAAACGGGGTTCTAGTGTATGTGCAATGTGTAATAATTTTGCTTATGTTATGGGTCCATTTCGTCCTTCCCCTCTCTTTTCACATAGCTGTAGCCTCTCTCTGTTCACCTACCCATTGTCTTCCCCTCCAGTCAATCTCCTTCTCTCCCCTCTCGCGCCCCACCTGCTCTGCTTCTGTTGGTAATTGTCCTCCCACCATCTCTATGTCCGTGCCCTCCTCCCAATGTCAAAGAACATTTGCGAATGCAGTAGGACTCCGTTTTTACACTTTTCAAGAGACTTCAATGAAAATGGTGTAAAATGCAGAAAGTAGTGTTTAAATGGTAAAATATCCTTACTGGATCACCCTTATATTTTCATAGTTAACTTGTGATATATATTTATTATAGGCATCAAAATACTCATCAAGAAGATTGTTATGTAATAAAGGTTATCCAAATTTTGTACTATTTTAAGCACCAGGCAGAACTAGGAACTTTATAGGAAGTACAAATTTTTGACCTAATTTCATTCATTGTAATTGCTTTGTCAGCTAGCATTTAACTGGCATTCATTATTTACGTAGCGAGACTGCTCAAGTTCTGTACTTTTTGTATATTTTAATGTTTCGCGTGACGATATTTCAGAATTTATTCTTGTTCTCAAGTGGAAATATATGCACAAGTATTTTTGTGACATTTGCACAGGGATGGCGTCTCACACTATAATAGGTTTTTGAGGTTATAATATACTGTGCCCCCCTTCAATGTGCAGAAAAAAAAATTACACATCCAAACCATAAGTTGGAACATTTCCAGGGATATGCAGCTTCTTTTGACAGCCACTGACCGTGTTCAATTCCTGAAAACTGCCTAAAATTCACACATTTTGCAAGGATAGACTGAAATATAAATTCGTAGCCCTTGGTGAACAAGAGGTCCTCCTACTCAGTACCCCTTATAATAGATAATGTCAAATCTTGACGACTTGATATTGTTTGCAGATAATGTTTCATTGTCTTATCTGTGATGAAATAACTTGTCCCCTTTTGAACTACTGAATAAAAACTTTCTTTACAGTTCAGTAACTTTGAGGTTTAATGTAACCCGTAATATATTACGTATAAAAATAAAGATTATAGAGGAAAATTTCCTTACAGGAAAAATATATGAAGACTACATGGAAACAAGGGGTTAAGTCCATTTTACAGACTTTTCAGGAGAGTAATTTCAATGTTTAAAATGTTAGTTTCATTGGTTATTGACATACGCTTCTGTAATTTATACAATACATTCTACGACCTTTCTTTAGTATTGCCTGAAAGTATAAAACAATATTTGTAATAAAAACTGGACCCTTTACATCTTTTTATCTGTAAATCTATTTTTTAATTTCTTAGTGTAACGCACAAATAAGATTGTCAAAGTCAGATTGTTATGTGATATTTCACTATATAACTTCCTTGCAATTCCCCTTACAAAATTCTTCTTATATTTGAGTGTGGTCATCTCTGCGCGGCCTACGCTGTTGTACACTGTCGACAGAAATCAGTCCTGTCAGGTGACAACTTTGCTCACTCCAGTCCTTCAGCAAATTGAATTTAGATATTAATGTAGATTTCTCTTTATAAGTTAGCAAATCAGTACAATTCTTCTTGCAGTTACAAGGCTCCCCTATTTCATGTGACATTGCTCTTAGCTTTTTAGATACTTCAGACGGTCTACCAAAGCTCTATCTTTTTCTAGACTTACCACTGCAGCTTGAATCTGGATTTTCCATCGCCAGATGAAACACCATCCTCAGTTGGATATCAAACTAAATTCAATCTACTACACCACAAAGAATTCAAGTGAATATCAAGGCTACTCTGTGTTAGCACAAATCACAACACGATATTCGGTTCTGCCACAGCATAAAGCAAAGAAGCTAATGTGAAATCTGCTACGTGTTTGCTTCGACAATACATATGAAACTCAACAACGACACTGTATTTAACGATGTCAACAATGATACTTCCGCAACAGCAGGGGGGGGGGGGAAATACAGCTGACTGCTGAAAAATCGACACCACCTGGACTTCACCCTTTCTTTCCGTGTTTCGGATGGACTTTACCCGTTTTCTCAGTGTATACCATATCTTGATCTTGCTATAACTCAGTGACTTAACCCTTTACTTTCATTTAAGTTCACCCAACTGAAAGTACATCTGATGAACTTCATAAGGATACCAGTAACTCATGGCTAAACATGCCTTGGTGCACGGCCAGCACATCTTGGCACAGTGCTACACCGTCCGGATTATCTGGATACTTCCCACTGACACCAATCCTTCAGAACTCCGGAGATGGGAACTGGCCCTTCAGCATATTCTCTCTTCCCGTTGCCCACCTGGTCTCAACCTCCGCTAAATTCGAATTCCCACCCACCATCTTAACATCTTTGCCTTGGTTCTCTGGACAGAGCCTCTGCCTCAAGTGGCATCTCTGTCTAACTTCTAACTTCTTTGCTTTCTACAGTTCTACAGTATGTCTGCCTAAGTGTACTTGTGTCTGTGTAAATGTGTGGGTGTGTGTGCATTTGTTTACCCTCCATTTTTCCCCCAAGGTAAGTCTTTCCTGTCCCGGGATTGGAATGGCTCCTTACCCCCTTCCTTAAAACCCTCATCATTTCCTTTTCCCTCTCCTTCCCTTCTGCCTGACGAAGCAGCTAGGCTGCGAAAGCTTGCGTTTGTGTGTGTGTGTGTGTGTTTATTTGTTGCTATCACTGCCTGTGCCCCTTCGCCTGGTAAGTATGTATATATATATATATATATATATATATATATATATATATATATATAATAGAGGAAAAATTCCTAACAGGAAAAATATACGTAAAAAGTAGATGAAGTACACTTACCAGGCGAAGGGGCACAGGCAGTAATAGCAACAAATAAACACACAGACACACACACACACACACACACACACACACACACACACACACACACAAAAATGCTAGCTTTCGCAGCCTAGCTGCTTCATCAGGTAGATCATATTTATTTGTCAATCATATTTATTTGTCGTATCACATACAGTGGTTGCAACTTTGGAAAATAGTAATATGCATTAATGGGCAGTGGTAAAGGGGGGGGGGAGTTAAAAGGGGTGCAAGGGGAGTAAATGAATAAGCAATCATCAACATTGTGAAAACAGTTCCTGTAAGTTGCAGATGGAATAGGGGCAGCATATTACTACACCATTTTGGTGTGTACAGTAGGAATGTGTGTGGGCGGGGGCAGCTAAATGTAATAGCTAATTCTTTTCCTCCTCAGAAATGAATATTAGATTTTGTGATTTTCAGATTAATATTTATTTATATCTGAAAGAATCTACTCATTTAAAATTGGACACAAACACATGATAACATAAAATAATAACTTAGAGTAAGAGTGTAGGTTAAGATATTTTGGTGAGTATGCAGGTTAAGAAAGTTTCATTCTCCTTAGTTTTTGAAACATTCATGATAGTTTCAGCACTGGGGGGGAGAGAGAGAGAGAGAGAGAGAGAGAACCTTAAGTGACAGGGGAGGACTTAAAACTTGATTAGTACAACCTAGTCGTTTCTTAAAATCACTCAACTGTTTTTTGGTAAATGTTAACCCATGACATACTTTTTTTTTTTTTTTTTTTTTTTGTAATTTTTTCCCACTAGTAATGATTTCAGTGATGAAGTGCAAAGAGTTCGTCAGAATTACTTTGGACAATGTGTTTCGCTCGAGGAATTATCCAATTGGGAAATGTTACACCGTGTGATACCTGCTCGTTCATGAAGTACATCTTCCAAAGGATAAAATTGAAAGTTACTTTACTTCTAGTCCTTCAATCCCACTACAAGACAAGACACTTGGAAACTGAGCCAAGAAGTATTCCACAGATGCGAAGTTCTTTATCTTTGTTTGGATATATCAGCTACCTCAACATTCCACTATGGCACACCTTTGTAGTTTGATCCCGTATTGTACAGTTTTCGAGTTTGTGGAAATACTGGTGATTCCCACAAGGATATGCTAGCAGGTGTTGCTCATAACCTATTTAATTTTCTCGATGACATCACATGAAAAAACTCAAAAGGAACAGAGTTTCACCGACGGAAAACAAATGACACCAGTTTGATATTTAAACCTGAAAAAACTGTAATTCAAACCACTCCAATCGTAAACTCGTAATATTAAATAATTTTTGTAACAATTACAATTAAATTTTAATTGTTGGAACCTCTGCACGTAGCTTATGTTACGATTGTCTTCTACAGAATGGGTTTTCGCCATTTTTCTACAGTTGTAGGTTGTGTTACTGCAGAAGTAAAACTGAAAAGAAGAAAGTTGACAACACAACTCTTCACAGCTTCTGATTCATAATTTTTGTCTGACATTGACCATGTGACCATAAAACATGGGAGTCAAGGTGAAAACCACTTGCTGATTTGTCAATAAATTTTTCCGGTATTGCTGAAATGGTATTCAAATTGATAATGTATTGACTGAAAGAATCTATTACAGACGCTTTTACTGGTATTGCTGCATGGATATTGGATACAATAACATATTGGCTGAAAGAATCAATTACATACATTGTATAAACACAAATTACTACTTATGTGGTAGAAAGAGAACAGAAATTAACTTTCACACAGTAATTGCGTAAAAACCAAATTTTAATTTGCAGAATGTTTCATATTTGTTCCTGAAAAACAGACTTTTCATTGAAGTGGGGTTTGTTAAAAGCTGAGAAAAATAACATTATTGTAATGGGAAATTTGTGGAACCGACGGAAATATTCATAAAAAGTGGAATTATTAACCCTAGAGCAAACGCGCTCTTTTAACGCCCCAGGAGCAGGTGCTCAGTGTATTAAGTACACATTGATAATACGTGGCAATAAATTGCTGTAGCTTTATCATTTATTGCTGCAGTTTACACGATACAAGGACAACCAGTGTAGAATGACTTATCATCAGCCAGAGCAAATATTCTGATGCTATATTTAGCTGGTTTGTTGGGAACGTATTGTATGAAGCTGCTATGACCTCTGAATGCTTCTAGTTTCTCGTCAATAGTAACAAATTCTCCAAGATTGTAACTATCCATGCAGTATTTTACAAATGTATCCAGAAAGCTCATAATAGCTGCTAACCTATCTGTTTTGCCTCACATCCTTAGTGTCTTTGTTATCAAATCTAATACACCTGAGAAGGAACAAAAATCTCTTGCAACTCGTGCAGGATCTCAAAACAATCATTCCAGTTCCATCATTTGGCCAAAGTTCCAATGCTTTTGTATGGTTACCACCTTTGATGCCAATCAAATAAAGAATGCCTAATACTGCACAAATTTCATTTCGACCTGTCAATTTAGCATCCCTGTCTCTAGAATAATTTTTTCATGCCTTTTTCTCTGAATGTATACATTTGTACAATGCACACTTTCATCAATCGTATCAATGCTGACGACTTTGTGGAACAATTCAATTTCCTCTACCAATAATATTTTTTGCTTATACACGGGATGTCTATTTTTGCAATCAGTTTTCATGCATTTCGTTTGTTTACCCCTACCAATAAACAAATTGTCTTCAATATGAAAGGAAGGTAAATTTCCATCACACTCAATTTCAAAGTCACTATCATGATCACTCGGTAATATTACTTCATTTCTCCATCAGAAAACAAATCATCAGAATCTCCACAGTCATCTTCTTCTGCAAGCACCTCTGAAAGAGTCCGCTCCAATTCCCCATCTCTCAGAAATATGATTTATGAACAGGCGATAATAAAATATATTAACAGACATCCCGAAAACAAACTGCTTTTTTCCACAACGCCTCGTGTAAATGTACAACAGATAACATACATAGTTTGATAAAGTACTTACATGACCAGGCGCCTGGTGTTATAGAGTACACCAATGCTGCAGTTTGGGCAATGACCTATTGTTGCTCTTACCTGTTGATGCTGCAAACGCTCTGACACAACTAAACATAAGCTAAACAATGAGTAGAAAGGTACCACCAATTACATGGCTATAATGCTTGTCGTTTTTACGGTGGAGGCCAACAGATGACACTGGTGTATAAAATTTGGGTTCTACTGTAAAGACGACCACTGAGCCACAAACAGCCACGCAAAAAAAAAAAAGTCACATTCACACAATCAGACACACAACTGCCATCTATGGCCACTATGACTTGGGATATGTTTTTATGCAGTTTTCTCAGCAGTACTGCTTGTTGCATCTCCTAAACTTTCGTCAGGCAGGCATCTTTTTAAAATCTCCTTGGTGGCATCATTTATTTATTTGATAAAATTTCACTTATATATAACCTCAAATGACAATAAAAATTCATTTTAATTATAAAAAATAGACGAAGATTACTCACCAGGCGAAGGAGCACAGGTGTAACAGCATCACAAATAAATAAATGAACACACACACACACACACACACACACACACACACACACACACACAAACGCAAGATTTCGCAACCCAGTTGCTTCTTCAGGCAGAAGGGAAGGAGAGGGAAAAGGAAATGATGAGGGTTTTAAGGAAGGGGGTAAGGAGCCATTCCAATCCCGGGAGAGGAAAGACACAGACACAGACACAAGTACACCTAGGCAGACATACTGTAGAAAGCCGTCTTGGCTTTCTACAGTATGTCTGCCTAGGTGTACTTGTGAATGTGTGGGTGTGTGTGCATTTGTTTACCCTCCATTTTTCCCCACAAGGTAAGTCTTTCCTCTCCCGGGATTGGAATGGCTCCTTACCCCCTTCCTTAAAACCCTCATCATTTCCTTTTCCCTCTCCTTCCCTTCTGCCTGAAGAAGCAACTGGGTTGCGAAAGCTTGCGTTTCTGTGTGTGTGTGTGTGTGTGTGTGTGTGTGTGTGTGTGTGTGTGTTCATTTATTTATTTGTGATGCTGTCACACCTGTGCTCCTTCGCCTGGTGAGTAATCTTCGTCTATTTTTTATATTTAATTTTTCCTGCTAGGAATTTTTTGTCTTAATATTAGTATCATATATAAAAATTAATTTTGGTGGACACTATGTTCCTTTATTTCATATTGAACGTTACATATTTTCAGCATAGAATTATGTACCCATAGTACGCAAATTTACCAAATACTGAAGCAAGCAATAACAATTCAATATTTTTACAATCAAAATTTAAGTATGGGCAGTACCCAGAAGTTCTGAAATTATATGTGAAACATGCAGGCAGGAAAACTTTTCTCTGTCCTAATCTATTTTAATAATGTAATGAATGTGCTGACTTGCAAGCTGAGACTAAACCACAGTTTACTTCTTTTTTTTTTTACTTATATACTCTAAGAGTGATAACATACAGTGCAAAATTCTATCTGCACACAGTCCTCTTTTAGCTGATGTCCATAATTATATAAAATGTGTTTACAACCAATATAAATGGTGAAATAATTATAATCTTTTACTCCTACTGAGCTACACAAGTATAAAATAATTTCTGCAGATTGTTAAGTCTCCAGCAGATACAAACACCAGCCATCTATTTGCGCCTGCCACCACGTTCTTTGAGTTGCAATCCAATTATTGTTCCAGGCATAATGTTGTAATATGCCAAGGAGTTTGAGTCCTTGAAGAACAGACCCTGAAACAAAATGAAAAGAGCAAATGATTCAGAACTTAGAAAATCCTCACCAAAGCAGCCACAATAACTGTGGACTCATTCTGAGTAAGTATGACCACAAATACACTCAGACAAAAGGGACAATAAAATGCCATGGCAGCATCAATTATGTCAGTTTTTTCTCATGAATATGTAATATATAAAGCAGAGTGTCCATATGTATGTACTTGTTGCATACAAATCTACAGTTTTGATCCAATCTTTTTCAAATTTTGTACACGTAAGCTTCAGTCCACGAGGACAGTCGCCGTGAGTGTAAGAATCATGTACGATACATAGTTCACGAGATATGATGTCATAAACAATGAGATGCGCGGAAAACTGCTGCATTTAGTGACAATACTGCTCATTTTCTCCTAAACCATTGGACCGATTTCAACCAAATTTGGTACACATATTCCTTACCATGAGGTAACAATTGCTGCAGGGTTAAGAATCACATACGGCACATGGTTCAAAATATATTACATCATAACAAATAGAAATCGCAAAAAATGCCATATAATGCAGTGAGAAATACACTGCATGAGAATGACAGTACTTAGCGACTTGCAACAAACTTTAAACATAATTTCAAACCTTTATTAAACTTTTGAAAGGAAAAAAGTTTCTCGCTTACTACTTTTCCGCTGTTTATGGAGTAAAACTACAGCTCTCGGTATGACATTACAATTTAATATTTGAACACTACAAATTGTAGCAACAGGAGATTTTACAGACAGTATAAACATATATAGTTGAATGTAGCTTCTAAATTGTATCACATTCCGACACACAGTTTATGAAATATGAGCACATAAACAGTAACGTTCCGCTGTTCGTGGATTAAAACTATGCCATTCGGTATGAGGTTACAATTTATAGTTTCTACACTACAAATTTTAGCCACAGGAAATTTCACAAACAGTATTCATCCATATAGTTGAATGTACCTTCTAAATTGTATAACAGTACGACACTTAGTTCATGAGATATGAGCATATAAACAGTAACGTTCACGGAAAACTGCCCCATCACGCACCAAGTTTTAATATATTACTTCTTTATTACTAACTGTATTCCCAAGAGGTTTTACAGACATACAACCCTTATACAAATGAATATTTACCTGAAAAATGGCTGGAATAAATAAATAATTACCCGGGAAATGCCGGGTTTTCAGCTAGTGGTTAAATAAAGTGTAACTAGCGAGGAAAAATGTAAATATGCTGACAACAATGGAGGAGAGAAATTACATTGTGACACGGGAAAACTGAGGGAACCGAAAGAAATATCTTGTAAATCACAGGAATACAAAATCGTCAAATGTAAAAGCGGTGTTACCTATATATCTCAAGCAAGTGCCTCGGGTGAAGAGTATGGCTAAAGACTAGCTCAGCGGCATGAGAAGCGTCTCGGTGGGTCCATAGCAGCGTTAGGTTGGCAACATACGATCTGTACGAAACAGTACTGAAGTGGGTTTTAACCTTCCTTTTACGAGGCCAATTACTTTTACTGATTGGACTGGAGTACATCGAAAAATATTATTTTTATGAAAATGTCATGATTTTCAAGGTTGTGGTTAGGTAGGAACCTAAGAGTACAGCTTCAATTGACGTGAACGAATGTTATGATTTTTACGAACATGTCGTGATTGTAACAGATGTTGTTAGGCAGGAATCGAAGAGTACAAATTAAATTGTTGCTTTTGTTCTACCAAATTATGACATTAAAAAAAAAAAAAAAAAAATATAGATAGTTGTTACGTAAATTGAAATGCGTATGCCTTTGTGTTACATCTGAACAGAAAGACATTGCATGTGGAGAAGCGTAGTATGATAGTGTGCAATGTTCTACATTCCAATACTGTGATTCGAAAATAAAATCAGAGAAATGTGATATTAACACATTCATTTTCACATATTGTAAGGATCGTGTGCCGCCATTCATCCCAGTATCCACAGCGACTGTTGCCAACACTAGCGCACTACATCACGTAAGTACATTGGGCCGTGCCGCCGGTCGAGACTTTTACCGAAGAGTATTTCAGGACTGTCGTGTAGCTCAGACTCAGACTCACCTCCCAGTGCAGCTTCTGCTTGCCGGGCGGCATGCCCGTCTCTTCGTGCACCTTGGCCTTCACCACGGCCACCGTGTCGGTCAGCGGCAGTGTCAGGTTCAGGACCTGGCCGCGCAGGCGCCATTCGGGTTTGTCCGTCAGGTTCGGAACTGCAACCTGTAATGAGACGTAACGAATGAAAAATTTTTTCTTACAGCAAAACTAGCAAAATACTCCCAGGCTGCCTGACAGAGTCAATCTGTGCAACTCCCATATTCATCTACACCAAATTTCACAACATTATTTGATTTTTTGTGAATGCGACAAACAGACAAGAGGCATATCTCAAAAATATATGCTGTGCAAGCAACAACAACTAAATTACAGTGTGTGTGTGTGTGTGTGTGTGTGTGCGCGCGCGCGCACACACATTTCTTGTGAAACATAATAAATCTACTTTAATATTATGAGAAAAAAATGTATGTAGCCTTAACAGATGTTCAAATGTTTGTTAAGCTTATGGGACTTAACTACGGAGTCAACAGTCCCTAAACTTACAAACTACTTATGAACTACTTACGAACTAGGACGGCACAAATATCCATGCCCGAGGGGGGATTCGAACACCCGACCGTAGTAGTCGTGCTGACCGTGACTGAAGCGCCTCAGTCACCTCGGCCACCGCGGCCGGCGCCTTAACAGAAATACTAATTAGCCTAAATATGACCTATAAACAATACACCTCTGGCATTAACTAATTAATATTTACTAATTAAACAAACTTCCTCATTGTCAAATAATAGAAAGTAACTACAGCTAGTCACATTAGAATAAAGAATGACGAAAGTTTTGAAAAAAAAAAAAAAAAAAAGATAAGACTAATTACATTCATATCTATTACTGTGCAATAGTAGAAGTATCGGGAGGCTCAGTAATGCAAGCAGATGGGAGTAAATCCCAACATGCTACATTACGCAGAGCTGAACATTTCATTTATGTCAAAATGTTGTGAAAATGGAGTACAGAACGTATCTGAACGCGAGAGAATGCAGAACGCAAGAGAGAGAGAGAGAGAGAGAGGGGGGGAGGGGGGGTTGGAATCAATTACTGGTAAATCTGAGATACATTCTGTACTCCATTTTCACAACATTTTGACATCAATGAAATGTTCAGCTGTGCGTAATGTAGCATGTTGGGATTTATTCCCATCCACTTGCATTACTGAGCCTCCCGATACTACTATTGCATAATAATAGATATGAATGTAATTAGTCTTATTTTTTTCAAAAACGTTTGTCATTCTTTACTCTAATGTGACTAGCTGAAGTTACTTTCTATTATTTGACAATGAAGGAGTTTGTTGAATTAGTAAATATTAATTAGTTAATGCCAGAGGTGTATTGTTTATAGGTCATATTTAGGCTAATTAGTATTTCTGTTAAGGCTAAGTACATTTTCTTTTCTCATAATATTAAAGTAGGTTTATTATGTTTCACAAGAAATGTTAGGGATGTTTTGCCCTCATTAGTTTCTGTATAATTACTGTCTATTACAAAATTATTGTTGACAAACCTCTATTTCATTAAATACATAAATGAAACAAAATTATCATAACTGAGATTTATATATCATTTCACTCATTATTATGTACGCTATCTTTTACTGTAGCCAGTTGTATGTAATTGTTAACTTTCCATTATAATTAATTTAATGTACATAATTAACAATATGCAATTATATGCAATTTTCAGTGTCATTGTTTGGAAGATATAAATAGAATGCATTTGTGCCATGTAAATGAGTATTGTTTTATCCTTGATCTGAGGCATAATACACGCTAGTAGGGAATCTTCTTTCGTGAGACACAACCGACGTAACTTTTAACTTTAATTTTGAACAATGATGTAAAAGTTCTTCAATGTTAGGCACATAGAAAGTTTATCTACAGTAATTAATCCTTCATATTTGTGCCACATTGCACGCATTGGACTTTGCTATTCCACACACAAACTGTGTAAATTTGTACTACTGACATGTGGACTATACATATTGGATTGTATAATAATGGAAAGTCCAGGTTGGAATTAATAATATGTGAGGACAGTTTACAACTCACCGCAAAGACGTGGCGACAAGCTGCGACAGGCACATACAAAAGATACACACATACAACACATTCAGCTATCGGCCAAGGCCTTCTTCAGAAAATAGGTTGATGGTTGTATGACTGTGTTGTGTGCCTGTGTGATTGCGTGAGTGTTCTATTTCCTGAAGAAGGCCATGGCCGATAGCTGAATGTGTTGTATGTGTGTATTTTGTATGTGCCTGTCGCAGCTCGTCGCCATGTCTTTGCGGCGTATTGGATTGTAGTGATTTTAATTAATGAGACTTGCACGCTGGGACAAATGTTCAAATGTTTGTATAGCTTATGGGACTTAACTACGGGGTCATCAGTCCCTAAACTTACAAACTACATATGAACTAACTAATACTAAGGACGGCACAAATATCCATGCCCGAGGGGGGATTCGAACCCCCGACCGTAGTGACGCTGGGACAACTGGGCCCTACTGAATCATTACAGTTTCAGTGAACTTTAATTCTAGTGATGCCTACATTATTTGTAGCAGATTAGTTTTGTCCCATCATATTTCAGCCAGTCTTTACCGATAGTGCCGACCTACGAGAACTTCAAGAAGCAAAGACCTACAACCCGGTACGTTACATCTGAACTGCCTAAAACCACAGTCAGACACTTAAAAGAAACTTAAACCATGGGAAAAAGGCATTTGGCAGTAACTGTGTTGATGCAGAGAATATAAATAAGAATCTCTTAAAATGTTCAAATGTTTGTATGGCTTATGGGACTTGACTACGGGGTCATCAGTCCCTAAACTAACGAACTACTTATGAACTATATTGACATAATGTGAAAGGATTGTCCAAACACTGTAATTAATTATTTATTTATTTCTCACACAAGATATCTTTCGGCATTTAATGCCATCGTCAGGTGTTTCATATTTAGAGGTAGTAAATGCTTCAACTGACTATTTATTAGGTGATGATTTAACTGGCTACAATTCAGGAATCAGAAATAAATCATCACCTAATAAATAGTCAGTTGAAGCATTTACTATCTCTAAATACGAAACACCTGACGATGGCATTAAATGCCGAAAGATATCTTGTGTGAGAAATAAATAAATAATTAATTACAGTGTTTGGACAATCCTTTCACATTATGTCAATATACGACATTTCTAACATGGGCCCGAGATATAACAAGTTACTTATGAACTACTTACGATCTAGGACGGCACAAATATCCATGCCCGAGGGGGGATTCGAACCCCCGACCGTAGTGGTCGTGCAGACAGTGACTGAAGTGCCTCAGTCCCCTCGGCCACCGCGGCCGGCAAGAATCTCTTAACTAATTTCTGTTTCTACCCTTTTGTGATTTTGCGTAGCCAATGAGGGGATACTTCTGCGAAGTTTCTATTACGAGGAATAAAACCCTGACAATGTCCTACTTACTTTGCCACAAGATCAAACAAGCATTACTACCTCCGGTAGCCTACAAAACAAAAGACTGCTGGAAGAGGAGCTCACCCTGAAGGTGACCGGCCCCTTGCTCTTGTGCTGAGCCAGGAACATGTCCTCCGGGAGCAGCGACTCCTCCGTCCTCACGTTCGACTTCTTGGCCGCAGGCTCGTCTTCTGAAGGGCCTTCCGACGGGTGCTTCATGCCCACCTGTGGGTACGAGACTGGCTGTCTCATTCGAGCAAACTTGGTCATTTTATTGGACACACACATACACATATACAGGACAACAAAAGCAACATAACTGTATAAAGTATAATATGAAACCTTTGAGTAAAAATCTTTGAAAAGTCTCATATTATTTTTTAATTTTGTCAGTGAAGAGTAACAGCAAAGTTTATATATATAATTTTTGTTATTTGGGAATACTGAACACTAGTTGAAGGAATTTTTTAAGAGGCTGTACTGGATACACCTGTCTACAATGTACATAATAATATTTACGGTGGTTGTTGTCGATTATAGGGGACCAAACTACAAGGTCATCAGTCCCCTGTTCCAGGCACTGATGTAACATGTGATAGAACGAAAACACAGAGAACAAGAATTAGAGAATTCCTGGAATGTAAAATGAAGACAAACACTACACTTATACACAGAGGACTGAACAAAAGGGATAAAAGGACAATTTCACAGCAGAATGCAATGGCTGGCTGATCACTAGGATAAAAACGGATGAGTGAGCCATGCTGTACACACTAAAAAACCACCTCAACCGAAAAAGTAGAGGCTATCAAGTAACTTAAAAACAGTGTAAAAATGAGAGTCTGTGAATCACTCAGAAGCGCCTTCCATTAAATGGAAGGGTAGAAACCAGATGCGCGAATAAAATTTAAAACAGTAGTAGCCAAGGAGGCATTGTCACCTAAAACTGATGGCAGCGAATCTGGTAGGCTAAAGGACTGCCGCAAAGCGGCTAAAAACGGACAATGCAACAGTATGTGGACCACAGTCAGCTGGCAAACTGGTGGGCCCTCTCGACGCAAGAGGTGGCCGTGTGTTAACCACGTATGGCCAATGCGTAGTCAGCAGAGTACAACGGACTCCCTACGAGAGGCTCGCAGGGAGGACCTCCACATTGCCGTAGTAGGCTTAACAGCACGGAGCTTATTTGGTGTGCTCGATTCAGCCCACTCTGTATTCCAAAGGCTTAAAACCTTCCGATTGAGCACCGCCCGGAGATCCCTCTCCTGGAGACCGATTTCCAGCATAGTTGAGGTAGTAGCCTCCTTCGCCAGTTGGTCAACACGTTCATTTCCTTTTATTCCAACGTGGCCTGGAGTCCAAATGAAGACCACAGTGCGACCAGATGTACATAGTCTGTATACAGCTTCCTGAATGGACCGTACCAAAGGATGTTTTGGGAAACAATGGTTAAGAGCTTGCAGACCACTCAGGGAGTCAGTACAGACAACCACAGACTCCCCGGGGCAGGCTCTGAGGTCGCCAAATGGCGACAAGTTCCGCTGTAAACACACTACTCCCACAGGGCAATGAACGTTGTTCTATATGCCGGTCATGGGTATAGGCATACCCAACATGGCCATCGACTAGGGAGCCATCGGTGTATATAAATTCAGCGCCATGGTAGGAATCTAGAAGGGCCTGGAACTGTTGACACAGAGTTGTCGGTGCAACAGAGGCATACGAACAATATCCCACACACTTTTTAGTTTGCCAAACTTGTCTCTAGACATACAGAGAGCCACTTACTCAGCAAAATATTTTTTATTTATTTATTTATTTTATAGAGTCAGACTAGGTTTGGAATAGGGGGATTCTTGTGAGGAATATGAATGAGGTACATAACAAGTGTTGACAATTACAGGAATTTAAAAGTTAAAAAAGATGCAGATTTTTATGTAATCTATATTATGCACATTACACAAAAATAGGAATTCCTGGTTGGAAACAGTAAACAAAAATTAGGAATCACTTATATATAATGTGTGGCACATATATGTACATATTAGTACAAAGATTTTACCAACTTTGGAGCTGCTACTACTGCCCCCCCCCCCTCCATGAAAGCACCAATTGTCCTCTGGACAGAGCCTCTGCCTCAACTGGCATCTCTGTCCAACTTCTTTGCTTTTTACAAATATCTGCCTTGGTGTGTTTGCTGTGTGTGTGTGTGTGTGTGTGTGTGTGTGTGTGTGTATTGTGTGTATTCCTTTACCTTTCCTTTTTTCCCCTAAGGTAAGTCCTCCCACTCCTGGGATTGGAATGACTCCTCATCCACTCCCTTAAAACCCACATCCTTTCCTTTTTTCCCCCCTCCTTCCTTCCTCTTTTCTTGATGAAGCAACAAACGGTTGCGTAAGCTTGAATTTTTGCGTTTGTGTGTGTGTTTATTTGTGTATCTGTCTATGAGCCTGTGCTTTGTGTAAGTTAAAAGATCTCTATTTTTTATACATATTTTTCCTACCAGGAATGTTTCCCTCTATAGTATCCATCATAATCTTTGATTTCCTTCACAGTTTACTCACTGTACAGATTGAGTAGCTCCCGGGATAGGCTACAACCCTGTGGTACACCCTTACCAAACTGTGTTTCTATAGTATGCAGCCTATTTTTGGTACAAGCTGCAAATGACCTTTCATTCCCTGTAATTCCTCCCAGGAGACTTTCCTGGTGGGAAAAATATGTATAAAATAAAGATTTTTGACTTACCTAAAGTACAGGCTCAGTGACAGAAACATAAAACACACATAAAAACACACAAACATTTGAGCTTTCGCCACCACTGGTAGCTTCTTCAGGAAAAAGAGGGAGGAAGGGGAGGAGAAAGGGAAGGATACGGGTTTTAAGGAAGTGGAAAAGGAGCCATTCCAATCCCAGGAGTGGAAGGACTTACCTTCCTTTTTCCCCCCCTAAGGTAAGTCCTTCCACTCCTGG